>JBBBDQ010001014.1:340000-632500 GCA_037127315.1 Ascarosepion bandense | reverse complement strand
CTGTAAACAGAAATTATTTAGATCCTAATTGAAAATTAATAAACCATGTTAAATTTAATTTACTCGCATCAATTTAGCACAAGAATAAGAAAAGTAAAAGCAAATGAAACAAAATGCATAATAATAAAATAAAATGTTCATTTTCGAATACAAATTAAAAGGTTTTTAGTTTATAATAATGACTGTTTACGAAAATTTAAACGTTAAATCTCTTAAATACAGCAACTTTAAAATTTGTAAAAAATGTGTATGGGTAGGTATTTGAAGGCTATCACAATGCGTTTGGTAAAATAAAGGAAGGTAAAGAAGGTGTTGGGTATTACCTATTTATTATTCATTAATGTTTCGAGATCAGAATCTCATCTTCAGAATGATAGGAGAGCTTGATTTCAAGTCCGCTGGTGGATAGTGCCTTTAACAGATTAAAGGCACGGTTCACCAGCGGACGTGAAATCTCCTATCATTCTGAAGGATAGATACTGATCTCGAAACATTAATGAATAATAAATAGGTTATACCCAACACCTTCTTTACCTTCTTTTGTTTTACCAAACGCATTGTGATAGCCTTCAAATACCTACCCATACACCTTATATACACAACGCTTTAACCAAATTACAAAACTCTCCTTGTAAAAAATGTGCTTTTGCGTAATATTTCTTTTATATTGTTTTTCTATTTAAAAGATTTTTTATTGTAAAAAATTATAAGCTTTTTTCATTAGGAGGAGTCAGTTTTTAAATTTCATTGTAAAATGAAATTATATATATATATATATATATATGGAGAGAGAGAGAAAGAGAGAGAGAGAGAGAGAGAGAGAGAGAGCGGAAATAAGACAGAAAGAATTTAAGTCGAAAGGACAGGAAAAAGAAAAGGTTAAAAGAGAAATGAAAAAGCAGGAAAATGAGAGAAAGAAAAAGTGAAGAGAAAAAGAAAGAGATTGAAAGAAAGGAAGGAAGAAAGAAAGGAAGAAAGAAAGAAAGAAAGAATATAAAGAGAAATATTATAAAAAAATAAAAGAAAAGAAAATATAAATTATCTATATGCAAACGAAAAAACATTTTATACAAGTTCTCATGAACGGTGATTAGAAAATCAAATGGCAGTGTAAGTGAGAGTGTAAGTGAGAGTGTAACTGAGAGTGTAAGTGAGAGTGTGTCTACATGCATTTAAGGATGATAATAAAGTATGTGTGTGTGTTAGGGCATGTGTTCATGCATTTGATGATATATAAGTATGTTTGTGTGTGTGTGAGATTGTGTGCCCATGAATTTATATGTGTGTGTGTGATGGCATGTGGCCATGCATTTATATATGTATACAAGGATTTATATATAACAAATCATTTCATATATATATATATATATATATATATATATATATATATATATATATGAAATGATTTGTTTGAACATTATTTTTGATCGATACTCGTAATAAGTAGATATTCTGTTTATAATCAAACAGTTGTATATATTTATTTCTACTGGCCTAATTATTTACGATTATTTTCGTAACAAAAATTTATCGTAAATAATCAGGCCGGTAGGAATATATATATATATATTTTTTTAATCGTATCACCCCAAGCAAGGCGGTAACGCCACTGATGTGCAGGGGCTACGTAATAGTGGAAAGATTGGAAAAGAGAAAGCCGGAAACCACATCCTAAACAGGGAACAAGGGATGAGCCTCTTACTCTGTTCAATAGACGTGGGTGGAGTGTGAACCAGGCGATAGATAGATCTATCTACTATTGTGTGTATTTTGGAAGCATTTTTTCATTGATGCATGTTTCATTAAATAACATAGATAAGTGTTGTCTATTTATTTTATGTAATTTTTTTCATATTCTCTGATAAGCTTAATAGCATTATCATTAAATGAAGAAAGAAAATTACAAAATTGATATATAATTTTTTAATAATCCAATCTAAGCTTTCGGCTTACATAAGCCATTTTCAAAGATGTCAAATTACGTTATATATTATAAACACGGACAAATGATAATGACAATTTTTTTTTGTTTATATGGAAGATTTCCAAGCAACAACAAACTCGTGACGTCATGAGCTGTGATGCGACATTCGCTTCCAGCGTCTTATATGCACGAGTTTGTGTGTGTGTGTGTGTGTGTGAGAGAGAGAGAGAGAGAGAGATGTAACTTCAACTTCAAATCGACCCGGAGATAAGGTCAGGAGGCACCTTGTTCTCTTTCTCCTTTATACCTTTCAACAATTACTACTATGAACATTTTCTACAAATCTTGATCCCCTTAACTAAACTTTATCATTGAATACGAACTCTACTCTTAGCTTCTTAATAATGTTTCTAATTGTACATTAACTTCTAGAACTCATGTTATTCTTTCCTATTAATAAATTTCTATTTTAACATTCAAAATGTATATTTTATTATTCCACTCTTCTACAATAATCCACACATTCCAACTGACAACCAACCTGATGATGATGAAAAAAAAACTTCTGATGATAATTCTGCATAAAACTTGTAAGCTTTAGAGTGTTCGGTTATGTATGACACAAGGCCGAATTAAAGAAACATTAACCATCTCCCGACGCTACAAGAGACAATGTTATTTTGATGCTTTTCGTATTTCCAGAAATCGTTTAAGCAAAGAGACAAATATATGAAGTATGCATAATCAGTCTTCTGTTTCGTTTTTATTGGTATTTAATTTTTATTCATCGATGATAAAAAACAAGTAGTATTAGATTAATTATTAACAAATTATTTTTTATTTAGTTTTTAAAAATACGTAATAATTTTGGTTACTACAGTTTAAAAAATCATAATTTGAAATTTTAAAATTGTATATTAAAAGACATTATGGCCATTCATGCAAGGAAAGTTCATGTTGGAATTTAATAATTTTCATTAAATGTAAGATAAATTATTATCGTATAAGATGGTTTTGTTCGACTATTCGACTCACCCACCATATCCTTTTTGATTTTTCTTAAAAATCGGTCTATCTGAAATTTATCTGTTTGTGATTATTCGTACTTGTTATGCAGGTATGGGCTTTAATGCGTGTGTATATCTACATTAATATATAAAATAAGTCCATATTCATTTCCACCACACGCACACACACATGCACACATACACATATATGTATGCATACAAAAGTGTTGTGTATCTAGATATATATGTATATATGCAATGTGTTTTTGAATGTATCTAAAGGGAGCATTTTTATTATTTGTTAATAATTCGTATATACGAATGTGTACGCATATCAGTTATCTATCTATCTATCTATCTATCTATCTATCTATCTATCTATCTATCTATCTATCAATCTATCTCATTCAGTTTCTATCTATCTATCTATCTATCTATCTATCTATCTATCTATGTGTGTGTGTGTACAGATATAGCATAAATTATCTATCTATCTATCTATCTATCTATCTATCTATCTATCTATCTATCTATCTATGATTTGGGATTTATATATACATCCTAATCTGACAGTTATATTTTTATCTATAATATAGGGATTCATACGCGTTTGTTTTTGTAAGTATCTGTGTGTTTAGACATGGTATCTAACATCAGTTGACGTGTCAGGTTGAGTGGGCCTGAAGAAGTCTTTCGGTCGGGGTCTATGAAAAAGGCTTTATGCACCGGAACGCGAAAGGAAAATGAAGAAAACAGTAAATGAATTGAAAAAAGAAAATTAAGGAAAGAAGGAAAAGTATAGAAGAAAAGCTAATTCAAGAAAAGCGGATTTAATTATCAAGAAACGGTGATGACAAATCACATCTTTGTTCATATAAAGCTAAAGAGCGGTGTACCGACGCAAACATAGGTACACAGTCATACATAAACACGAATACGCATAGAAACAGACATACAAAAACGAATACATATTCATTCCCACAATGACTAAATCGTTGACATGCAATATGCACCAAATCATCATAGACGTAAAGAAGGAAAAGATATATCTGCGTATATGTGTACATATATATATGTGTATATATTCTTCACAGGCATATAAAGGATATATGTGTATATGTATGAGTATATGTGTATATGTATGAGTATATGTGTATATGTATGAGTATACAGATAGACACATATATGTAAGTTTTGTATGTGTAAAGTTGATCATTTCCATTAAAATAAAATTGAAATTCAGCCGAATGTGAGCGTAAATGTTAAAATCGAAAAAAGAGAAATTTTGTGGAAGTAAATGGTAGATTTAGCAGAGGTAAATTAATACACGTTGATAGCCGGAAAAAAGGCCGGTCTCTTTTTTTTTTTTTTTTAAAAAAAACTTTTTCCAGTTAGATTTTAGGCAAAGTGAAAATTGGAAAAATATTAAATTGAATAAATCACGTTTCAGTTCGAGCGTCTGCGCATGCGTAAGCGCATGCGTGAGCGCAACTGTGTGTATGTATGTATGAAGAAATATGTATGCATATTTGTGCGTATGCATTTGTGTATGTGTGTGTATAAGCATACTTGTTTCAATATAAGTTAGTCGTTTACCGAATGTATGCGTTAACTTTATTGATGCGATCGCTGACATGTTTGTATTTATTTGTAATTATATTAATCAAGTGAATTCGGCAAAAAAAAAAATGAATGACTATATTTACTTTTTTATATTAATATTCATTTGTATTTTGGTAATTACACATAAGTAATGCTTGTCATGCATAAGAATGTGTTTTGTTAACACATTATTACACTGTTTAATCAAATTCAGTAGGTATATTATTAATCTTAATCGATATATTACGATGAAATATATATATATATTTATTCATCTATTTAGAATTTATAACATAAATATGCTATAATATCACTACAAAAGTAGCCATTTTGTTTCGACACTATCCGGGTCTTATCAAGTGGTGAATTCAATTACAAGTTTGAGGGTTTTTGAAAGCCTTAAACTTGTAATTGAATTCACCACTTGATAAGACACAGATAGTGTCGAAACAGAATGGTTACTTTTGTAGTGATATTATAGCATATTTATGTTATAAATTCTAAATAAATATCATTAACTCTACTTTGTATTGAGCACTTTTTAAAGAATATTATTCTATCCATACCTACCCTATATATATATATATATATATATATATATATAAGGCGAGATACAACATGCGAGAGAAACCATGAGAGAAAGAAAAATACAGATAGGTAGGGGAGAGAGAGAGAGAGAGAGTGAGAGAGAGAGAGAGAGAGAGAGAGAGAGAGAGAGAGAGAGAGAGAATAAGTTTAATTCATACCAGACTTTTTACTTTTTGTTTACTTAAATTATTTGCAATCCATTATTTTAAAATGCTGAGTTGATCTGTACATGAGAAGGAATTACCAAATATGCAGAAGTACATATTAGATACTTACTATTGTAATTCGCAGTTTGGGATTAAAATAATTTAACTCATCATACAAAAATGTAGGTAAAGGAATGACGTCACACATTTGCATGAGATCACGTGATGATAATTGCCAGCATATGGAAGTTTTCATAATTTAAAAATAGTTCAGATTTATTTTTATATATTTATTAATGTTAATATTTTTCTTTTTTTAGATATCCATTTATACTGATAATATTGTCTATAATTCTCCTTTCTTTTTTAAGTTTTTTCTTTTATTATTTTACTAATATTTTTGTTTTTAACAATCATTATTTTCTTATTATGCTAGCTAATTCGATAAACTGCTCGAAAAAAAAATGAAAATTTGAGATTTTCATGGTTTATTGGTTGCACATTTTTGTGTTGTTTGTTCGATTTTTGTAGTGATTTCATTTACTGATACATTTGTATTTATCAGAGTGTATATTAATTCATGTTTATGTTTTTTGTTGTAGGAAAACAATGTGAAGCGTTTCTTGTGAATCATTTGAATTGATGGGCCACAAAAGTTTCCCATCTGTAAAATACAGAGAGAAAAAAAAAATCACGTTAAGCATATTTCATTTTTTTTTTTTTTGGCTTGTTTGGAAAGTTTTCGACAATTTGTGTTGGCAAAGAACAAATAACATGGATAAAGAGAATCAGGAATAACTCTGTTAATAACAGCTATAACAATGATAATCGTAAGAAAAAGGAATAATAATAATATTAATAATATTAATAATAATATAATTATTATTAGAGTAATTTTTCGGTTTCATTTTTTGTCTTTTTTTTAAAAATTTGAATTTAAATTTTGAAATTTGAAAGGTTCGGCCAATCACTGCAGTGAATATCATTGGGTAGAGTGAGCCAATCAGATGCCTTGATAAGTTTTGTATAGAGATGAAAATAGAGCAACTGATTTCTCCTCTGACCTAATAAATAGCGTTCGCTCTGAGTAATCTCCCCTTCTGAGTGGCAGTCCCATCGTAAGTCTGCAGCCATGTTCGCACAAGGTGTCTTGCCAGGGACACGTGACTATCAAATATCACAGGCTGTAAAAAGTGAAGTGTTTTCTGGAATCTCACTTTGATGTCATCATCTTTACGAATTCTGTAAAGAAATAAAAAAAATATTTTAGCATTTCAAATTCATATGACATTAATCGATGAATACTGAACAGGAAAGACAGCACAGCTGTGGTATACAAATGATTTTAACGTTACGTAAGGAATGAAAACGGCTCGGAACGAGAAATCGGGGAACCGAGTTCGAATTCCAGCTGAATTCATTGCATTTATTTACGCGCAAATACCCTTGTGAAAGGTATTAATCCCTCTATTCCTTCCAGTTATGGGTTAAATAACAGGACAGATTGGGTTCTATAGCCTTGGTCGGCAACCAGTCTACCACAGAAAGCAATGGCAACCTACTGCAGGATAATCTTCTGCCCAGTCAGTCATGTCTCTTTCGAGACATGATCGCCCAAGCGTGTATCATGTATGGCACTTAACTGACTGACTGAATATAATAGTTGAAAACAATTAAAACTTCTACTGGGCATAAAGTGGGGGATATGTTTTCTATTGTTATGAAGTAATAAACTGATCCCTCACTAAATACTAGCCAGCTAGTCTACCGCAGAAAGCAATGGCAACCTACTGCAGGATAATCTTCTGCCCAGTCAGTCATGTCTCTTTCGAGACATGATCGCCCACGCGTGTATCACGTATGACACTTAACTGAATGAATGAAATGCAACTATTTTTAGAAAAATGACCAAAATAAGGTGCCTATCCTGGAATGATATTCAGAAAGCTTGTATTGCAGTTCACTTTGTTATGGTAATTTTTAGTGGGTACCCGTCTCTGTAGTTGTGTGAGTTTTTTTTTTAATATTTCAATTGAACTAAAAAAAGAAGACGCTTGAAAATATTACTTCGTATTTAATAACTGAATTTGTTATGATAATTATAAAGTTTATCTTAGTTGCAACAATAGGCCAAGTGAACTATGGTTTTAGGACATTTGCATAGCGCTTCGAATTCCAGTTAAATTCGTTGCATTCACTTACACACAAATACCCCTGAGAAAGGTATTAATCCGTCTGTTCTCTCCAGTTATGGGTTAAATAATAAGACAGATTGGGTTCTATAGTCTTATCTGGCAACTAGTCTACCGCAGAAAGTATTGGCAACCTACTGCGGGATAATCTTCTGCCCAGCCAGTCATGTCTCGAAAGAGACATGATCAGCCAAACATGTATCGCGTATAGCACTTAACTGACTGGTTGAATATAATAGTTGAAAATAATTAAAACTTCTACTGGGCATAAAGTGGGGGGTCGGTTTTCTATTGTAATGAAGTAATAACCTAATCCTCCACTAATTACTACTTATTAATGTAATACATCTCCTCTCCCTGTAGCTATGAGTCAAATAACAAGACATATTTGGTTCTATAGACTTGGTTGGCAACCAGTCTACCGCAGAAAGCAATGGCAATCTACTGCGGGATAATCTTCTGCCCAGTCAGTCATGTCTCTTTCGAGACATGATCGCACAAGCGTGTATCACGTATGGCACTTAAGTAACTAACTGTGTAGCGTTTATCTTTTAAATGAGAAAAGTTATAAATCTTTCGACTTGTTAGCATTGGTATGTGAAAAAATTCTTTACTAAATTCTTAAAAACAAAATGCGAAAACAAATAAAAAAAATAGCTTGGTATTTTCGTTTTCTCGGTTAGATAGTGACTAATATGAATAAGTAAAAACTTTATACATACAATAGTCCTACTCTGCTGGGCAAATAACCCGTACCTTCGTAATGCAAACGTTCTCATTCAGTAGTGTAGGGTGTGTCAGCAATGCCTGGTACAAGGCCACTTACAAACATAGCCGACAATTCACGCATTTAAAGATATCATCAGGTTGTTGAAAAAATAAGTGGAATTTTGTTCGCCGTTAATGCTATTACATATTTGTGTAAGAAGAAGAAGAATGTTCGATGAGAAAATGTATGTAATTAATTGTTTCAAAGAAATGTAAGTATTTAAAATGTCCACAGAAGTTTAGAGTTCATGGCTGTGTAGTATCAGAATGTGATGTCTTATGTTCCTTCCGCCCTTTTGTGCTAGGTAGGTGACAGGGTGAGAAAGAATAAATAAAGAAATAGTACTGATCGCAGAAAGGGTGTCCTGCTGTTGTTGTTTGGCTGCGTGAAGTAAAAAAGAAGAAAAGAAAAACTGGAAGAAAAAGTCGAATGAATCTGTGACCCGCCCTTACATCCGGGTCGGTTTCTTGAGATTTCTTTTGTTACATTGCTACGAAGTCGGTCAGCTAACTGCTCCCATGCTTGATTGATTTTGAGCGGTCACCGACGTGGTTTAAATAGTGAAGCTTCTCATGTTGCTGGCTTCAGCAGGCCTTTTCACTCTAGGCGTGAAAAAACGTCATATATGAATTTTCTATTTCTAATCCAATCAGCATCCAGAATTTTGCTTTTCACACTGACTTGTGAATTTTTCTTGATCTGGGTTTTTCCAAAATGATTTTAGTCGTTTGAATCCACTTTTGCGGGAGTGCAATTTTAGTTTGTGTGTTTTAGTTAGTTGATGGATGATATAAGATTTGTATCCTATAGTAGTTATGTCTTAAGTAATTTGAACTCAAAGTAGGAATAGGATGCTTCTGCGTTTCCAAGCAGCCATTGTAGCACATTTCTCCCAATGAATGTTTTAATCCTCACAAGTGAGCGAATATATATATATATATATATATATATATATATATATATATATATATATATATCACTTCGATGAAGAACAGGCCGGACCCGAAATTAAGAACCTTCTCGGCTTTGCTGATAAAGATATCCTCGAGAGGGACATAAAATAAAGTATGAATTTTTTATTCTCCCCTCTTTGGTGATATGGGTGATGGAGTTAGTGTTTCGTTGACGGTTGGCAACTGCCATTCGCGATTGATCAGGTGAACTAGCAATGCTCGAACTGGTCCCTGTGTCAAGTGACGTCACTTATAAAGCCGTCCCCACTGAAACCTGCAGCCTTCGATGCACCGCGTAACATGTCGAGGTGTCGACCCCTTCTGACCCCGGTAGTCATAATAAAAAATCATCGGGTGAACCTGCTTGTCGCTCAGGCAAATACACTTTACGTCAATACTCCATGCTCTCCGAAAATATAGTCAAACGTATATTTAACACACACTGAGTAGTCTGTCTGCATTTTCTTTTTATTCTGGATTTTGTGTTGTCTCTTCATTAAGTGTGCTCGAGCTAAAGGTCTTCTGGATTGTCGTTGGTAGCTAGAGATCCGAAACTCAGAGTAACTCCCGAGGAAGCTATCCTATCAGCAGGTGTATAATAATAGGGCTATTGTATTTTAATTTTGTGTATGCGATATGCAGTAGTTTCTGGTGGAATCTCTCGGTGTTATAATGAAGTGTACAGTTACGGTTCTACTTCTGGACTATTTAGTCCAGATAAATAATGCGCGTACTTCTTGTGAATGTGACTGATTCACTACATAGTCTTCACCCGTTCCAAAATCTCTGAATCAAACCATGTCCATAACAAAAACAAATAGAAAATATTACCCCATGTAAATGCCATACGTGATACACGCATTGGGCGATCATGTCTCGAAAGAGACATGACTGACTGGGCAGAAGATTATCCTGCAGTAGGTTGTCATTGGACCCTGTGGTAGACTATCTGGCTAGTAATTAGTGGGGGGATCAGTTTATTACTTCATAACAAAAGAAAACAGATCCCCCACTTTATGCCCAGTAGAAGTTTTAATTGTTTTCAACTATTATATTCAGTCAGTCAGTTAAGTGCCATACGTGATATACGCTTGGCTAACTGGACAGAAGATTATCCCGCAGTAGGTTGCCATTGCTTTCTGCGGTAGACTGGTTGCCAACCAAGGCTATAGAACCCAATCTGTCCTCCCATTTAGCCAAAAGCTTGAGTGAGAAGAGATGAATTATAATATATTATTGTATTATTAAGTAGTAATTAGTGGGGGATCAGTTTATGACTTCATAACAATATAAAACTGATCCCCCACTTTATGACCAGTAGAAGCCTTAATCATGTGTTCAACTATTATATTCAGTCAGTCAGTTAAGTGCTATACGTGATATACGCTTGGGCGATCATGTCTCGAAAGAGACATGACTAACTGGACAGAAGATTATGGGTTAAATAAAAACAAATCCCAATGAATCTTGATACTCGAAAAGAAAAAAAGTATTACTAGACATAAAAATTTATATAAAAAAAAACAACAATAAATTGTTGAAAGAAAAATGTATTACCAGCAATAAATAAATAAAATTTAGTTGGCAATAAATGACCCACCGAGGTTGATATGCTATAAAAACAAAACAACTTACGCACAAATACCCTTGGGAAAGGTATTCATCCGTCCCCACCCCCCAGTTATGAATTAAATAACAGGGTAGGACTTGGGAGCCCTGAAAAAGGTATTACCAGCAATAATAATACATAATTATTTTCCACCAGAACAAATTGTTTTTTTCTGTGTACGGATTGGCCTATTGTTACGAGGATGCATTTATATAATAATAATAATAATAATAATAATAATAATAATAATAATAATAATGCCTAAAAAGTTGTAGTAAGGGACTCTATTGAGCTCTACTTGATATTATAAAAAAGTTTTAATTCCTGAAGTAGTCGTAAAAATAAGGAAATTAGAAATAGAACATTTGGAATGATCGAGAAAATTCCAGTAGAATCGAGAGAATTCAAAAGGTTCTAGAAATATGCAAATTAGGTGTTAGCCCCTATAAAAATAGGTTTTGGACAGTGGGTAGTTCGTTGTTACCAGGGTTTGCTGACGTTATCAACTCCGGTTCTGATTCAAGGATTTATATCCAGCGGAAAGAATCTCATAAAAAAGACGTACCGACTAAAATTTGAAAGAGTTAATAAAAGGATTTGCTGACATTATCAAATCCGGTTTTGATTCAAGGATTTATATCCAGCCGAAAGAATCTTATAGAAAAGTCCGACCAACTAAAACCTGAACGAGAACTATATGGGTAAATACATATTCTTGACTCTTTTATTGACCAAACAAATAATTATTCTTTATATACACATTTAAGGATTCCCAAAATGTATAGCACTTAACTTCCTCGCCAATTTAATTGGGTAAGGATATTTGACACCTTACCTTCCCCTTCTCTCCTCGTAACACATCGCCTGTCAGTAGTAAACTCTGTTTTTCCTTTTGAATGCAAAAAACTGCGTATTTGTAAATATTTTTATTTAATGTTCTGGTAAATTAAACATTTGTATGTGATTTTTATCTCTGAGTTTAGGTCAATCATTTTTTCCTTTTGTTACATTTAACACGTAACACGATCAATATATTCACTAATCGATCAAACAATGTCTAATCTCTCATCCCCGAATTTCTCATTTTACTTTGTTATCTGGCAAAAAATTCACAACGTAGACATAACATTTCTTGACTTCTCAGACCTTTATTATGTCAATGATTCTTGTGAAATATAAGTTTATTTTATTCGGAGAGGCTTTCCAACAATGTATCAGTCATGTATTTGTAAAATCCTTCCTACTCCTATAAACTTTTCTATCAATATAATTTTAGTTAAAAATAAACCTAAATTAAACCAATTAAAACTACCATCACATTTGTCCACCAAACAAAAGAAAATGTCTCAGTTAAAATTTACACAAAAGCATTTAATATAAAAAAAAAACTGCTTTTTATTTTCGCGGGTGAAAATTTTGGTTTTTAAAAATTCATGAACTGACCTCTAAAGCGCTTCAGTCTCTTCAATTATCTAATCTAAACTTATTTATAAATGGAACTTTGTCTGTGTGTGTCTGTGTGTGTCTGTGTGTGTGTCCGTTACCTATAGACTCCGAAACGGCCGAACCGATTTTCTTGGAAATTTTCACAGTTGTACTATAAGCATCTGCGAGTGTTCTTAGCTAGGTTTTGTGTCGAGGTACCCCCGATAAATATAAAAAATCGACAATCGAAAAGATCGGGTTATAGAAGGAGTGGTCCGATTTTAATCAAATTTGATACACTCATAGACAAAGACATAAGAAAGGATATTCAGAAGTTTCAAGGTTGCAGTTCTTACAATAGTGCAGAAAATCTGATATCGATAGCAGGAAATCAAAATTTGACTTGCATCCATTCATTTTTCTTTCAGTCTAAGGTTTCGCTTTAACTGGAAACAATTATTGCTTTTTAGTCTTTCGTGCCAACGTCTAAAGACTCTGAGCTCCAGGACCATTGATGAGTTTTAAAGATTTCTTTACACCCGAGCAACGCCGTGCTATACTGCTAGTTTTTCGATAAATTGTTGCCAACTGCATCTATAGATTAAAAATTATTTAACCAAAAGAAAATGATGTCTGAGTTTAAAAACAAAGAAGTCCTTTTTAACTTGTATTGATGAGTGTGTAGTGATATCGACCGAGCATAGCGAGGGACCGGATGTTTGCACTGTCACGACCAGAAAGCAAATGACCAAAACTCGTCGGTACGCATCCGTCCTCGCGCAGATGTTCCGGTTGAAAACTGAAAATCAATTAAATATTACATTCCAGTTCGCGAGCCAACGCGAATTTTATTTCTCGGCCCAGAATCAAATACGAATGTGAATTCCCAAATGATCTACTGCGACCCTCCAAAAAAAGATATAAAAGCCGATACAGAAAGCATCACCAGACAGACAGAAAGACAGAAAGACCCAGACACACACAGACTCGAGAGAGAGACAAGAGTAATTAGTAACTCCCCTTGACCTAAGTCAAGCGGCTTACTATGCTCGCCTCCCTTACCTCTCTTTTCCTTATTCGCTGTCTCAAAATTACTAACTGACCCAAGGAGCGGATACATCAAAGACATTCCTTACTTACAACGCTCCCACATACCTAAGCATTAATTCTCTTTTCAGCATTTTACTGCCATGAACATTTTAACGTCCGTTGGCCCCATATTTAAAGGATGACTTTAAATGTAAAAACTTTAATTGATATGTGCATATATAAAATGTTATTTTTCAACTAAATTTGCTTTTCTTGATTCATAATCTTTTCATGACTTATAGTGGGCTATCTACAACGAGGCCAAGTTCCGTCAATCTTCGACAATATACAACTACTACTTTCCAAAAGAACGCTCTCCCCACTATAAACTGGAAAAGAATGGATAGCCCACTATAAATGTCAGGAGAACGTAGAAGACATTCGTAAAAGCGGTTAGGATTAGTGACGAAATCAAAAAACTATTGATAATATTTTTTCATCAGACGGTCGCAGAAAGTAACATTAACACAATTATGACCAATAAAAATCGTTTGTCTGACTTTTCAGGAAACTAAGTCACTTTGCTTCAATATATTCAGTCGAAACTTGATTAGGAGATAAATCATTTGAAATGTCAAATAATAAACTTGTTGCGAGAACATGCTACTAGTCATTGTAGATAAACTGATTGAAATTTTACCTTCATAATTAACTTGTCCATCGCCATCAATATCTGCTTCTCGAATCATTTCATCGACTTCTTCTTCAGTGAGTTTTTCCCCTAAATTGGTCATTACATGATGCAATTCAGCCGCCGAGATGTAGCCATTTTCATCTTTATCGAAGACGCGGAAAGCTTCACGGAGTTCTTCCTCTGTGTCACTGTCCCGCATTTTTCGCGCCATCATGGTCAGGAATTCTGGGAAGTCAATCGTACCACTTCCTGAAATGATTAAAAAATATATTAGAGTCAATGAGAACTGCCTTTTTTTTTTTTATCTGATAGATTTGTTGATGAAACTGTTACGAAACCCGGCATTATTTGTCAAGAGATCCAAAGCCGAAGTTGGCATGGCGAAGGAAGCATTCCAAAAATTGAGTAAAGTATTAAGAAACAGGACAATTTCGCTAAAAACAAAGAAGAGAGTACTGGTTTGCTATGTGATGTCGGTTCTTCAATATGGCAGTGAATGCTGGACAATATCAGCAAAGCTGAAGGAAAGAGTTGAAGCAACCGAAATATAAAGCATACTAGACATAAAGTGGGGGATCAATTCCATATTACAATCAATATATAAACTGACCCCTCATTTTGTGGTCACAGCAGTTTCTATATATTTATATTCCTGAGATCCAAAAGCACAGGGATGCATTCCAGGAGATGATTAGAGTATTAAGAGACAGGACAATTTCGCTGGAAACAAAGAAGAGAATACTGGATTGCTATGTGATGTCAGTTCTTCAATACGGCAGTGAATGCTGGACAATATCGTCAAAGATGCAACTGAAATGTGGTTTTACAGAAGGACGCTGCGAATATCATGGATCGAGCATGTGAGCAATGATGAGGTTTTGGAAATGATGGAAACGAAAAGGAAATTAATACTGAGCATAAGGAAAAAACAGCTAAAGTTCCTGGGACATGCAATGAGGAAAGAGGGCTTGGAGAACCTGATACTAACAGGTCAGATAGAGGGGAGAAAGAGACAGGCGAAAGCAATGGATAACATATTTGAAGGATCTAATCAGGTGGATGACGGAACAAGGGTTGCATAGTGTAACAGGAGAAGGCGTGATAAGAGCCACCTAGGGAGACGCGGAAAGCCATGATCGCCTACGTCCTGAAATGACATGGCATATAGAAGAGGAATATAAATGCCAACTGTTAATAAGAAATTATAATGTGGGTATAAATTGGGGGATCAGATCTATATTATAATCAATATATAGACTGATCCCTCATCTTGTGGCCATACTAGCATCTATACATTTATATTCTAGATTTATGGGCTTGAGGAGGTGGATGACAGACGCGTGTTGCGTGGGGTAACAGGAGAAGACGTGATAAGAGCCACCAGGGATGGGGAGACGTGGAAAGCCATGATCGCCTACGTCCTGAAATGACGTGGCACATAGAAGAGGAATATAAATGCCAACTGTTAATAAGAAATTATAATGTGGATATAAAATGGGGGATCAAATCTATATTATAATCAATATATAAACTGATCCCTCATTTTGTGTCCACACTAGTATCTATACATTTATATTCTAGATTTATGGGCTTCAGGAGGTGGATGACAGAACGCGTGTTGCGTGGGGTAACAGGAGAAGGCGTACTAAGAGCCACCAGGGATAGGGAGACGTGGAAAGCCATGATCGCCTACGTCCTGAAAGGACATGGCACATAGAAGAAGAAGAAGAAAAAAGAAAGAAAAACAACAGAAAATCTGCTAAAAAAAGCATAATTTGGGAAAGTGGGAATTACTTCCACAGCAACTCTTCAACATTTATTATTTGGCATTCGTTCATTTAATAGACTTTTTTTTTGTTTTTTTAATCATATCACCCCAAGCAAGGCACTCCACTGCCACTATAGCGCAGGGGGGTTACACAGGGCGATAGACGAGTTAGGATGTACATAAGGGGAGTGTTGGAGAGAATGGGAGAGTTAGTGTGTTAGGAGGTGTCTATTGACCCTACAGTTAAACTCCTGGAGGTTATAGCCGTCGGGGAAACAAGCATGCAGAAGGGAATTCCATAGGCGGGAAGTGCGAAAATTCATCACCGTCAAGACATTGAATGAGACGGTTAAGCTCCAGTTATATTCTGGATCAGACCTCTCTATTATAAACCTACAGACTTGGAAGAGGCTAAACAAGCCCACGTTACAAAAAAGTAGTAAACCAGCCCGCACGGTGACTGGAAGTAGGATTAATTTCATTGGTGAGTCCTACCTGTCAGTTACATTAAACGCCACGACCAAAAATGTAAAGGCGTTTATACTAAAAAAAAAAGAAAAACTCTGAAAATTTATTTGGCACTGACTGGTTGGATCACTTTAATTTGTGGGACCGCCCTATCAAGATATTTTGCCAAAGAATTGAGAATATTACATCAGAAGCCGTGGAACTTAAAGCGGAACTCTCCAGCTGAAACCATGTTCGCGCGAAAGATCAAATCGGCATTCGATAAACTCCTACCAAAACAAACTAAACTATGAAAAACTGTGTGCACGTCCAGGAGACGTTTCAGTCCCAGAGAAAAAAATTTTCTTTAAAAATGACAAAAATAATATGTCGTTCTGGAAAATGGGCGCTACAAACAAGCGAATAGGCGACATGGTGGACATCGCTAAGGGCCCACAACATACACATAAGCGCCACCAGAACCAACTAAAGAGGCGTCGCCCAGATGATACGCGCGGCACGCCCCCGGTAAAAGAAGAACCAACTGACGTTATCTTTGAGACTTTTGACTTGGATCCACCCCAACCAGCACCCGAACAACATCGGCCGGGCAGAAAACGAAAGTTTACTGACCCGCTGAGTATTAACCCAAAACGTAAGAGTTACTAACAGCTTTTTATGGACAAAAAAGCTGGGGAGGGGGTGTTGTGGGGAATTACCTACACACTAATATGAACTGTACCGGACTACATAAATACCTCGAGTTATCTACTCTCCGGGGTAGTAGTAAGTAGCAGCAGTTACGATATTCATTTGTTAGTACGCCGTTCCGGAACTAAGTACTATTATACTCTATTTCTTCTGTACACTGTTTCTCTTTTGTAATATCATATCGATTCCAACCGTATACCGTGTCCGAGTCTTTCTTGTGACCTTTTTCCTAGGGCCACATCAGTAAGTTATCACAATTAAGCTGTTTAATGTCAGGAATAAACTCATGCACTTGATTTCATGGCCTTCTTTTGCAGTACATTTGGAATGAAACACGCAGAATCCATTTATGAAATTTTCAACGAACTTTGTTATAATTTTGAGTGGCGCCGTGGTGCAGTGGATATCGGGGACCCGAGTTCGAATTCTAGTTGAAATCCTTGCATTCATTTACGCATAAAACCTTTGGGAAAGGTATTAATCCGTCCCTTCCCATTTGACTTCGTGTAGGCTGTGGAATCAGTCGTGGTTGTGTGGTCGAAGACGCACTAGATTAATTGGTGGCTTCACCCATGTTGTTAGTAGTTGCAAGTTCGAAATCTCCCGAATGACACACATTTTCCAAAAAACATTTCTCATAATCAGGCCGGCATATATATATATATATATATATATATATATATATATATATCCTGCAATGGTTGTTACAATGTTTTTATAAATTCATAGTATCACTATACAAAAATTTTCGCGTTTCGATATATATATATATATATATATACAGGTGTGAGAACTCACACCTATATATATGAATATTTCAGCTCTATATTGAGCGCTTTCAATAATATAATATATATAACATATTGCATATATATATATATATATATATACACTTTTCACACACACACACACACACACACACACATATATATACATATATATAAATACTGTTTAATTAAAAACAAAATGTATACTCAAATACGAGTATCGATTAAAAATGATGTTCAAACAAATAAATTATATATAACGCTTGTTAATTACATTTCGTCAATCTCCGGAACTTTCTGTAACATTATATATATATATATATATATATATATATATAATTGATTTCTGGCACTTACCATCGACATCCACCTCATTGATCATGTCCTGCAATTCAGCTTCTGTTGGATTTTGTCCTAAAGAGCGCATTACAGTTCCAAGTTCCTTGGTGGTGATGGCACCGTCACCATCTTTGTCGAAAAGGTTGAAGGCTTCCTTGAATTCTGAAACAGGAAATAGTGAAAAAACAAGAAGTGTGAAAATAAAATTTTGTTCATATCATTGCTATTTATTTAAAAATAATTTGACACTTAATAGTTTTTAAATAGAAAAAAAATCACGAAATTAAAATGCAATATTGAAACTAGACATGGATATCATTAATATCTCCAAACTTATAAATGGAACTTTGTCTGTGTGTGTGTGTGTGTGTCCGTTACCTATGGATTCCGAAACGGCTGAATCGGTTTTCTTGAAAATTTACACAGTTGTACTATAAGCGTCTGCGAGTTGTTCTTAGCTAGGTTTTGTGTCGTGGTACTCCCGATAAATATCGAAAATCGATAATCGAAAAAATCGGGTTATAGAAGAAGTGGTCCGATTTTAATCAAATTTCATACACTCATAGACAAAGACATAAGAAACGATATTCAGAAGTTTCAAGGTTGCAGTTCATACAATAGTGCAGAAAATCGATAATATATATATATATATAAGGCAAGATGTTTGTGTGTGTGTCTGTTTATCTGCCTGTATGTCTGTATTTTTCAGCCCTTTTATTTTAGTTTTTGCTTTGGGTTTGGCTCTAAGTAGGTATAATTGTAGTTCTTAGTCTTAGTCATGATACTATTTACTCAGAGGACTTATTTAGCCTTCAAAATACCGTTTACGACGAAAAAAACTTATTTGCTATCGAAAGCAGGAAATCAAAATTTGACTTACATCCATTCATTTTTCTTTCAGTCTACGGTTTCGCTTTAAGTGGAAACAACTATTGCTTTTTAGTCTTTCGTGCCAACGTACAAAGAGTCTGAGCTCCAGGACCATGGATTAGTTTTTAAAGCTTTCATTACACCCGACAACGCCGGGCTATACTGCTAGTTTTTTTTAATAAAACTATTTGATAAATGTTAACTTACAGAAATATTAACTTTTTGGTCAATGAATGCCGAAAATTGTATGTCTTTTTACCATTCTTCTTCTTTATTTACCGTGTTCTTTCAAGATTTGGGCGATCATGGATTTCAACTTGTTCCTATTTCTTGCAGCTCTTAATATATTTCCTCTTGGTATCTTTTCTGTATTCCTTTCCATCAAGTGTCTCTCGCGCTGCTTCCCCCGTTTATCTTTTCCTTCAGTCCGTCTCATGAGTATCAGATTCCCCAAGCCTTCTTTCCTCATTACGTGCCCTAAAAAGTTGTCTTTATCTGATACCAAGTATAAGTTTCCTTTTTGTATGCATTTTCTCCAAAGCCTAGTCGTTGCTTACATTTTCTGTCCATGGTATCCTCAGCATCCTTCTGTAGAACCACATTTCTGTTGTTTCTAGTCTCTCCTTCATCCTTGATCAATGTTAAAGTTGGTGCCAACTCGAAAACATCCTCTGATTTACCATTTCACAGGATATTTCGGTACGCTAAAGTTGACTGGGATGTGCGTTGTGGTGCAGTGGATATCGACTAGGAACGAGAAATCGGGGAGTCGATTTCGAATTCCAGTCGAATTCCTTGCATTCACATATGCACAAATAGCCTTGGGAAAGGTATTAATCCGTCTCTTCCCTCCAGTTATGGGTTAAATAACAGGACAGGCTGGGTTCTATAGCCTTGGCTGGCAACCAGTCTATCGCAGAAAGCAATGGCAACCTACTGTGGGATAATCTTCTGCCCAGTCAGTCATGTCTCTTTCGAGTATCAGGTTCTTCAAGCCCTCCTTCCTCATTACGTGTCCTAAAAATCTCAGTTGTCTTTATCTGATACCAAGTATAAGTTTCCTTTTTGTATGCATTCTCTTCAAAGCCTAGTTGTTGCTTACATTTTTTGTTCATCGTATCCTCAGCATCCTTCTGTAGAACCACATTTCTGTTACTTCTAGTCTCTCCTTCATCCTTGAGAAGATCGTCCAGCATTCGCTGTAATATAGGTTTACAAATATCGCATAACAGTTCAGTACACTTTTCTTTGTCTCTAACGAAATCTTCCTGCCTCTCAATACTCTGCTTAGCCTTTGAAATGCATCTACGGAACTCAATTTTCATCCTTAGTTAAAATTGCTCCCAGGTATTTAAAATTCTGTGCCTGTTTGATTTTAATGTCCTCGACGTGTAGTTGGCTTTTTGGGGACCTCGTTTTGCTGATGTTAATTCATTCGGTTTTATTGAGGTTTATTTTTTATTATTCTTTTTTTAATCGTATCACCCCGAGCAAGGCGGTAACGCCACTGATGTGCAGGGGGCTACGTAATAATGAAAAGATTGGAAAAGAGAAAGCCGGAAACCACATCCTAAACAGGGAACAAGGGATGAGCCTCTTAACCTGTTCAATAGACATGGATGGAGTGTGAACCGGGAGATAGATAGGTCTATCTACTCAAATTAAATGTTTAGCCCTTTTCCCCCTCACTTTCCCTTTTACCTTCTGTAGAAGGTCCTCTACTTTTCCATGTCTGCTACCAGCACTGTATCATCTGCATATCTTAGAATGCTCAGACAGTGGCCGCCAATGACGAATCCTGGGGAGACATTTCTCTCAGAAATGTTCGTTATACCAGTACCATATTACAAACATAAAATGACCGAATGAAAATGTTGGGGTATCACCCCTATTTACACACTGTATGGACTCTTCCAAAGTATACAAATAATCATGCCTACAGAGGAGGGTAGTTGTCAGTTGAGTTGTTGTTGTTAGAGTTGGTGTTTGTCAGTGCAGTTGAACTGCGGCTCGTTGGTCAGCAAGAATATAGACTATTACCCGGACTGACTTCTTTGTATATATTTGACTCCTACTAACAAATATTCCTGAATCTACTAACCGTGTACAGGTTGTATATCTTTTATTCAATATACTTACATTTTTCACATATATATATATAAAAGGTAAGATGTTTGTTAGTGTGTCTGTTTATCTGTCTGTATGTCCTTTATACGAATCCACAATTTTTATCCAATTCTCACCAAACTTCACATAAATATTCTTTAGGCTGAGTCTGAGCTCCAGGACCATGGATTAGTTTTAAAGCTTTCATTACACCCGAACAACGCCGGGCTATACTGCTAGTATATATATATATATATATATATATATATATATATATATATATATATATATATATATATATATATATGCGATTGGTAAATTGTAGCAATTATTTTATGAGTGCGATTGCTAAATTGTCGCAATTATTTTATTATTTCATATATTCTTTAGGCTGAGTCTGAGCTCCAGGACCATGGATTAGTTTTAAAGCTTTCATTACACCTGAGCAACGCCGGGCTATACTGCTAGACAGTTTATAGCCTAACGATTGCTCAAGGCAGTAAACTAATAAACACCGTAACGTGTTGATTTTGTGGTTACTCTGTTTACATATATACAGGCGATCCTCAACTTACGATAAAGTTCCGTTCCTACGAAGCGTCGCAGCGTAATTTTTCGTTTAAGCTGAAACGTACCGGCGATTTTAAATGAAGAAGCATTTACGTCACTCATCTATGTTAACGCAAGAGTAAAGTGATAAAATACATTTCTATGGCATATGCTAACATAAATAGGATTATTTTTATATTCTTCACCCTGAGCCGCTTATTTTTCCGATGCGCTGTTAGCGTCGTATGTAATTCAGACCTGAAGATTCCGTTCAATTTTAGTACACCTCATAACTATATATATATATATATATATATATATATATATATATATATATATAAGGAAACGGTTTGAAGATAAAATCCCAAAGGGATTCTATTAATATTAGTTATTAAAAAATTAAAAATTAATATTAGTTATTAAAAATTAAAACTGATCCCGTCAGAGGGCTGAATTTAATTTAAATTATTTATTTGCAGAGTCAATTTTTTTTAATTACATATAAAAATTCAAATTTTACAAGATTGTCTATCCATTTTGTTGTGGATTCCGGTTGAGAAACCACACAAAATAATAAATAACAAAAACGGATATGGAGATAGAAAATGTAAGTTATAGTGAACAAAAATACACAACTAGAACGCGGATTAGTAAATTCAGGTATACTATTAGTAGAAATCAATATATACAGTCTTGCGGTGAAATAGTATGTCCAGGTAATGAGTCTATATCCAAACAACTCCAACGAACTCTGCACCAACTTACTGACTAACTAGTCTGCAACTACTCAACTCCTCGTACTCTCTATATGCAGAATGATATATACACATCAGGAGAGTCCATTCTTATGTGCAAAAAGGGGTGGCCCCCAAAATATTTCAACGAGTGAAACCAACACCCGTATCATCAACGATCATAATTATTATTATTATTATGGTAAAATGTAATCATTTGTTTGAGTGTGTGTATATGTAAAGAAAAGAGAAGTAAGGGCAACGAAGAGAAAAGGAAAAGAAAAAAGAAGGAGAGGAATCAAGAAAGCAAGAGGAAAGAGGAAAAGGAGAAAGAAGAAGGAGACCATCAAGATGAACTGCTTTGTGAGGATCCGGTTTAGAGATGATAATAAAAACGATAAACAAAATTATCTGCATATCACCCAGTAGAGACTCGGTTCTAAGTTATTCCAGATGAGTCAATAGTAGAATTGGAAGAGAATTTACAAGCAAAACATTTTACTTCATCAGCAGATTTTAACATCTCAAACTGAGTGAAGTGAGGAGGAGCAGAAGAGCTTCCAGGAGTCACGAGAACCAAATTTGCAAGAAGCTATGATGTGTTTCATTCTGTCAGCAAACAAATATACTTGACCTCTTTCAGGAGACGTTTACCACTGTTAAGAGCAAACACAAACAGGCTTCTGCTGTGATCGGAATTAACCACATCGTTAATCGTACAAAGGGTAACCCCATAAATTTTGTTTATTTTGGGGTCTGAAATTTGACTTGGCGTGTCAATCATGGATATTGCACTGCTGACTTCAACGATTACAAACTGCACACGGTTAACTAGTCTAATTAAAACATTTTTAGTTCGGTTAGTTAAATTATGTCTTTTTCACTCACACGTACAGACTTGTATGACATCCTGACAGGTGTGCAATTATGTCTGTATATATATATATATACACACACGCACACACACAGTGCGCTGGAGTGTGGGTTGGATGTGTTAAGAATTTAAATCTAAACTTATTTATAAATGGAACTTTGTCCGTGTGCGTGTGTGTATGTGTGTGTGCGTGTGTGTGTGTCCGTTACCTATAGACTCCGAAACGGCTGAACCGATTTTCTTGAAAATTTACGCAGTTATACTATAAGCGTCTGCGAGTGTTCTTAGCTAGGTTTTGTGTCGAGGTACCTCCGATAAATATCGAAAATCGATAATCGAAAAAATCTGGTTATAGAAGGAGTGGTCCGATTTTAATCAAATTTGATGCACTCATAGGCAAAGACATAAGAAGTTTCAAGGTTGCAGTTCTTACAATAGTGCAGAAAATCGATAATATATATATATATATATATATATATATATATATATATATATATATATATATATATATAAGGCAAGATGTTTGTATGTGTGTGTCTGTTTATCTGTCTGTCTGTATGTATTTTTTTCAGCCCTTTCATTTTAGTTTTTGCTTCGGGTTTGGCTCTAAGTAGGTATAATTGTAGTTCTTAGTCTCAGCCATGATACCATTTACTCAGAGGACTTATTTAGCCTTCAAAATACCGTTTACGACGAAAAAAATTATTTGACATCGATACCAGGAAATCGAAATTTGACTTACATCCATTCATTTTTCTTTCAGTCTACGGTTTCGCTTTAAGTGGAAACAACTATTGCTTTTTAGTCTTTCGTGCCAACGTCCAAAGAGTCTGAGCTCCAGGACCATGGATTAGCTTTAAAGCTTTCATTACACCCGAGCAACGCCGGGCTATACTGCTAGGAAAGAGATAAATATTTTCAATCTTAGAGAAAAAGACAAAATTATGAGATAGAATTATTTAAACACTGATAAAAATATTTAAACCGTGATGAATGAATCTAACCCTGTAGAAAGCGATAAACTTAAAATTAAAAAATTCTGTATTAAATACTTCAAATTTAAGTAATAATATCTTATTACTTAAAATTGAAATATTTTATCTTTTCCTTGTAGATAGAATTCTTTAATAAATTATCACCAAATGAAAAGATAAATAATTACAGTATATAAATGAAAATATACATAGTCATCCGCAGACAGTCCTGTTACTCTGTTTGGGTAGACATCCCATTGCTTCCAGCCAGGATAGAAACCCGACCAAATTGACATCATTCGGGGATTCTACCTCTAAGCTATGGACGCTCGGTAGGAGGATGCAGATTTTAGTGTCTTATATACACAATTTAAACACACGCCAGTAGCCGAGAGTGTTCAAATTCATTAGTGAATGAACGATGCATAAATAGTGTAAATAAGTGAGTAGCTACTTTTTTAAAAAGTCTGCCATTTCTCCATAGTGCTCAATCGGCGGACGAGAGGGTAAATAGTCATAATCAACATCGAGTTAAAATATGAGGAAAATCTAGATGAAAGGATAAGGAATTCAACTTGTGATAAAAAGGGGCGTAGAGTTAAACCCTAAAAAAGATAAGAAAGATAAAAGAACTCAATGTTATATGAAAAAATGACACTAGAGGAAGAGAAAAATAAAAGTAAATTCTACATCTGATGAAAAGATGAAAAAATTGACTCTGAATTAAAAAAAAAAAAGACTGCCGAATCCATTGCTAAATCCGCTGCTATGAAAGTCGGTTCTCTGTGAAGGGCCCGGAAGTTTTTTTCCGTATGAATCTATCCTGCACATATATAAATCTACCATCCGCCCGTGTATTGAATACTGCTGCCATATCTGGTCGGGTGCCACTGCTATTCTCCTCGGGGTTCTTGACAAAATACAACGGAGAGTCTGTAATGTGATCGACACCGACTTGGCAGACCGGCTGCAGTCTCTCTCTCACCGGCGCGATGTGGCTTCCCTGTGTCTCTTCTATAAATACTTTCACGGCTTCTACTCCGATGAACTTAGATCACTGGTGCTCCCTAGGTACGAAGTTGCACGAGATACTAGATTAGCAACTAGCTCCCACCCTTTTACAGTAAAACCGATAAAATGTAACCGCAATTTCTACTCCAACAGCTTCTTTTCTCGCACTTCCCGACTGTGGCTTTCCAGCTACAATCTCCAGGAGTTTAAATGTAAGGTCAATAGACACCTCCTAACACACTAACTCGCATCCATTCTCTCAAACACTCTTCCCATCTACCCAACCCTCAGCCTTGGTACCCTTACCAGTCTATCACCCTCTTTCTGACAGCTTGTATTTGTTCTCAAAGTGTGTCTTGCGAAGTAACATTAGATTTATCAATTTTTTTTTTCAAAATATCCTATAGGTGTTCAATAGGATTGAAATCAGGGCTTTGTTGGGGACAATTCAAGTTTGGAAAAGATTAAAATATCTTGAAAAATCTTATAAAGAAAGAAAAGCTGAGTCTCTCTCCAGGAAACATTTATTTAATGAAGATAGACCACATTCTAAACAATATAAGGTATGCAGATGATACAGTGCTGATAGCAGACACAGAAAGGAAACTACAAGATCTCCTACAGAAGGTAGCTGAAGAGAGTGACAAGAGAGGACTACAAATAAACTGCAAGAAAACCGTATGCATGGTCATCAGCAAAAAGAGCAGCCCAGTATGCCAAATACAGGTGAGCGACACTAAAATCAAGCAGGTACAAAAATTTAAATACCTGGGAAGTGTTCTGACACAAGACGGAAAGTGCAACACAGAGATCCGAAGGCGAATGGGCATGGTGAAGAAAGCATTCCAGAAGTTAAGTAAAATATTAAGAAACAGGACAATTTCGCTAAAATCAAAGAGGAGTATACTGGATTGCTATGTAATGTCGGTTCTTCAATATGGCAGTGAATGTTGAAAAAACTTTATACAAAAGGATGTTGCGGATACCATGGACCGAGCATGTGAGCAATGACGAGGTTTTGGAAAGGATGGAAACGAAAAGAAAATTAATACTGAGCATCAGAAAGAGACAGCTAAATTTCCTGGGACATGCAATGAGGAAGGATGGTTTGAAAAACATGATACTCACAGGCCAGATAGAGGGAAAAAGACGGGGGAAGCAGCGGATAACATATTTGAAGGACCTGATCAGGTCGATGACGGAACGAGGGTTGCGTGGTGCAACAGGAGAAAGCGTGCTAAGAACCACCAGAGATAGGAAATTGTGGAAAGCCATGATTGCCCACGTCCTGAAAGGACATGGCACATAAAACAAGAACGAGGACCAGTATGGCCTTGCGAGTTTGGTTTAAAAATAAAGGTCACATAGCTACAGAATAGATTTGAAAGTCTGATGTTTGAGACGTTAATGAATCTCTGCAATTTATGCAATATATTGTGGCCCTCTTTATCTAACTTATCAAAATATCGAAATGACAATCCTAATGATTGCGGTACATGTTTTAAGTAAGACTTGAGTGATGAAAATCTACGGCTATATCGTGTTGAATACACCGGTTCTCGTCCGATCAGCGAAGTTAAGCAACATCGAGCCTGGTCAGTACTTAGATGGGTGACCATTTGGGAATACCAAGTGCTGTAAACGTAAGGACCAAAAATGTTCCACCGGTCCTCCAGGTTTGGGTGTTTGGCGCAGGAATTATAACTCTGCCCCATAAAAAAGACAGTTTGTTACGGAAACAGTTACAAAAAGTTGTTGCCCTACACACCATTGGGTGTAACGAGTGAGATGATGAGTGATGAAAGAATTCAACAACCGACAATTTGAGGACAATTGGAAAAGGTCGCGACGGAGATCAAAAGTGATAACTGAAAACGACCAGAAAAGTGTCCGATAACTCAATAAAATATATTGTATATAGAAAATACTTTTGCTTGTGAGGCTCATCTAGGTGTATGTATACGTAGGCGTGTGTATATTTCTGGGTCCCATTTATAATATAAAATGGTTCTATTTAATATTTTTATGTTACTTTTATTGCTTACGGCATATCACGTTGAATACACCGGTTCTCGTTCGATCACCGAAGTTAACCAACGTTGAGCCTGGTCAGGACTTAGATGGGTGACTGCTTGGGAATACCAAGGCACTGTAAGCGTTCAGTGACGGATGAGCGTTGTGGTGCAGTGGATTTCGGCTTGGAAAGAGAAATCGGTGAGCCGAGTTCGGATTCCAGTTGAATACCCTGCATTCACTTAAGCACTGGTACCCTTGGGAAAGGTATTAATCCGTCACTTCCCTCCAGTTATGGGTTAAATAACAGGATGGGGCCTGGAGGCAACTCATCTAGTGTTGGTGTCACAATAGAAACACCCTTGGTAGCCCTGGCGAAGCGTCAAGTATTCAGCTATTTAATAAGATTATGAATTTCGCTGCAAACTGCGCCAGGGTTCCAAATGCGCAGGGAATACTGAAGCGGGTGTAGTGAGTTACATCTCGGCCAAGGCCGCAAAACGACGATTTCGATTTACCTAATTCCAAAAAGGTAATATGAAATCTTTTACCGTTATACAGGCGTCTAAATTAAAAACAATGCAATTCGAAACAGAAAAAGCCTAGTCTGAAACACCAGTCGGTCACTCCATACTAAGCTCTCTTCTATCGTGTCATAGTGATACTCTCATGAAATAATATTTTTTAATATTAAAAAAACAAAAACAAAAATAAAACAGTCTTGTTCCAACGAAGATTCAACAATTTTTCTTGCTTTATCTGTAAAAAGAAAAGTCATTATAACCAAAGCAAACCCAGAAAGAATCCTATCCACCAAGTAGCAAGTAATTTACGTCAAACGAAAGCTGGAAATTGAACGTAAAATAAACCCAATTACAGTTTTCTAATCATGAACATCAATACTAAAAGAGTCAATATTTTTAATTCAAATTTGATTATATTGGTTTCTCTATTGTGCTATGTTGAAGGAAGGTGACGAGAATAATTGAGCGCTTCATCTCTTGCTAGAAAGAAAAGAAAAAAGTGACCCTAATCCGTTACTCTAACATCGAGATTGGTTTAAATAAATGTCGACTTCAAAACAGTGACTTTTATCTCCAATGGAAACAGAAACGGATTAACTGGTCTTCATTCCGTCTTTACCAGCAACAAACATCGTTCTAATTCCAATCAAAAGACTTTTCATTCGTTTGTGCTGATCGATAATCAATCAGATCCAATATAAGACTCTTCAACGAACACAAAGCAACATAAGACGAAGAACATCATTTTACGGGCAGAAAACGAAACTTTAATCCAAGCGAAAGCTTAAATGACCGGAATAAAATGACTAAGATTCTGCCGTCCGACATCGTCAGATACAATTTGAACACTTATGTACAAATATTAATTTCATCTGATAACATATCTATCTATCTATCTATCTATCTATCTATCTATCTATCTATCTATCTATCTATCTATCTAAGCTCTCAAGAAGATTAAATTTAAATGTCCCACAAGTAGAGGATATATCATTAAACAAATCTATCTATCTATCTATCTATCTATCTATCTATCTATCTATCTATCTATCTATCTATCTATCTCAGCTCTCAACAAAGAAATCTATCTATCTATCTATCTATCTATCTATCTATCTATCTAATTCGGTTCGAACATATTTGAAGGGCCTGAGCAGGTGAATGACAGAACAGGGCCTGCGAGACGTTACAGGAGAAAGCGTGCCAAGAGCCACCAGGGATAGTGAAACGTGGAAGGCCATGATCGCCTATGTCCTGAGCATTTAGGATAGAACGACCGTTGTACGAGCAGAGACACGACGGCGGGATTTCGCATCATGACAACTTGAGGCTCCTTCTTCTTTTCTGTGTCGTGTCTTTTCAGGACGTAGGCAATCATGGCTTTCCACGCCTCCTTGTCCCTGGAGGCACGATTTCTCTTGTTGCACCATGCAAACCTCGTTCCATCATCCACCTGCTCAAGCCCATAAATCTAAAATATACGTATAGAAACTAGCACGGTCATAAAATGAGGGATCAGTTTATATATTGATTATAATATAGATTTAATCACCCACTTTATAACCACATTATAATTTCTTATAAACAGCATATATATTCTTCTTTTATGTGCCTTGTTCTTTCAGGACGTAGGCGATCATGGCTTTCCACATCTCCCTGTCCTTGGTGGCTCTTAGCACGCTTTCTCTTGTTACACCACGCAACCCCCATTCTGTCATCCACCTGATCAAGTCCTTCAAATATGTCATCCGCTGCCTTCCCATATCTTTTTCCTCTCTATCTGGCCTGTTAGTATCAGGTTCTCCAAGCCCTCCTTCCTTATTGCATGTCCCAGGAACTTCAGTTGTCTCTTCCTGATGCTCAGTATTAATTTCCTTTTCGACTCCATCCTTTCCAAAACCTCGTCATTGCTCACATGCTCGGTCCATGATATCCGCAACATCCTTCTGTAGAACCATATTTCAGCTGCTTCATGTTTTTTTTCATCTTCGAAGATGTCCAACATTCACTTCCAGAATGAAGAACCGAGATTACATAACAATCCAGTACTCTTTTCTTTGTTTCTAGTGAAATTGTCCTGTTTGTTAATAGCTGACTCAACTGGAATATTTCTTTCGCCATGCCAATTCACCTTCGGATCTCTGTGTCGCAATATTGCAAAACGGGTGAAAACCTACTTGGAAACACTTAACTGGGAAGTCCTACCCTAACCAACGATAGTGACTTGTTCCGATCGATGGCACATTGTTTGGCTGAGCAACACTTTCATTCTTATGAAGATGACAAATATTGGTTGACTTATGGTTAGACCCAAAAACATGTAGTTTTTCCTGACGTAGAATTCAAATGCTGCCAGAAAGATAAGAAAAAGTAGTGAATAGCTATGGACAAGGCTTCACTGACATGTTTCTTACTGATTTTCTCGCTCGGTCACCGAAGTTAAGTAACGTTGAGCCTGGTCAGTACTTAGATGGGTGACCGCTTGGGAATACCAGGTGCTGTAAGCGTTTAGTGATGGATGTGCGTGCTTACGGCCATATCACGTTGAATACACCGGTTCTCGCTCGATCACCGAAGTTAAGCAGCGTTGAGCCTGGTCAGTACTTAGATGGGTGACCGCTTGGGAATACCAGGTGCTGTAAGCATTTAGTGACGGATGTGCGTTGTGGTGCAGTGGATATCGGCTCGGAAAAAGAAATCGGTGAGTCGAGTTCAAATTCCAGTTGAATACCCTGCATTCACTTAAACACTGGTAACCTTGAGAAAGATATTAATCCTTCCCTCCAGTTATGGGTTAAATAACAGAGTAGGACTTGGGGACCCTGCCCTTAAAAACAAATCCCAATGAATCTTGATACTCGAAAAGAAAAAAGTATTACTAGACACAAAACTTATATAAAAACAACAATAAACTGTTGAAAGAAAAAGTATTACCATCAATAAATAAATAAAATTCAGTTGGTAATAAATGAATCACCGAGGTTGATATGCCATAAAACCAACAATTTTTCATAAAAAATCAACAAGAACTTATAAAAGGTTCTTATATATATATATATATATATATATATATATATATATATATATATATATATATATATATATATATATATATATCGTTCATTCAGCAATGAATTAGAACACTCTCAGCTATTGGGTGTGTATAATGATAATATACACTTTAAAAAGTCTGCCTTCTTCTACCGAGAGCCCGTAGCTCACAGGTAGAATCGCCGACTGACGCCAATTCGGTCGGGTTTCAATCCTGGGTAAAAAGCAATCGGCTGTCTAATGTAATGATGTGTTGTGATACGTCGAAACAGATCTGTCTGCGGATGACTATATATATGTATATATATACTAAAATATTAGTATTAAAGGATTTTGTTATAAAAAATAGATGTAAGGAAATAGATGTAGGGCTATAAAGTTAAAAAATAAAAGTGGAATTACTAGATTTTAGGGATGACTAGTAGTTAAAGTGGATATGCCTTGTGGTGCAGTGGATATCGGCTTGGAACGAGAAATGGGAGAAATGAGTTCGAATTCCAGTTGAATTCCTTGCATTCACTTACGCGCAAATACCATTGGGAAAGGTATTAATCCGTCTCTTCCCTCCAGCTATGGGTTAAATAAGAAGACGGATTGGGTTCTATAGCCTTTGTCGGCAACCAGTCTACACCAGAAAGCAATAGTAACCTACTGCGGGAGAATCATCTGCCCAGTCAGTCACGTCTCTTTCGAGACATGATCGCCTAAGCGTTTATCACGTATGGCACTTAACTAAGTAGCTAATTATTCTAATAAATGTGAGTATATATGAATTTAAAACTTTAATGATACAGATTTATGTTTAATCTTTTACTTGTTTTGCGAATAATGTGGATAATGACTCCTGAATAATGTGGAATTTATTAATTGAATAATTGTAATAATAATGTATTTATTTAATACACAGTGCGAATAAAAATATCAATAACTGATTTGTATAACAAGAAAATAAGCTTCAATACGTGTAAATATTTGATATATAGTCTTTAGACGCCGTCCATCTCGAGGAAAGCGTATTACGCTTCACATCTTATATATCAGGCGTCGGGCACCTCTTGGAGGGTGAGGGCCAACAAGCTATGTGGAATCATGGAGGAGCAAACAGCTATGGCCCCAGTGTCATGGAGAAGAACCATGTTATTAAATACGTGAATAAATTTTCTATGTGTTTGAAGAAAGCAAGGATGCAATATAATTTAATATCTGACGGGAATTTTGTTAAAAAAAAAAATTACATCTTAAAAATAAATGTTTTATAAATCAGTACTTAAAAAAAATCCATTAAAATCGGTTGAAAACACTATTTTATATTTATTTAAAAGTGAAGCAATTTCACAGAAAAAGTGAAAGTAATTTTGTCGATCCCTACAAATAAAAAATAAAAGTAAAACACATTCTCTAGGTAAAAAGAAATATTTTTTTTAAAAATATCGACGCAATTTATTCAGACTATCAACTGTCACTTTGGTTTGGTTTACCTATATTTATACCGCGTAAGGTAACGGGAGTGTTCTAACAGGAGATGGAAAGTGCGACACGGAGATCCGAAGGCGAATTGGCATGGCAAAGGACGCGTTCCAGAAGATGAGCAAAATACTAACACACAGGAAGATCTCAATAGAAACGAAGAAAAGAGTGCTAGACTGCTACGTGATGTCAGTTCTTCAGTACGGCTGTGAATGCTGGACAATATCATCGAAAATGAGGAAAAAACTGGAAGCGGCCGAAATGTGGTTCTACAGAAGGATGCTACGGATATCGTGGACTGAGCATACAAGCAACGACGAAGTGTTAGAAAGAATGGCAACAAAAAGGAAATTGATGCTGAGCATCAGGAAGAGACAACTGAAGTTCCTGGGACATGCAATGAGGAAGGAGAGCCTGGAGAACCTGATACTGACTGGTCAGATAGAAGGAAGGAGAGACAGAGGAAGGCAGCGGATAACATATCTGCAGAGTCTGATCAGGTGGATGACGGAACGGGGGTTGCCAGGAGCAACAGGAGCAAACATACTAAGAGCCACAAGAAGAAGAAGGTAACGGGCCAGAGAAGATTCACTCGAGGGTTTGATGTGGCCCGCAGGTCGGGGGTTGCTAACCGCTGTTATATTTGAATTAATTTGAATTCTAAGGTTAGGGTGTAACTTAGAAACCTTATTTACGCTACTGACAACGGAAGTCCTTGATGATGACAGAGACGGTCGGAAATATTTAAACAAAAACAGAATTAAGTATGAAGTTTTGATAGATTGACCACAGTTTTCATTTAGCTCCACAAAATTATTTGAAAATTGGAAAAATACAATAAAACATTTGGCGGACCTTGCCGGTTGAATTAAAAAAATATTTGCACACAGAAATACACACACATTCATAAGCACTATAATCGAAATAACGTTACAGTTTACAGTTAATCAGTATCGGATTGATTTTAATCAATACAGGAATAAATATTTTGTCAAACGTGAGTGGAGAAACTGTAACATTCTAAACAGAAAATACTTTTGCTTGTGAGGCTCATCTACGCGCACTTGTGTATGTATACGTGCGTGTGTGTATTTATAATATTAAATGGCTATATTTGATAGTTTTGTGTTACTTTAATTGCGATTTACCTAATTCCAAAAAGGTAATATGAAGTCTTTTACAATTGGAACAGTTATACAGGCGTCTAAATGAAAAGCAATGCAATTCGAAACAAAAAAATACACACACATCCACAAGTACACACGCGCGCACGCGGTGTATGTGTAGTTTAAAATTTTCCATAATTATGGGTGAAGAGTCCTTAATATGAGACATAGTATATTTGTAGATATAGAAAGTGTAGACATAGACGCCAACACTACATGGCGACAGTTGTGTGCGCAAAAATTCTCAGCTCTCTTCCATAAAAAATTAAACAGTTAAAAGAGTTCTTCGCATAAAACCCAAGATGCTATCAGATGTCAGGTATTAAGTCTTAACGAAACAACTTACTGAGCAGTCTCTTCATAGCTTATTCCAAATATAAAATACTTCGATTCATTGTAGCGTACCAAAATGTCAATATCTGCAGACAGCCTTTGAAATTTGAAAAAGAAATCACTCGATCGGCGGTGAAGAGCGAGGGAAAATTTACTCGCCCCCAAATTATTTTATTTGACCGACTCCATTTTCTTAATAGTCGTCTTACGTAAACATTGTGTGAATCGCTGATGGAAAACAAAAAATGAAATTTTAATTAAAATTTATTAAAAATTAAAAAGGACTTAAACATTTTTAAAAATAATAACAAGAAAAATAATAACAACAAAATTTGATCTTTCCTCTTAATAATAGCATAAGCATTTTGATGGTAAAACTTTGTATTTATTTTGTTTGAGCCCTTTTAACATCATGATATGCTGTTTTATTTTTTGGCAATTGAGTGGAGGTACCTAATTCGTAGTTTCTTTCTTCTGTTTGACTACAACCTCCATCTCATAGATGATAAAAAATAACAAATCTGATTTTCTCAACGGTTTTCTATAAAAAAAATTACTTGTATATTTTGTTTTTCGGTGCGTGGTTGAAAGAAGCATGCGTATTTATTTTTCTTTCAAAAGTTCGTTTTTACATTTCGTAAGCGGTAAGGAAATATAGATAATATTTTTCCAAATGAGTTTCTAAAAATTTGTGAGCGTCTTTAATCTGGGTGACAGAGACATTTTGGCTTCACTCTAGAAGCGTTAATTAAACTAATGTTTACACTGACCAGGACGATAAAAGTGAGACAGGAGCTTGTCAATCTAAATTCCATTTGTCAGATCTTACTTTTATGATTGCGGGATGTCACTGTTTTTCGACGTAAATCAGGCGCCATGCATAAGATCAAAGAGTTCAGTAATGACATTCTAAGTAACTTGTGAATCTTCAATGGCATACTTTTGGGTTGTAAAAGAAATCAGATTTCCTTTTTCTAAATCTTTTAGGGACACATTTCAATGCGAGATTTTTAATCGACCGCGGGCGAGTAAAGCAATAAACTTTAGTCGCCCAATTAAGTTTTTAATCGACTGAGTCGATCGGGCGAGTAAAATCTCAAAGGCTGTCTGTAGATCATGATGAGACATCGTGGCATAAATTTTGTTAATGACTTTTGTTATTTAATTGTTTTAAGCAAGAATAAATGTGTTTGTCAATTCTATGTTTGTTTCAGTTGTGAAATATTTTTTCAATTCTCTTTCTTGATGTTTTTATAAGTTTGTACAATGCAGATTATTTAATAAAGAAATAAAAGATAGATCAATGAAAATCTTACCTGCGATTTGTTCTTCGTTTAATTGCTCGGCCTGAAAATATAAATTAATTAAATTATCAGTTTTTAATCATTTTACCTTATGATATTTCAAAATATGCTATTATTTTTTTCATAGGAGCTTGGTAAAAATACACCAAATCAAAATTTGTGTGCATTCGACAAAAAATTAAATATTTCGTATAGATTTCTTAGTAATTTCAGATTGATTTAAAATGAGATAAAAGAGTTATCTTTTGGAGGCAATGACTTGGTCAAAGAAAAAGGTTTTAAGAAATGTATCTACATTTCTGAGATCAGGTAGTATTTACAGTATTTACATTATTCAGACTATTGTCCTCGTCTTCGTTGCCATTTGTACAACGTTTCGGCCCTTGTATGCTCCGGCCTTCTTCAGCTGCTAGGAATTTTGGACCGAACCCTCTTTATATCAGGCTACAGCAGTGATGAACAGGTAACTTAGAGAGTCTGGTTAGAAGGAGATAACTCATGACTACCAAAAGAGGCTTCTCACAAGTAATGAGAATGATATACCCCAGTGATCGTAATAAAGGATTCGGTTCGAAATTCCTAGCACTTGAAGAAAGCCGGATCGTACAACGGCCGAAACGTTGTACAAATGGCAACAAAGATGAGGATAATAGTCCGAATAATGTAAATACTGTAAATATGTGCTCCACCAAATAAGCACTGTGCCCTGGAGGAGAATTGAAGTAAATTAATTAACGGTGCCGAAATTTGTATTTGATACGCAAGGATACTTATCCAGCAACCAAACTACCTACTTCTTTTTTCTATATTTGAAGGGACACGTTTCATTGAGAGATTTTTAGTCGACCGCGAGCACCTGAAGAAGGCCGGAGCATACAACGGCCGAAACGTCGTGCAAATGGCAACAAAGATGAGGACAATAGTCCGAATAATGTAAATACTGTAAATACTACCTCATCTCAGAAATATAGACAAATAGAATGATTTATTATTAAACGTCGTACAAATGGCAACAAAGATGAGGACAATAGTCCGAATAATGTAAATACTGTAAATACTACCTCATCTCTGAAATATGGACAAATAGAATGATTTATTATTAAACGTCGTACAAATGGCAACAAAAATGAGGACAATAGTCCGAATAATGTAAATACTGTAAATACTACCTCATCTCAGAAATATAAACAAATAGAATGATTTATTATTAAACGTCATACAAATGGCAACAAAGATGAGGACAATAGTCCGAATAATGTAAATACTGTAAATACTACCTCATCTCTGAAATATGGACAAATAGAATGATTTATTATTAAACGTCGTACAAATGGCAACAAAAATGAGGACAATAGTCCGAATAATGTAAATACTGTAAATACTACCTCATCTCTGAAATATAAACAAATAGAATGATTTATTATTAAACGTCGTACAAATGGCAACAAAGATGAGGACAATAGTCCGTATAATGTAAACACTGTTTTAAGAAATGTTTTCCGCCAATCTCTATCAATAACCACCACACTTGTATGAAATTGAAAACGAATGAAACAATTGAATTTTAACGTTCAATTCTTTTCTTTCTTTTTTTTGAACATGCGTATAAAGATGAAGATAAAACAAAGTTACATCAGAAAAAAAAAACAAAACAAAAAAAAAACAAAGAAAGCAGGAACAGAAAGAAAAGAGGGAAAAAAGAAATGAGAAGAAATAGTGAAGGAAAGAGAAAAGCGATGAGGAATATAAAAAAGAGAAAGAAAGGAGAGAAGAACAGAAGTAAAAATAGGAGAGGAGAAGCAGGAGAAAGAAAAAAATGTGTGGAAGATTAACATAAGAGAAAGAGGGGGAGGGTTGATCTAAGAGGTTAGAGAAACGAATATTCATATTTCACAAACCGACTACCACCCACATCTAAACTTACTTATGAATGGAAATTTGTGTGTGTGTGTGTGTGTGTGTGTGTGTCCGTTACCTATAGGCTCCGAAACGGCTGAACCGATTTTCTTGAAAGTTTACACAGTTGTATTATAAAAGTCTGCGAGTGTTCTAAGCTGGGTTTTGTGTCGAGGTACCCCCTATAAATATCGAAAATCGATAATCGGAAAAATCGGGTTATAGAATGAGTCGTCCGATTTTAATCAAATTTGATACACTCAAAGACAAGAGAAACGATATTCAAAAGTTTCAAGCTTGCAGTTCTTAGAGTAGTGCAGAAAATCGATAATATATATATATATATATATAAAGCAAGATGTTTGTGTGTGTGTTTGTTTATCTGCTTGTATGTCTGTATTGTTTTTAGCCCTTAGTTTTTGCTTCCGGTTTGGCTCTAAGTAGGTATAATTGTAGTTCTTAGTCTCAGCCATGATACCATTTACTCAGAGGACTTATTTAGCCTTCAAAATTCAGTTTACGATGAAAAAACTTATTTGATATCGATACCAGGAAATCAAAATTTGACTTACATCCATTCATTTTTCTCTCAGACTACGGTTTCGCTTTAACTGGAAACAACTATTGCTTTTTAGTCTTTTGTGCCAACGTCCAAAGAGTCTGAGCTCCAGGAACATGGATTAGTTTTAAAGCTTTCATTACACCCGAGCAACGCCGAGCTATACTGCTAGTGAAAACATAAACACATACATTCACCTCTCTCTATTCTTCTTCTTCTTCTTCTTTGTTTCTTGTTTTTTTTCTTAGCACGTTTTCTCCTGTTACACCACACAATCCCCGTTCTGTCATCCACCTGCTCAGGCCCTTCAAATATGTTATCCGCTGCTTTTCTCTTTTCTCTTTTCCCCTCTATCTGCCCTGTTAGTATCAGGTTCTCTAAGCCCTCCTTCCTCATTGCATGTCCCAGAAACTTCAGCTGTCTTTTCCTGATACTCAGTATTAAATTCCTTTTCGTTTCCATCCTTTCCAAAACCTCATCATTGTTCACATGCTTGATCCCTGATATTCGCAGCACCCTTCTCTAGAACCAAATTTCAGTTGCTTCAAGTTTTTCCTTCATCTTTGATGATATTGTCCAACATTCACTGCCATATTGTAGAACTGATAGCACATAGCAATCCAGTACTCTTTTCTTTGTTTCTAGCGAAATGTTCCTGTCTCTTAATACTTTACTCAGCTTCTGGAATGCGTCCTTTGCCATGCCAAATCGCCTTCGGATCTCTGTGTCGCACTTTGCGTTTTCTATCAGAACACTTCCCAGGTATTTAAACTTATGTACCTGCTCGATTTCAGTATCCTCCACCTGTATTTATCATTTTGAGCTGCTCTTTTTGCTGATGATTCGGTTTTCTTGTAGTTTATTTGTCGTTCTTTCTTGTCACTCTATTCAGCTCTCTTCTGTATGAGGTATTGTAGTTTCCTTTCTGTGTCTGCTATCAGCACTGTATCATCAGCGTACCTTAAAAAAGCGGTAAGTGAATTGATACAAAACTTGCTTACTTCTGTGCCCCAACCCAACCAAAAACAAATTAAATAAAATAATAAATTGAGATTTCTTTTTGAAATTTTTGTTCGGTGAATAATTGTAAAAGTGACTCTTTCAGTTTTTAAACAATTCAGTATGACTGCAACATTTTATATCTAAACTTATTTATAAATGGAACTTTGTCTGTGTACGTGTGTGTGTCTGTGTGTGTATCCGTTACCTATAGACTTCGAAACGGCTGAACCGATTTTCTTGAAAATTTACACAGCTGTACTATAAGCGTCTGCGAGTGTTCTTAGCTAGGTTTTGTGTCGAGGTACCTCCGATAATTATCGAAAATCGATAATCGAAAAAATCTGGTTATAGAAGGAGTGGTCCGATTTTAATCAAATTTGATACACTCATAGACAAAGACATAAGAAAAGATAGTCAGAAGTTTCTAGGTTGCAGTTCTTACAATAGTGCAGAAAATTTGCTTTTTAGTCTTTCGTGCCAACGTCCAAATAGTCAAGAGTTTCCAGGACCATGGATTAGTTTTAAAGCTTTCATTATACCCGAGCAACGCCGGGCTATACTGCTAGTAGAAAATAATTTTGAAAAGACATGACTACTCTTTTTGGCCAAATAGCTGAACCTTTCTGTGGTTTTTAACCTTTATTATATCCTTAAGAAATTACTAATACCGAGGCAAAACAGATTTTAAAACAGTTTTTATTTTAGGGGATGTCAGAGAAGGGAGCAAGAGAAGGATGGGATTACAGGTGTGATGACAATTGCGAATGTAGCCAGGAGGAAAACATATACAGAGTGATGGAGAAAGAACTGGAGTTAAGTGGTTAAGAGTTGGGTTTTGACATTGTATTTAAATTCCTGAAGGTTGTAGCCGTCAGCAAAGCAAGAATATGGAAGAGAGTTCCACAGGCGGGAAGTGCGAGAAAAGAAACTGTTGGAGTAGAATTGTCGGCTGCATTTGGTTGATAAAATGTGAATGGGTGGGACCCACTTGTCAGTCTTGTTGCACGAGTAAACACTTGTGGCAGGGGCACCAGTGACTTCAGTTTGTCGGAGAAGAAGCCATGAAAATATTTATAGAACAAATATTGGGAAATCACATCCCGTCGGTGGGCAAGTGGCTGAAGTCGAGCAGCCAAGTCGGTACCTATCACATTACTGATTCTCTTTTGGAGACTTTTGAGAACACTGAATGAAGAAGAAGTGCTTTCGAGAACACTGACATGAACAGCGGGTGTGCTTGACCAAATATGAACCCTTCTACAGCATTGCGTTTAGGGAAAATATTTCTTTGTCGTGATGACCGTAATATATAATTGGTTTGTATTTATTTGTTTTGGGGTGGTTCTTTTTGAATTTTTTTTTCATTAACTTTAATAAAACATAATAAAAATTTCGGAAAACTTTCACGAGTATTGTGCGATGATGCGAAATGGGAAACGCATGATATACATTATACTTGAAAATGCTTTGTGGAGCAGATTACTGTCGAGTTTTTAGTCAAAACTTTTATAAAACAAGGTTTAAAGTTAATTTCGGATACGTCTAGCCGAGTTCGAATTCCAGTTGAATTCCTTGCATTTACTTACGTACAAATAAACTTGGAAAAGGTTTTAATCCGTTTCTTCCCTCCAGTTATGGGTTAAATAATAGAACAGATTGTGTTCTATAGCCTTGGCTGGCAACCAGTCTACCGCAGAATACAATGGCAACGTAGTGCGGGATAATCTTCTACCCAGTCAGTTATCTCTCTTTCGAGACATGATCGCCCAAGCGTGTATCACGTATGACACTTAATTGACTGACTGAATATAACTGTTGAAAACAATTAAAACTTCAACTGGACAGGAAGTGGGGGATCGGTTTTCTATTGTTATGAAGTAATAAACTAATCGCCCTCTAATTACGATTTATTAATATAATGATATATTATAATTAATCTTTTCTCACTCCAGCTATTGGTTAAATGGCAGGATAGATTGGGTTCTATCGCCTTTGTCGGCAACCAGTCTACCGTAGAAAGTAATGGGAACCTACTGCGGGATAATCTTCTGCCCAGTCAGTGATGTCTCATTCGAGACATGATCGCCCAAAGCGTGTATCACGTATGGCACTTAACTGATTGACTACAATTGCTCAACAAAATTTTCCAGTTCTTTGAAAAAGAATTTTACTGATCATGTACACCTGACGTACTTATTTTCTGCCCTGTGATTTCATTTACACAAAGTTTATGTTTCGAAATTTTTTTTGTTAATTGCAAAAGCGTCTTTGACTTCATTTGACCGTCAATAAATATAACCAAGATCAATTTTTTTAATTAGGATATTCAGCTTTTAATCCCTTTCAAATCTCCCTCAGCTTTTTCTTCGGTCAAATAAAATTGAATTTGTGAGGAAAAACCTGGTTGTCATTGCTCTTCTTCAATCAACACCGATCAGAAATGCACATGCAGCAATGTGCATTGCACTATAACAATGGAATTTCATCGTCTTCAAATTCTCATCTTGCATAGAAAAATGCATGCACTGTCATGCAAATATATTCAGGTAAATACACAAAGGTCCATGCACAACTGCGCACGTCAATCTCTGCAGATAAATCCTTTAAAACAGCTCAGATACAATGATTTTTTTATAATCATATCGCCCCATTTTACTGCCACTGTTGTGCAGAGGCTTACATAGGGGGGAAAGAATGACAGGTCATAGGGGGTGTCAGGAAGTGGCTAAGAGAAAGATGACTGTGGTCATAAAGTGAGGGAGCAATTTATATATTGTTTGTAATATAAAATTGATCCCCCACTTTATATTTGCATAATAATTGCTTGTCTGTTGATAAGCCATAGAAAACGAATCAGTCAATGAAATATTGATTAGATACATATGCATGTCTTTTAGATTTATTTACATTCTCTAGAATATAAATGTAAAGATTTTTTTATAATCATATCGCCTCAAGCAAGGCATTTTACTGCCACTGTTGTGCAGGGGGTTACATAGTAGGAAAGTTATGAGAAAGAGTGACAGGTTATAGGGGGTGTCAGCAGGAGGGTAAGAGAAGGATGAAAATACTGATGAGAGTGAAGTGGACGGAGAAAGAAGCATGAGAGAGAGAGAGAGAGAGAGGAGGCAAGTTAGTGAGATAGAAGATGACTATTGACTTTACATTTAAATTCTCGAAGATTGTAGCTGTCGAGGAATCAAGTAAATGGAAGGGAAATCCGCAGGCGGGAAGTGCGAGAAAAGAAGCTGTTGGAGTAGAATTTGCGTTTACATTTTATTGGTTTCACAGTAAAAGGGTGGGACCCAATTGCTAATCTTATGGCTCGAGTAAATTCATATATAGGAGTTACCAGTGAGCTAAGTTCATCGGAGCAGAAGCCGTGAATGTATTTGTGAAAGAGACACAGGGAAGACGCATTGCGCAGGTGAGAAAGTGACCGCATCTCAATGCAATTACTGCAAATGTGCCTCCACTATGACCAAAGTCATATATAAGTGCTATTTCTCTTTCTGAGCCGATATCCACTGCACCACAACGCACATACGTCACTAAACATTTGCAAAACATGGTATTCCCAAGCGGTCACCCATCTAAGTACTGACCAGGCTCAACGTTGCTTAACTTCCGATCGAGCGAGAACCGGTGTATTCAACGTGATATGGCCGTAAGCACGCACATACGACACTAAACGCTTACAGTACCTGGTATTCCCAAGCGGTCACCCATCTAAGTACTGACCAGGCTCAACGTTGCTTAACTTCGGTAATCGAGAGTCATTGCTAAAACTCTTTACTTTGTAAAGCCAACATTGCTGAATAGGAATAAAACTGATGTCGTAAAATCCACCACAAATGAAGAGGAAAATTAAACTTAAAATGCTATTCTATCGGAATGGAAGAAAAATGAATTGCTGTGATAAACACTCTTCCATTATGAAATCAAGCCTTTGTGTAGAAAAATTTCAAATTCCACGTCATATTTTCACCTGAATTAACTTCTTTCTGAGACGGGCGCATACATCATATGCATATTCGTGCACATGCGTATGCACGCACACACACAAAGACCTACCCTTTTTGGACTATAATGAACTTTTCCCATTATTCTGAATACCGAGGTGCAGTTGAGTTGGGTTGAGTCACCCCGGTCTAATACTTGGCAGTCAGACTGACGTGTAACACTCTTGTATTTGTTTTCTGTTTAATATATATGTTTCACTAATTCCCGAGTTCTTCCTATTCTGGGACCACAACAATAGGGTCAAACGTGTTCATGTATTCATAAACATATCAGTTTTTATTCTAGAAATATAAATTTTTTCTTTTCTATCTACTTACATTGGCAGATACAGAGATATGTGTGTGAGCAAACGCCATTTTAGACTTAAATATACATATAAAAATGTATGAAAGAAAGCTAAATTTAGAAATACGAAAAAGCAATCCACCAAAACAAACAATCAATATATATAAAAGGCAATCTGTGAATCTGTGTGTGACTATTCCCTATGCACGCCTACAAATTTTAAGCTACGCCATTCAAACTTTCTAGGGACACATATCTACAGTAAAGCCAGGTCGACGCATACGTTTTGAGTTTAAGTTCAGAAATTTTCCCTTTCGCACTTTTTGGCCAATGGAGCTGATTGTTTACATTTGCTCCGTAAAACACCTATACTCTAAGATAGTTGCTGAATTACGTCACAGAAATCAAATCACACGTGTCAAACGCGACTAAAATATTTTTTATTAAAAAAAAAATGAGCCTTTATATTTAATTTTTATTCCGACGTTTTAAAAATTCATTTGGTCAACAAAAAATGTAAATATTTTTCCCCGTAATTTTGAAACAAAAGAAATATTAAAAAATGTAGGCGCGCATAGGAAACAGTCACACAGATTGCCTTTTATATATATAGATTATATTTTAAGTGTCTGCAGCGAGTTTAAACGTATTTGTTTCATCCACTGAAGAAATTAAAATGTTCTGAGTTGCACGGGCAACGCTGGGCTATAATGCTAGTAATGTCACGTGTATTTCCACACAGCTACATTCACTCATTGTACATATACACACACGCGACAATCACGTGATAATCTTGCTTTCCCGCTTCTTTAAGGGATGTATATGTAGCAGACACGTGGTACACCCAGAGACAGTTGCAGTAGAACCACAGAACACAAAGCAAGGCAGTTCACAGCTGCCCGCAATAGCGGTACGCTATTGCGGGGTTCGCGTTTTTCAGGATCAATTAATTTTCTCACACACCCGTACTAACTGTAAGACGCAACTAGATGTCTTTTATTTCTTTAAATAACACTTGTACAAATTACTACAGTTGGCACAAGAATCTTAACACGCACAACATGTAAGACCAACTCACCTTCGCTTACTAAATCATTCTTCTGAACTTTACAAAGATGAACTTATTCACGGACATTTTTACTAATCTTCTATCAATATTATTCCTCACATAAATTACCTAAATTACCTATGACACTGATAAATCAAACATAAATAGAACATTACAACTTACCTCAAAAGCTTTCACACAATCTTATCCAGAAAATGAAATACATTTTAATCCGACACTTCCAACGTCTGTACAAAGTATGTATTTTTTGTTATTATTAATACACTTTATATAATTACAATTAATGCTTTGACCATTTCATTCACTTTTCCATTTGCTAATTTAATGAATGATTTTAACCGTATAAAAAATAATTGTTGGTATGCAGGAATTTAGTTAGGAGGCTCTTTGGGAAATGGCCTTGTGCCATATGAAATTAAAACCTAAATCAACCTTGCATCAGAGGCCCCCAAACACTAGTACAAAATAAAAGCAAAAACAAAACGAAAGTAAAAACAAGAAACACCAAAATAGGACACCAGAAATGAGCGGATGGATTTTCCCTTCGCTAGAAGCAAAATGTAGGCTTTGTTTCCACTCCCAGCAAAAACAATGGCAGCTTATTCTCCTTGTAAAAAGGATGAGTTTTATAATTCCAAGTTAACAGATGCTTTATTTGTTGTCTCATACGATGGGAAAATAAATGGCGAAGAGTCGAGTGGTTTGTTAGAGCTGCTCAGTTGGCTTGTTAGAGTTAGTCAGCTGGAGATGTGGATTAATAAAGACGAAAGAGAATGCACGAAAAATTAGCCTGAAATATAAACAGAAAACTATCTATCTAAACTTATTCAAAAATGGAACTTTGTGTGTGTGTGTCCTCGTTACCTATAGATTTCGAAACGGCTGAACCAATTTTCTTAAAAATTTACACAGTTGTACTATAAGCATCTGCGAGTGTTCTTAGCTAGGTTTTGTGTCGAGGTACACGAAAATCGATAATCGAAAAAATTTGGTTATAGAAGGAGTGGTCCGATTTTAATCAAATTTGATACATTCATAGACAAAGACATAAGAAACGATATTCAGAAGTTTCAAGGTTGCAGTTCTTACAATAGTGCAGAAAATTGATAATATATATATAAAAAAGGCAAGATGTTTGTGTGTGTGTTTGTTTATCTGCCTGTATGTCTGTATTTTTTTCAGCACTTTTATTTTAGTTTTTGCTTCGGGTTTGGCTCTAAGTAAGTATAATTGTAGTTCTTAGTCTCAGCCATGATACCATTTACTCAGAGGACTTATTTAACCTTCAAAATTCAGTTTACGACGAAAAAAACTTATTTGGTATCGATAGCAGGAAATCAAAATTTGACTTACATCCATTCATTTTTCTTTCAGTCTACGGTTTTGCTTTAACTGGAAACAACTAATGCTTTTTAGTCTTTTGTGCCAACGTCCAAAAAGTCTGAGCTCCAAGACCATGGATTAGTTTTAAAGCTTTCATTACACCCGAGCAACGCCGGGCTATACTGCTAGTAAAGTATAATGCAATCTTTAATCTCTGGATTCGGATTAAGATTGGTTGGTTTGTTTTTATGGCATATCAACCTCGGTGGGTTATTTATTGCCAACTAAATTTTATTCATTTATTGCTGGTAATAACTTTTTCTTTCAACAATTAATTGTTGTTTTTATATAAGTTTCGTGTCTGGTAATACTTTTTTCTTTTCGAGTATCAAGATTCATTGGGATTTCTTTTTAAGGGCGGGGTCCCCAAGTCCCTACCCTGTTATTTAACCCATAACTGGAGGGAAGGATTAATATCTTTCTCAAGGGTACCAGTGCTTAAGTGAATGGAGGGTATTCAACTTGAATTTGAACTCGGCTCACCGATTTCTCTTTCTGAGCCGATATCCACTGCACCACAATGCACATCCGTCACTAAACGCCTGCAGAACCTGGTATTCCGAAGCGGTCACCCATCTAAGTACTGACCAGGCTCAACGTTGCTTAACTTCGGTGATCGAGGGTCATTGCTATAACTCTTTACTTTGTAAAGCCAACATTGTTGAATAGGAATAAAACTGATGTCGTAAAATCCACCACAAATGAAGAGGAAAATTAAACTTAAAATGCTATTCTATCGGAATGGAAGAAAAATAAATTGCTGTGATAAACACTCTTCCATTATGAAATCAAGCCTTTGTGTAGAAAAATTTCAAATTCCACGTCATATTTTCACCTGAATTAAATTCTTTCTGAGACGGGCGCATACATCATATGCATATTCGTGCACATGCGTATGCGCGGACACACACACAGACACATATACAAGACACATACATAAGACAAACACACACACATTGTTGGGTTGGAAGAGCAAATCTTGAGATGTAAGTTGGCAGAGACCGAAGAAAAATCCGAAGAAAAATCCGAAGAAGATTTGAAAGGAGTTAAAAGCTGAATATCCTTATAAAAAAATTGGTAAATTAGCTTGGCTTGATTTATAGACGGTCATATGAAGTCAAAGACACTTTTGCAATTAACAAAAAACATTTTGAAAGATAAACTTTGTGTTAATGAAATCACAAGATAGAAAATAAGTACGTCACATGTACATGATTAAGGCTGGGATTAGAAACAGTTATTTTCAGAGAACAGATAAAATTTTGTTAAGCAATTGTAGTCAGTCAGTTAAGTGCCATACGTGATACAAGATTTGGGCGATCATGTCTCGAAAGAGACATGACTGACTGGACAGAAGATTATCACGCAGTAGATAGCCATTGCTTTCTGCGGTAGACTGGTTGCCAGCCAAGGCTATAGAACCCAATCTATCCTGTCATTTAGCCAATAGCTGGAGTGAGAAAAGATTAATTATAATATATCATTACATTAATAAATCGTAATTAGTGGGCGATTAGTTTATTACTTCATAACAATCGAAAACCGATCCCCCACTTCCTGTCCAGTAGAAGTTTTAATTGTTTTCAACAATTATATTCAGTCAGTCAATTAAGTGCCATACGTGATACAAGCTTTGAGCGATCATATCTTGAATGAGACATCACTGATTGAGCAAATGATTATCTCACAGTACGTTGCCATTGTATTCTGCGGCAGACTGATTGCCAGCCAAGGCAATAGAACTCATTCTGTTCTGTTATTTTACCCATAACTGAAGGGAAGAAACGGATTAAAACCTTTTCCAAGTTTATTTGTGTGTAAGTAAATGCAAGGAATTCAACTGGAATTCGAACTCGGCTAGACGTATCCGAAATTAACTTTAAACCTTGTTTTATAAAAGTTTTGACTAAAAACTCGACAGTAATCTGCTCCACAAAGCATTTTCAAGTATAATGTATATCATGCGTTTCCCATTTCGCATCTTCGCACAATACTCGTGTATTATGTTTTATTAAAGTTAATGAAAAAAAATACAAAAAGAACCACCCCAAACAAATAAATACAAACCAATTATATATTACGGTCATCACGACGAAGAAATATTCTCCCTCAGCTCAATGCTGTAGAAGGGTTCATATATGGTCAAGCACACCCGCTGTTCATCTCAGTGTTCTCGAAAGGCTCCAAAGGAGAATCAGTAATGCTCGACTCCAGCTACTTCCCCACCGACGGGATGTGGCTTCCCTCTATCTGTTCTATAAATATTTCCATGGCTTCTCCTCCGATAAACTTAAGTCACTTGTGACCTTGCCACATGAGTTTACTCGTGCAACCAGACTGGCAAGTGGGTCCCACCCATTCACATGTTATCAACCAAATGGAGTCGACAATTCTACTCCAACAGCTTCTTTTCTCGCACTTACCGCCTGTGGAACTCTCTTCCATATTCTTGCTTTCCTGACTGCTACAACCTCCAGAAATTTAAATGCAATATCAGTAACCATCTCTTAACCACTTGACTTCAGTTCTTTCTAAATCACCCTACATATTTTTTCCTTCTCTCTACCATTGCAATTGTCATCACACCTGTAATCCCATCCTTCTCTTGCTCCATTCTCTGACATCCCCTAAAATAAAAACTGTTTTAAAATCTGTTTTGCCTCGCTGTTAGTAATTTCTTAAGGATATAATAAAGGTTAAAAACCACAGAAAGGTTAAACTATTTGGCCCAAAAGATTAATCATGTCTTTTCAAAAGTTGCGGTGGAAAATGCATAGTTAGAATTATTTTCTATCCACAATGTTGCAGTCATACTGAACTGTTTAAAAACTGAAAGATTTACTTTCACAATTATTCACTGAACAAAACTTCAAAAAGAAAACTCAGTTTATCATTTTATTTAATTTGAAGTAAGCAAGTTTTGTATCAATTCACTTACCGCTTTACGCAGATGACACACTGCTGATTGAAGACACGGAAAGGAAACTACAAGACCCCGTACAGAAGATAGCTGAAGAGAGTGATAAGAAAGACTACAAATTTTTCAAACTTTGAATTTTGTTCTACTAGCAGTATAGCCCGGCGTTGCCCGGGTGTAATGAAAGCTTTAAAACTAATCCATGTTCCTGGAGCTCAGACTCTTTGGACGTTGGCACGAAAGACTAAAAAGCAATAGTTGTTTCCAGTTAAAGCGAAACCTTAGACTGAAAGAAAAATGAATGGATGTAAGTCAAATTTTGATTTCCTGGTATCGATATCAAATAAATTGTGAAGGCTAAATAAGTCCACTGAGTAATTGGTATCATGGCTGAGACTAAGAACTACAATTATACCTACTTAGAGCCAAACCCGAAACAAAAATTAAAATAAAAGGGCTGAAAAAATACAGACATTCAGGCAGATAAACAAACACACACACAAACATCTTGCTTTTATACATATATATTATCGATTCTCCGCACTATTGTAAGAACTGCAACCTTGAAACTACTGAATATCGTTTCTTATGTCTTTGTCTATGTGTGTATCAAATTTGATTAAAATCGGACCACTCCTTCTATAACCAGATTTTTTCGATTATCGATTTTCGATATTTATCGGGTGTACCTCGACACAAAACCCAGTTAAGAACCCTCGCAGAAGCTTATAGTAGAACTGTGTAAATTTTCAAGAAAATCGGTTCAGCCGTTTCCGAGTCTATACGTAACGGACACACACACACACACACACACACACACACACACACACACACACACACACACACACACACACAAAATACCATTGATAAATAAGTTTAGATATATTGTACTTTTACACTTGAACCATAGAATAAACATCGAATGAACTAAAGCATGTCACCCATTCACTCTGTATGTATACTTGTCTGCCTAGGCAACCACGTTTTCCCCGCTTTTCGTTGTTATAATATTCTGTTGTCGTGGAAGAACCTGTCACCCCCTAGCAATGGACTGTCACCCATTATAAATACACCACGCAGTTTACTATGAGCGAGCTGATGACCGGAAGACGACCAGGAACGGACGGAAGTAATCTACGCTCCTTTTTGTACATAGCGACTTTTGTGTGGACTCTTAATATTTGTACCTTAGTACAATAAACCTTGGAAGTGCGTTGTGGTGCAGTGGATATCGACTCGGAACGACAAATCGGGGAGCTTCGTTCGAATTCCAGTTGAATTCATTGCATTCACTTACGCACAAATACCCTTGGGAAAGGTATTAATCCGTCTCTTCTCTCCAGTTATGGGTTAAATGGCAGGACAGATTGGGCTCTATAGCATTGGTCGGTAACCAGTCTACCTCAGAAAGCAATGGCAACCTACTGCGGGATAATCTTCTGCCTAGTCAGTCATGTCTCGAAAAAGACATGATCGGCCAAGCGTGTTTCACGTATAACATTTAACTGACTGACTGAATATAATAGTTAAAAACATTATTAAGGTTTCTACTGGGCATAAAGTGGGAGACCAGTTTTCTTTTGTTATGAAGTAATAAACTGACGCCCCACTAATTACTACTCAATTATATTATACATTTCTTCTTCCTCTAGCTATGAGTCAAATAACAGGACAGATTGGGTTCTATAGCCCTGGTCGGCAACCAGTCTACCGCAGAAAGCAATGGCAACCTACTGCGGGATAATCTTCTGCCCAGTCAGTCATGTCTCTTTCGAGACATGATCGTCCAAAGCGTGTATCATGTATGGCACTTAACTGACTGACTGACAATAAACCGTATTGTTGATTTAATCGTGTGTTCCTTAGTCTTTGCCACTCAGACTGACTCCTCATTTGCTTGTATCGTATTTTCACGACACAACATATTCAAATTCATTTTACTGAATCGTTTCCTATGAAGAATTTATTAAAGCAGACGTTGTTATTGCTAACCATATGAGGAAAGAAAGTCATCCAATTTTATGAATGAATGCTTTGACCAAGTCAGATAGATTGATAGATAAATAATGTCCGAAAGAAAGTGAAACTCTTTGTTGGACAAATGTCGAAATCAACGAATAGATAATAATGTTGGACAGAAAGGCTCAGAATTAAAAAGCAAACTAAGATAAAAGAATGAGAAAAATAAAGAATGAGAAAAATAAAGATATTAAACATAATAAATAGTTTAAGAGGCAGGCATAATTAACCGACGCTTGATAGGAAACAAAAAAAGTAACAAAATGTAATAAAAAAAAAAAGAAAACTAACAATAATTTGTTGAATATTATATAAATAAGATAAACATTTTGTTGAAAATTGAAACCAAATTAAAACTAAGACATGTTCAATTCAATGAACTCTTCAAGCAGTAAAAAGAATTAGAAACAATTTTTTCTTTCGAAAACGCTTTGCATTATTCTCAGCATCATCTCACCCTTTACACATCCAGGGGTGTGTAGGACAGTAATTTTTTGTTACTGCTTCCGTAACAAACTGTTTTTTATGGGGTAGGGTTGTTAGACCCTGCGTCCAACCCTGTAGGACCATTCTTGGTCCTTACGTTTACAGCTTCTGGTGTTCTCAAATGGTCACCCATCTAAGTACTGACCAGGTTCGATGTTGCTTAACTTTGGTAATCGGATGAGAACCTTAACTTTGGTAATCGGATGAGAACCGGTGTATTCAACACGATATAGCCGTAGACCTCGGTTCAATTTCTTTCTACTTTTTATCAGTTTCTTTCTTTCTTTCTTTCTTTTGAAAAGGCTTTTATTATTCTACTCTAAATTTTGTTTACATATATTTTTTTAATCATTTCACCCCAAGCAAGGCATTTTACTGCCACTGTCGTGCAGGAAGTTACATAGGAGGAAAGTTATGAGAAAGAAGGGTTAGATATAGAAAATGTCAGAAGGAGGCTAATAGACGGATGAGAATACCGGTGTAATGGGGGTGGAGTAGATGGAAAAAAGAGCTTGAGAGAAATGATGCGAGTTAGTGAGAGAGGAGATGTTTATTGACCTTACATTTAAATTCCTGGAGATTGTAGCTGTCGGGGAAGTAAGTATATGGAAGGGAATTCCACAGGTGGGAAGTGCGAGAAAAGAAGCTGTTAGAGTAGAAATTACGTTACATTTTATCGGTTTTACTGTAAAAGGGTGGAACCTAGTTGCTAGTCTAGTAGCTCGTCTAAATTCATACCTAGTGAGCTAAGTTCATTGGAGCAGTGAAAGTATAAACGTTCAGTTGAGAACCAAGCAAAACACTCACAATAAAGAATAAGAAAACAAAAAGTTCAATTTTCTTTGTATACCAAAAAAAAAAAAGAAAAAGAAAAAATACAAATGAAAAATAAAGCCGGTTGATTTGAGGAATGGGAAAAGGTTTTGAAATACATGCAGCAAACTTAGGGTGCATTAAATCGATTAGCAACTGACATAGCACGATTATAACTTTCAGTGCGAAAACTACTCCACAACAGCCTTTATACTTTGAGGACAAGGGAAATAATAAAGATGTACAATTACTTAGAAGACGTGATGTAAGACAAGTACAGTGGAACCTCTGCTTACGAAATTAATTCGTTCTGGAAGTCGTTTCGTAACGTGAAAATTTCGTAAGTAGAAACGCATTTTACCCTATAAATGCCCTAATCGGTTCCAAGCCTCCACCTCGAACCGCTCAAAATCTCGTGAGGCAACAGCATCGAGCCACAGCTTTCTTCAAGCCGCATTAAGGGTACATCTGGTCACCTCCTGTCAAGCCATGTCGGTTATCTTGAGGCAAGCGACAATATCGAAGTGCTACCTCCAAAACTGACGAAGGGTAAGCTGGGTGTTTTCAGTGATGTCGAAACACTTCTTGAACATGTGTTTTGTGCAGAGTTTCTTGAAGTTCGAAATGAATTGTTGGTCCCATGAGCTGGAGGATAGAAATGGTGTTAGATGGGAGGTACAGCATCTTAATAAACGAGAACTCCTCCAGGATATCATCTTCGAGGCCGGGCGGGTGGGCAAGGGCATTATCGAGATTGGGGAGGCACTTGAGGAGGCAATGAGGTGGACTCTGGGAGGTGCAAGTAGCGGCGCGTATTTTGAAATGTTCGCCTTTCGTATCCTGAAATTTATTTCGTAACATATTTTTCCGAAGAGGTGTTTCGTAACCTGAAAATTTCGTATGTATAGCCTTTCGTAAGTAGAGGTTCCACTGTAATAAGAAGAAAAAGAAAGTAACGAAAAAAAAAAAGGAAGTTATCCTTTCGAAAAAGATACTTGCCCATTTGTCTTGTTTGCTTGCTTGTCCGTCTGTATCTGTCTTTTGCTCTAAATCCTGGTGAGCGCATAAATAGAAATACAAAGTGAGTGAGTGAAAGAGAGAGAGAGAGAGAGAGAGAGAGAGAGAGAGAGAGAGAGAGAGAGAGAGAGAGAGAGAGAGAGAGAGAGAGAACAAAGAAAGAAATTAAAGAAAGAGAAAGAAGCTTTAGAGAAAATAGCGAAGAATAAAAAGAGGAAAACAGTGAGAGTGAGGAGAGAAATTAGAGAAAGTAAGCGAGAAAGAGAGAGAGAGAGAGAGAGAGAGAGAGAGAGAAAGAAAGAAAGAAAGAAAGAAATTAAAGAGAAAGGAGCTTTAGAGAAAGTAGGAAAGAATAAAAAAGGAAAAACAGGGAGTGAAGAGAGAAATTAGAGAAAGTGAGAAAAATAAAATAAAGAAATAGAAAAATTAACTCAGAAAAGAGAAAGAGAGTGAAAGAAAGCGATATATATATATATATATATATATATTGTAACTAAGTTGTTGAACTCGTAGGTTTATTTACCTTTTTGTTCATGCATTGACTTTTATAAAGAGTGCTCGATACAAATGTAGAGCGTTATACTGTAATGGTTGTTACAATGTTTTTAAATTCATAGTATCACAACATAAAAAAATTCTCATGTTTCGAAGCCAGCCCATTATGTTTTGGCTTCATCCTCAGGTGATTTTTTTTAAAAATGAGAATCAACCATTTCAAGATTAATAGATTAATGAACTCTGCCAAAAACAAACACTTCACCCTAAGACCGGTAAAAAGGTCAACGGAAATCAAAATACAGACCAACCCCTCTAACACCCAAAAAATAACAAATCCAACACAAATAAACTGGCTTTTTCAAATGGATAATTCTCATTTCTAAAAAAATCACCTGAGGATGAAGCCAAAACATAATGGGCTGGTTTCGAAACATGAGAAATTTTTTGTGTAGTGATACTATGAATTTAAAAACATTGTAACAACCATTACAGTATATATATATATATATATATATATATATATATATATATATATATATATATATATATATATATATATATATATATATATATATATATATATATATATATATATATAAAGGACTATAAAGGGATATATATATATAAAGGGATATATATATATATAAAAGGATATATATATATATATATATATATATATATATATAAAGGAATATATATATATATATATAATATTTATATATCGATATAAAGGAAAAATATATATATATATATACATATATATATATATATATAAAGGAATATATATATATATATAATATTTATATATATACATAAAGGAAAATATATATATATATATATATATATATATATATATATATATATATATATATATATATATATATATATATATATATATATATATATATAAGAATAAATCTAACTTAGAGCCAAAAGATCTACCTAGGTTTCACCAGACGGATCGTTAGGGTAAGTCGACTTGCCCTGACGATCCATGAGGTGAAACCTAGGTAGGTCTGTTGGCTCTTACTTAGATTTATTCTTATTTGTTTGCTCTACTATTGTATTGAGCGCTTTAGTGTTAGGGTTCTCGTCTCAGGTTTTTTTCTTTTCAACTAGTATTTTGACGTATGTTCAAATTTACTCTTCTCCCCCACTTGAGAGAGATGTGACACAAGATCTTTTCTGACGTGGGGAACCTGAGCGCTTACGCCCAGGTACTGGTCAAAATATTACCTATCCACCGCAGTGGATAGGTTCAAAACCGGTCTAAACTGGTCTTAAAACTGGTCTTAATTTGGTCATTCCCGACCCCAGCCCGAAGGCCGGGGCCAGGTAAGTATTTTTATTTCCCCTTTTTTTCCCCTCCGCGTTTATATTCGGTGGCTTTTTCGAGACGGCTTTAGATATATTATGACAATTATTAATATTATTATTACTGTTATATATATATATATATATATATATATATATATATATATATATATATATATATATATATATAAAGGAAAACTCAACGCATCATCTAGATTGGTTATAAATTATAATTCATTTCTATGAGTTAAATTAACTCATTTCACCAGACCACACTATATTCGTTCCATTTGATTAAAAAAATATTCTGGTAAAAATTTTTGTACTGAATGGACCGAATGTAGTGTGGTCTGATGAAATGGGTTAATATAACTCATAGAAATGAATTATAATTTTTAGCCAATCAAAATGATCTGTTGAGTTTTCCTTTATAAATATTATATTGCTCTGGATAACATCCATTGAGCTCTCTATACAAATATAACACTTAATATTTTAAATTAAGTTGGCTATCTTGTTATATTATCCTCGCCGGTTATGAACTGGACACACACACACACACACACACACACACACACACACACACACACACACACACACACACACACATATATATATATAGTACTGTGCAAAATATTAGGACAAGAACTATTTTAACTTTTATAAGGCATCGAAATAAAGTCTAAATTCACCCCTGTCCTAACACTCGTGCAAACTACCGCTAGTGTGTAAAAGTATTAGAACAGGAGTGATTTTCCTAAAAACCTCTCTGAAATTCAAATGCAGGGTGAAAAGCCAAGTAAATTGCTAATAAATATTGATTATTTAAAACAAGGTGTAAAAGAAATGTATTAAAAACAAGTTATATTTAATTTGTCCTATTTTCTATTAAACAAGTGATTTTGAAACAACTCTATTGAACATCTATAGGATATTTATTTTAAAAAATTGATAAATCTAATGTTACTTCGCAAGACACACTTGGCAGAAGATACTATTAGACATTGAAGAAGCTCGTGATGTCAATGACTGACAGAATGAAAGCAAAATGTTATTATACTGAATATTAATATTATTTTGTAAAACGTAACTTTTTTTGTTAAAGAATTTGTTGAGTAAATCAAATAAAATTACTTTAATTAAATTGTTTATTTTCTGTCAATATGCCTCGTGAATGATAAAGTAGTTCTTGTCCTAATACTGTTGCACAGTATTGTGTGTGTATATATATACATATATATATATATATATATATAGTACTCTCTCGCTCTCTCTCTCTCTCTATATATATATATGTAGGGAGAGAGAGTGAGAGAATGAATAACATAAGAAATAAAGAAATAAAAATAAAGAAAGAAGAGATAAGTAAACAAAGAAGTTAAAGAAAAAGAAGGTGAGAAAAACAGAGGCGAAAAATGTGACAGAAATGTAGAAGAGTAGAGTAGAGAGAGAGAGAGAGAGAGAGAGAGAGAGAGAGAGAGAGAGAGAGAGAGAGTGAGTAGAGTAGAGAGAGAGTGAGAGAGAGAGAGTGAGAGAGAGAGTAGAGTAGAGAGAGAGAGAGAGTGAGAGAGATTAGAGTAGAGAGAGAGTGAGAGAGAGAGAGAGAGTGAGAGAGAGAGTAGAGTAGAGAGAGTGAGAGAGAGAGTGAGAGAGAGTAGAGTAGAGAGAGAGTGAGAGAGAGAGAGAGTAGAGAGAGAGAGAGTGAGAGAGAGAGTAGAGTAGAGAGAGAGTGAGAGAGAGAGTGAGAGAGAGAGAGAGTAGAGTAGAGAGAGAGAGAGTGAGAGAGAGAGAGTGAGAGAGAGAGAGAGAGAGTAGAGTAGAGAGAGAGAGAGTGAGAGAGAGAGAGAGTAGAGTAGAGTAGAGAGTGAGAGAGAGAGTGAGAGAGAGAGTGAGAGAGAGAGTAGAGTAGAGAGAGAGAGTGAGAGAGAGAGAGTGAGAGGAGAGTGAGAGAGAGAGAGTAAGAGAGAGAGAGAGAGAGATTGGGGGCTGGGTAAACAGAGAAACGTTACAATAAAAAGAGAAAAGAAATGCGTAGAACGAAAAAAAAACGTTTAAAATCGAAGCAATTCTAATGTAAAAAAATATCCTGAAAATTTATCAAAAATCAAGAAAAATTCAGCAAATGAAAAACGCTCAGCAAACATTGCATCGAAGGCGGGAAAATCAAAACACAAAAAAGAAAATAAAAGGAAGAAATTTAGTAAATGTTGCAGGGAAGGTCAAAAAAAAAATGGAAAGCAAGTGTTGTGTTTTCGATAATTCAGTCTGCTTCATTTTGCAATTTCGAATTTGAACCGATACAAGCACATTTCAATTATCAACATCGAACTTTGTGTCATTAGAATAATTTTGTCCATTTGGCTGATCAGACTCCATAAATTATATTCTGCGAAAAGGTAGTGGTGTTTTTTGTATTAGAGCCTAAGTGGCACTGGTTGTACCCGGGGATGCGTCCTAAACTGACTGTGACTTGAAGCGGCAAAAGCTCCTATACATTTTCAGTTGCTTTATACATAATCAAAAGAAAGTCAAGAGAGAAGAAAGAGAACGAAAGAAAGACAGGTATTGAATGTTGTATTAAAGATGGAGAGAAAAAAATGATAACAATAAAAAAAAAAACAAAAAACAAAAGAAAATGATGAAGAGAGAAAATGAAATTATTAAATAGAAAATGGTGGAAAACAAAATGAAATTATTAAATAGAAAATGGCGGGAAACAAAATGAAACTATTAAATAGAAAATGGTGGAAATCAAAATGAAATTATTAAATAAAAAGTGCGGGAAACAAAACGAAATTATTAAATAGAAAATGGCGGGAAACAAAACAAACACCGAGAAAATAAAGTGGAAAGATACAGATTTTTTAAGATTAAAAAATTGGTGAAAATATAAAAAATATGAGGCTGTTAATGAATTTTTCAATTCAATTTCAAATGAAAAAAAATAATCAACAGATTTTTATTTCAGCCAACGATATACAATTTAGGATGTGCGTTGTGGTGCAATGAATATCGACTCGGAACGAGAGATCGGGTGCCGAGTTCGCATTCCAGTTGAACTCCTTGAATTCACTTATGCACAAATATCTTTAGGAAAGGTATTAATCCGTCTCTTCCCTCCAGTTATGGGTTAAATAATAGGACAGACTGTCTTTGACTGGCAACCAGTCTACCGCAGAAAGCAATGGCAACCTACTGCAGGATAATCTTCTGCCCAGTCAGGCATGTCTCTTTCGAGACATGATCGCCCAAAGCGTGTATCACGTATGGGACTTAACTGACTGACTGATATACGATTTAAATTCGTAACGTCTGCTTCATAAATCAATTTCAGAAAAAATCGCATAAGATTTATCTACAGTTTTAAAGATTTATATGCTATAAATACAATTCATACTTATCTACATACTAGCAGTACAACCCGGCGTTGCTCGGGTGTAATGAAAGCTTTAAAACTAATCCATGGTCCTGGAGCTCAGATTCAGCCTAAAGAATATTTGAAATAATAAAATAATTGCGACAATTTACCAATCGCACCTAATATCTAATATATATATACTAGCAGTATAACCCGGCGTTGCTCAGGTGTAATGAAAGCTTTAAAGATTAATCCGTGGTCCTGGAGCTCAGACTCTTTGGATGTTGGCGTGAAAGACTAAAAAGCAAAAGTTGTTTCCAGTTAAAGCGAAATAGTAGACTGAAAGAAAAATGAATGGATGTAAGTCAAATTTTGATTTCCTGCTATCGATATAAAATAAGTTTTTTCGTCGAGAACTACAACCTTGAAACTTCTGAATATCGTTTCTTATGTCTTTGTCTATGAGTGTATCAAATTTGATTAAAATCGGACCACTCCTTCTATAACCCGATTTTTCGATTATCGATTTTCGATATTTATCGGGGGCACCTCGACACAAAAGCTAGTTAAAAACACTTGCAGATGCTTATAGTACAACTGTGCAAATTTTCAAGAAAATCGGTTCAGCCGTTTCGGAGTCGGTAGGTAACGGACACACACACACACACACACACAGAGGCACACACACACACAGACAAAATTCCATTTATAAATAAGTTTAAATGTAACAAATATATATATATATCTATATATATATATATATATATATATATATATATATATATATATATATGAAGAAATATAGTTTTAAGGTGTGCTATATTTAGAGGATAAAGTGCTCAATATCAGAGATATTGCGCATGTAATATAAAAGTGAACATTGAAGTCAACACTCAGAGGCGACAGACTGTTTCATGCTAAGCGCAATCATCAGACCACATGTGTTGGATTTTTCCTCGGATATTTATATATACGGGTCAGTGGTACATTGTTGGTGATCCTACACTGACCCGTATATATAAATAGTCGAGGAAAAATCCAACACATGCCTGATGATTGCACCTAGCATGAAACAGTCTGTCGCCTCTGAGTGTTGACTTCAATGTTCACTTATATATGTATATATATTTGTGTGTGTATGTGTGTGAGGTGAAGTCTGCATACAAACTGTACGTATGTCACGCATATCTTTGATTAATCAAAAACTTAATATTTGTCTATATTTCTCAGATGAGATAGTATTTACAATATTTACATAATTCTGACTATTGTCCTCATCTTGGTTGATATTTGTACGACGTTTCGGCCGTTGTACACTCCGATTTTCTTCAGGTGCTAGGAATTTCCTACCGAACCCTTTATCACTGGGGTGTATCATTCTCATTCCTTGTTCGAAGCCTCTTTTGGTCGTCATGAGTTGTCTTCCTCTAATCAGACTCTGTAAGTTACTTGTTTACCACTGCTGCAGCCTGGTATTGAACTCACAACTCTTTGGATCAAGCCACTGGAACTAACCAACGTCTATATCCTCTGGGTCATGTGTCTTTAAGAGATCGTAACAAAGGGTTCGGTTCGAAATTCGTAGTACCTGAAGAGCGTAAATTGACCGAAATGTCGTACAAATAGCAACAAAGATGTTGGATGGTTTTAGTTTTGTGCCATGCTTCTACAAGAAGTTTCCAGTCTTCTGTTTCCAGCAATACTGACTCTTTTACGTTATTGTTAAATTCCTCAGACTTTCTTTACACATTAAGTGTACCAAAATTTCAGTTGTGATTTTTAGCAACAATTTCCTCGTAGTTTATATTCATTAAACTCCCTAGTTTGTCCCATCTTTGTCTGTTTTAACACTCACTAGAAAAGAAAATATCTTGATAGTTTCACACCTTGTCTTTATTTGTGATTAAATTGCTCAACATTTACTGCCATGCAGTCAGTTAAGTGACATACTTGATCCACGCTTTGGGCGTTCATGTCTCAAAAGAGACATGACTGACTGGGCAGAAGATTATCCCGCAGTAGGTTGCCATTGCTTTCTGCGGTAGACTGGTTGCCAGCCAACGCTATAGAACCAAATCTGTCCTATTATTTGACCCATAACTGGAAGGAAGAGACGGAATAATACCTTTCCGAAGGGTATTTGTGCGTAAGTGAATGCAAGGAATTCAACTGAAATTCGAACTCAGTTCCACCGATTTGTCATCCTGAGTCGATATCCATTGCACCGCAATGCACACCCACAGAGACTGTAAAATATATGGTAATAAAGTATTATTTCCTTTGTTTTTTTGTTTTTTTTTCGATTTCTTAATAATTAGTTCGTGAAAAAAAATTTCTATGCACCTTTGGAATACTGTTACACTTTCTACCATCAGTTATTTCATTGTCAAGATAATTGCATTGCCGCAAAATCTTGATTATGATGTCCCTGACGTCTATTTTGTACTTTGAGTTGTCCCTTTTGCTTACAATTATACATATCTTCTTGCTTTCATCAAATACCTTGTCTAATAGTTCCCACGATTCTCCGCCTATATTTGCTAATAGTGTCGTCTGCTGAAGATAGGCTGTTACATTTTTGAATCATTTCGCCCCAAGAAAGGTGGTACCGCCACTGATGTGCAGGGAGCTACGTAAGAGAGTTAAAGTTTTAGAAAGGAAAAGAGTGAGGACAAAGACGAACCAAATTTTTTTAAAATAAAATCTTTCGTTTTTCAATGAAATTCGTCCGTGTTTTCTTGTGAATTCGAGTTTACATTGGCTGTCTAAAGCAAGATGTTTTTCAGCATTTTGTTCAGGGCAGCACAGCAATGTCAGTGTTTGTTTCTCGAAAAAGCCATGAACCCATTCAGAGATATATGAGAACCTTTTGATAAGTAAGACATTGTACTGCGTGGTGTCCCTAATATTGGAGATAGAAACACGTTTAAACGTATATTTGGTCAGATATAAAATCCTGATCAAACGTACTTTGTGCCAGTCGGCTGTGTGACGACATTGAATAATAGCTGAAAGACCGAATTCATTAGCAATAATTTGTGAAAGTAACGGCGGCAAACACGTCCCTAATTTCTTTTATTCTGAACTTCCCTAGGTTGATAAATATTTTTCTAAAAGGGATTAAAAATGGAGACGTAAGCTGGAATATCTAAAAAATATTACCAGCCTACATTTAAATAGGAATTTGCAGGGTCGACTAGAAATGAAATATCAAAATACCTACAGAAATTCTGCAAACAGAGGCAAATAAGCACGTATCAGCGTTTGTAGAAGCATATCAACATTTTATTGATTTTCGTCATTACTTTCGTAGACGTATGTGTTTGTGTGTTGGGCAATAGCGAACACTTTTTGCCTCGATCGTTATGTTGATGTTAAAAAGAGATTCAAGGGTAGATATTTGAATAACTACAGAGGAAGAGGAAGAAGGGTATCATCGCCGAGAAGATGGACAAAATAGAGAATCGCAGTAGGTTTTCTGATCGGTACAAATTATTATTACATAGAATATTAACGGGTACGATAAAATGAAGAAAATCAGTGTTTTTCTATGAGTGGATTAATGTTAGTAACAATCTCTTTGGTAATGGTTAGATTTGATCAATAAATAAGAACTCTCACTTTTTATTTATACACATTTTATCTTCAAATTAATTAACTAGCAGTATAGCCCGGCGTTGCTCGGGTGTAATGAAAGCTTTAAAACTAATCCATGGTCCTGGAGCTCAGATTCAGCCTAAAGAATATTTGAAATAATAAAATAATTGCGACAATTTACCTATGAAAATGAACTATAGTTTATAACCACTTGAAATGACGTGTTGAGTGTTCCTTTATAAATATAATTTGCTCTGGATAACATCGGAGGTACCTCATTACACCCGAGCAACGCCGGGCTATACTGCTAGTTATAGATAAACACAAGACATATTTATTAAACAAACACTTTTTTCCTTTAAATTGTTTTCAAAATATTGTTTGATGTTGCTCTGTACTAAAGTAAATTGAACTTTTGAAAACAATTCTTTTTTAATCTTATCACCGCGAGCAAGGTGGTAATGCCACTGACGTGCAGGGGGCTACATAAGAGTAAAGGGATTAAGTGAAGAGGAAGACGAACCAGTTAGAAAGGAGCAAGAGAAGGATGGGAATACAGGTGTGATGACAGTTGCAATGGTGGAGAGAAAGGAAAGGATATACGGGGTGGTGAAAGAACTAGAGTCAAGTGGTTAATAGATGAGTATTGGCATCGCATTTAAATTCCTGGAGGTTGTAGCCGTCAGGAAAGCAAGAATATGGAAGCGAGTTCCACAGGCGGGAAGTGTGAGAGAAGAAGCTGCAGGAGTAGAATTGTCGTCTGCATTTGGTTAATCTAACTGTGAATGGGTGGGACCCAGTTGCCAATCTGGTTGCACGAGTAAACACCTGTTGCAGAGGCACCAGTGACTTAAGTTCGTTGGAGCAGAAGCCATGAAAGTATTTATAAAACAGACAAAGGGAGGCCACATCTCGCCGGTGGTGGCTGTAGTCGAGCCGCTAAGTCGGTACCTATCTTAACTTCGTCTTAATCGATTGAAATGTCGATAAAACATTTGATACTTTTAGTTATCGGATAAGAGAACTAGAAATGATTTCTGGACGATGATGATTAGGATACAAAAATTGGCGATGGTGACAAAAGTTAAATTTAGATTGAATTTGCTACAAAAATAAAATTGTTAAATGTTGTTCTCTACTGAAGTAAATCGGATATGCAATGAGGAAGGAGGGCTTGGAGAACCTGATAGAGGGAACGGGAGACAGAGAAATACAGCGTGTAACGTACTTGAGTGGCCTGAGCGGGTTGATGGCAGAACGGGGTCTGGGTGGTGTAACAGGAGAAAGCGTGCAAAGAGCCACCAGGGATAGGGAGACTTAGAAAGCAATGATCGCCTACGTCCTGAAAGGACAAGGCACACAGAAGAAGAATATATATGCAAGCTGCTTATAAGAAATTATAATGTGGATATAAAGTGGGGGATCAATTCTATATTATAATCAGTACATAAACTGATCCCTCATTTTATGGCCATGCTAGTTTCTATACATTTATATTCTAGATTTATGGGCTTGAGCAGGTGGATAACAGAACGGGGGTTGTGTGGTGTAACAGGAGAAAGCGTACTAAGAGCCACCAGGGATCGGGAGACGTGGAAAGACAAGGCACATAGAAGAATATATATATGTCAACTGTTTATAAGAAATTATGAGGTGGATATAAAGTAGGGGATGAAATCTATATTATAATCAATATATAAACTGAGCCCCCTTTTTGTGGCCATGCTAGTGTATATGCATTTCTATTCTAGATTTATGGGCTTGAAATAGTAGATGGTAGAGCGGGTTCTGGGTGGTGTAACAAGAGAAAGCGTGCTAAGAGCCACAAGGGATAGGGAGACGTGAAAAGCTATGATCGCCTACGTCCTGAAAGGACAAGGCGCATAGAAGAAGAATATATATGCCAACTGTTTATAAGAAAATATAATGTGGGTATAAAATGGGTGATCAATTCTATATTATAATCAATATATAGACTGATCCCTCATTTTGTGGCCAAGCTAGTTTCTATACATTTCTATTCTAGATTTATGGGCTTGAGCTAGTGGATGGTAGAGCGGGGTTTGGGTGTTGTAACAAGTGAAAGCGTGCTAAGAGCCACCAGGGATAGGTGATAGGGAGACGTGGAAAGCCATGATCGCCTATGTCCTGAAAGAACAGGGCACATAAAAGAAGAGGAATTGTATGTCTAATCATGTTTCTATACCCACTGATAGCTACACTACACGGTAGAAGGTTTTACTTATCAAACAATTTTCATATCTTCTCTGAATGTGCGTAAATGCATCGATGCACTCGAATTTGTAATGCATTTCTTGTTGTTCAAATCCTTTCGGTCCGAGAATGCGTCGATGTTGTTCTGTTTATGTAGCAAATTACGTGTCCAAGCAATTATTGATTTCATCTCAACAAGGAAGACGTAAGGTAATTGTTTCTTTTCTTTCTTTTCAAAAGATTTAATGAATCGAGTCTGCATATTGGGGGAGGATGATGTTACGGAATGCTTGTTGTAAGGTGGGGTGGTGGTGGTGGTGAAAGGATTAAACAAGAAATAATTAAATTGTTAACAGTCAGACAAAAGCAATCAAAAGTACGCTCAGAATAAGAGGGTCAATGAGGTAAGGATGGACGAGAAAGTCGGACGACTTAAACGTATTAGAAGACGTTAATAATGGCTAAGCCGAGAATTATGATAATGGAGATGGCCTTTTCTGTAATGATGGGATTTTTTAAGAAGCAGTAAAATCAATGGAAAGATAATCAATAAAATCGAGAATAAAAGACGATCGTTAAAAGAATAAGAAATCGGGGTGACTTGGAAAAAGTTGCAAAGGAAGAATGGAGGAAATAAAAAAAATTGAAACGATCAATTGCTACAACCTCCAGGAGTTTAAATGTAAGGTCAATAGACACCTCCTAACACACTAACTCACACCTACTCCCTCCAACTCACTCCCTATGTACATCCTAAGTCGTCTGTCACCCTCCTTCTGACATTTCCTATACCCAATCCCTCTATGTAACCCCATGCGCTATAGTGGCAGTGGAATGCCTTGCTTGGGGTGACACGATTAAAAAAAAAATGCTAAAACTTCAAAGAATAAAGAATGGAGGATGGTGCTGAAGAAGATCCTTTAAAGAATGCTTGATGACTGAGACAGATGCTGGAGGTCAGTGTATGAGTTCGGGTAAAAGTTAAGATTTTAAATGATGATTTTCAAGGTAAAGAGGTCGTCCTCGTTTGAAAATGTTCCTGCTGATTATTTTGACCTTTTGACAAAAATTGTCACCCTTCTTAAGTTTCATATGAATGTAAATGTGAAAAAAAAAAAGAAAAAAAAAAGAAAGAATTCTTAGTTTGTGATAACATTTCAATAATAGACATTTATTTTTATAATCATATCGCCCCAAACAGAGGACCTCGATTGCCACTGGTGTGCAGGGGGTTACATAGGAGGAAAGTTATGAGAAAGAGTTACAGGGTGTGTGCTGTGGAGTAGTTTTCGTGCTATGTCGGTTGCTAATCGACTTAACGCACCCAAAATGTTAGGAACTTGATAATTTTCCACAGTAAACTGACTCCTTAGTATCCGGCTAACTGTCGACTAATATCAACTGCATTAGTCCAACTATGTCCAAACTGGAACTAATAGTTCTACTGAACTCCAATGGAACTCTAAAGAACTCTCTAGAACTTCTCAGAACTCCTAAGAACTTCCCAAGAACTTTTTGAGTTAACTTCCCGTTAACTCTTATTAATACAGGAGGGAGAGTTCATTATCTGAAGAATAGGTGTGTTAACTCTTATTAATATAGGAGGGAGAGTTCATTATCTGAAGAATAGGTGTGTTAACTCTTATTAATATAGGAGGGAGAGTCCATTATCTGAAGAATAGGTGTGTTAACTCTTATTAATATAGGAGGGAGAGTCCATTATCTGAAGAATAGGTGTGTTAACTCTTATTAATATAGGAGGGAGAGTTCATTATCTGAAGAATAGGTGTGTTAACTCTTATTAATATAGGAGGGAGAGTTCATTATCTGAAGAATAGGTGTGTTAACTCTTATTAATATAGGAGGGAGAGTTCATTATCTGAAGAATAGGTGTGTTAACTCTTATTAATTACTAACCATTACACCATCTCGAGGGGGCTATGGTGATTTACTAAGCGTAGATTAGATGGGGCACAAGGCCGATAGTAAGGGACACCCAGTGAGGATCGAACGTACTACTCAATTGCAATGAAACAAACTTGCCAACTTTACACCACCTTGATGTGTCCCATTATGGGGGATATGTCTTTCTAGAATATGCGAAGGTTAAATTTATGTAATACTAGCAGTATAGCTCGGCGTTGCTCGGGTGTAATGAAAGCTTTAAAACTAATCCATGGTCCTGGAGCTCAGACTCAGCCTTAAGAATATTTGTGTAAAGTTTGGTGAGAATCGGATAAAAATTGTGGATTTGTATAAAAGACATACAGACAGATAACCAGACACACACACAAACATCATGCCTTATATATATATATATATATATATATATATATATATATATATATATATAGTATAGTATAGATTTTCTGCACTATTGTAAGAACTGCAACCTTGAAACTTCTGAATATCGTTTCTTATGTCTTTGTCTATGAGTGTATCACATTTGATTAAAATCGGACCACTCCTTCTATAACCCGATTTTTTCGATTATCGATTTTCGATATTTATCGGGGTTACCTCGACACAAAACCTAGCTAACAACACTCGCAAACGCTTATAGTACAACCTTGTAAATTTTCAAGAAAATCGGTTCAGTCGTTTCGGAGTCTATAGGTAACGGACACACACACACACACACACACACACATACACACACAGACAAAGTTTCATTTATAAATAAGTTTAGATTAGATAACTGTGAAATTTTAAAATGGATTTTGAGTGTGTGTCCATAAGATGAGTATAACATGGGCACTTTGTGTCCTCCTTCTTTGCCCCATTGGCCTTTGCCGATCATTTGAATGGCGGTAATAGGAGTTGATAAGTGTTTTTGGCGAAAATAAAATGGACATCATTTTTATTGACCATACAAACACGATGCGAATATAACATCCCCTCTCACGCAACTGCAATCTCTTACAATATCTAAACACACACACACACACACACACACACACACACACACACACACACGTATACACACGCACATAGAAACGCACGTGCTTACATAGACACACACAAAACAAACATGTATATGTGTATTTGTATATAGTTTTGTGGGTGGGCCGTTTTTATTCGAGAACAAAGCTGACTGTAGCAAATTTCGTTTTTAAGGTTTCACGTATGACAAAATCAATTTATAAAGAAATCTTTGAAACGGAAAAGTCGACAGATTGATCCTGAGCGGATCGTGCCCGTGAAAGACTGACGCCCACGATTCTGGGGCATCAATACAATAATTTAAACAATTTTTGCAGTAACTTCATCAAATCCAAGAAGTGACAGCAACATCTTTCTTCATGGATATTTTTTTCGACTTGAACAAAAAAAATCAATAAAGCAAATTATTGATTCCAAGTGTCTAATCCAAGGCAAACAAGATAAATTTAATCTTTTATTTCGTAAAGAAGCATTGAAGAAAGCATAAATTTAGATGAAGCATTTTCATTATTCATTTAAAAATAGTTTAATTCAATTGTTTTTGTTGCTTTTTTATTGCAAAAGTATTATAATACTTTAAGATTTTAAGTCAGTTACATAGCTCTGAAAATATAAAAGGTAGACCGTGATGAGATTTGAACTCGTATGTCATATCTTCGAGCGTCTGTCTGGCACGGATAACAAGTTTTCATTCTTGACTTGGAGATTCAATTTAAGGAGAAATTCAATGCGATAAAAAGCAACAAAAATAAATTGAAAGAACATATACTAATAAAAATACTCAAAATTAAGTGATACACGCTTTGGGCGATCATGTCTCGAAAGAGACATGACCGACTAGGCAGAAGATTATTCCGCAGTAGATTGCCATTGCTTTTTGCGGTAAACTGGTTGCCACCCAAGGCTATAGAACTCAATCTATTTAGCCCATAACTGGCGTAAAAGATGGATTAATACCTTTCCCAAGGTTTTTTGCATAAAGTGCAAAAGTGAATTCAACTGGAATTCGAACTCGACACCCCGATTTGTCGTTCCGAGTCGATATCCACTGCATCACAGCCATTGCAAAATATATGCTTTCCTTTTGTTAACGTTTCTTATTATCTACACTATAGAAAAACATTTTATAACGATTTGGAAATAAACTATCTTGGCCGCTAATGTAACATAATTAATAGCTATTGTTAATTAATCTAATTATTGGAGACACACAAACGTCCATCTGAAGAGATGGATGACAGTAGGGACACACAGACACACACAGAAAGTCTATTTACAGATTCCAGAGGATGGAAAATGCGACACGGAGATCCAAAGACGCATTGGCATGGCCAAAGACGCATTTCAGAAGCTAACCAGAGTTCTGAAAAACAGGAAAATCTCATTAGAAACAAACAAAGAAAAGAGTGCTGGATTGCTACGTGATATCTGTCCTTCTGTACGGAAGTGAATGCTGGACGATATCATCAAAGGTGAAGGAGAGGCTTGAGGTAGCAGAAATGTGGTTTTACAGAAGGATGCTGAGGATACCATGGACAGAGCACGTGTGCAACGATGAGACGTTGGAAATGATGCAAACGAGAAGAAAACTGATAATAAATATCAGACAAATGAGGTTCCTGGGACACGTAATGAGGAAGGAAGGTCTGGAGAACTTGATACTCACAGGTCGGATAAATGAAAGGAGAGACAGAGGAAAGCAGCGCGAGACGTATTTGTTAGGTCTAAGCAAATGGTTGATGAAGCAGGGCATAGAAGAGATACCAAGAGAAAAATTATTGAGAGCGACAAAAGACAGAGCCAAGTGAAAGTCCATGTTCGCCTACATTCTGAAGGAACACGGCACAAGAAGAAGAAGAAGAAGAAGAAGCAGAAGAAGAAGAAGAAGAAGAAGAATGGTTGCTTTATTATTTGAGACACTTCTTCTATGTGCCTTGTCCTTTCAGGACGTAGGCGATCATGGCCTTCCACGTCTCCCTATCCCTGGTGGCTCTTTTCTTCTGTAACGTCTCTCAGTCCCCGTTCTGTCATCCACCTGCTCAGGCCCTTCAAGTATGTTTTCCTCTGTATCTTTTTCCTTCTGTCTGGCCTGTTAGTATCAGGTTCTCCAAGCCATCCTTCCTCATTGCATGTCCCAGGAACTTTAGTTGTCTCTTCCTGATGTTCCTGATGTTCAATATTAATTTCCTATTCATTTCCATTCTTTCCAACACCTCGTCATTGCTCGCATGCTCGGTCCACGATATCCGCAGCATCCTTCTGTAGAACCACATTTCAGCTGCTTCAAGTTTTCCCTTCATCTTTGTTGATATTGTCCAACGTCCACTGCCATACTGAAGAACTGTCCTTACATATCAATCCAGTACTCTCTTCTTTGTTTCTAGTGAAAGTTTCCTGTGTCTTAATACTTTACTCAGCTTCCGGAACGCATCTTTTGCCATGCCAATTCGCTTTTTGATCTCTTTGTCGCACTTTCCGTCTTCAGTTAGAACACTTCCCAGATATTTAAATTTTCGTACCTGCTTGATTTTAACATCCCCCACCTGTATTTGATACTTTGGACTGCTACCAATTCCAGTTGGTCATGTTGAATTTTTTAAATCAATAATTTTACTTATGTTTTCGTTTCTACTTGAGAGAAATGTAGATTTTGAAATTATGGTGCGATTGGTGGAGGTGCTATCGGTTGGGTTAAGGAATTTCGAAACTCAGAAGAATTCCAATTCAGTGTTCAAAAAAATAGTAAAAGAGAAAGATAACCTCAATGATCGGCGAGAGAGTTTTGTCACCGTTGATGTTGATACATGTTATTTATATATTGAATTTGTTTGCACGATACTTTATCGTCCAAAGAACCGTTTATGCAAGAAAACAAAAACGTTAATTTTTCGCTGTAAGTCCCGACGCTTTTACCCTTCAAATTTGTCCAAAATAGCATTATCTCTGTGCCAATGTACATACCGAACTCAAATCAACTGTTAGTTATTGAAGAAAGTTAACTTTTGTCCATAAAAAAACGAACTATATCTTGCACTCTCACGAAGTTATGTAATTAACTGCAGCATGACGTACTGTGTATGTGAACGAATTTTGGCAGATTTTTGGTTGATTTTTCTTCATTTACTGATACTTCCGGCGATGTACTTCCGGCAATGAAAATAATGTGCTATTGTATTTCTACGCTTATTACTTTCATAACAGGAAGTACATCACCGGAAGTTTCACTAAAGGAAGAAAATCGACCAAAATTCAACAGAAAAATACTGCCTACGTAGAACGTCATTCTGCAGTTAATTACATGACTTCGTGAGAGTTACGGGAGAGAAAAAGTGCGAGATATAGTTCGTTTTTCATGGACTTTCAAAGCAAAAAAGGTAAGTTTCCTCAGTAACTAATTGTTGATTTTAGTTCAGCATATACATTTGCACAGAAATAATGCTATCTTGGATAAATTTGAAGGAGAAAAAGCCGTCGGCACCTAAAACGAATATTTACCGAAAAAACATTCAAGATGTAAATTATAAAACAAGTAAGGCCGAAAAGGATTAAGATATTAACTTTGGTGAGTCAAACTTATTAAGACTTTGGAAATTGTCATTCGTTGGAAGATGCATTTTCATTTATTACTGATCCTATTAGAGAAATTTCATTTGTTGGTTGGTAGACTGCATCCAACAGCAAGGCCTCTAATTGGGAGGTTGCGAGGAGCATGGAACCACCTCTTAATTGCTGTTGTTTCCAGGTCCATCCTGACCCGGAGTGGTAGCACCTGTTAGAGACCCAGCTATGGGTAAATAGTTAACCACCCCAAAAGTGGACTCAAAACACTATGAAAGTATAACATTTATAGAATTATATACATTTTTGAAGCAAAAAAGGTATTACCACAACACATTTTTGAAAGAAAAAAAATTATTCTCAACAAAACATTTTTGAATACAAAAGTAGAAGAAATTTTCAGTTTTCTAAAATTAGAAAGAATAAAAAAAAATTTCATTAAATTCTGACTAAATCAGCCATTTCACTATAACCGAACATTATGGAAAAAAAGAATACCTTAAAGCCCCCACCTTTTTGGCATGAAATAACCCACAGAGGTGTTGATATGGCGTTAAACAAAACTCAAACTCAAACTCATTTGTTGGTCTTTCGTTTCATGAAAAAATTTACGGAGAACTTTCTTTTGTGGAAACACATGGCAGTTTTTGGTGAAGGCAAACTTTCTATGATTTTATTGATCTCCATTTTGAAACAGATTTCTTGGTAGTATTTCAGTTTGATTATAATAAGTCTGTTCAAATCTATCTATCTATCTATCTATCTATCTATCTATCTATCTATCTATGTCTATCTATGTCTGTTCTATCTATCTATCTATCTATCTATCTATCTATCTATCTATCTATGTCTGTTCATATCTATCTATCTATCTATCTATCTATCTATCTATCTATCTATCTATGTCTGTTCATATCTATATCTATCTATCTATCTATCTATCTATCTATCTATCTATCTATCTATGTCTGTTCAAATCTATCTATCTATCTATCTATCTATCTATCTATCTATCTATGTCTGTTCATATCTATCTATCTATCTATCTATCTATCTATCTATCTATCTATCTATCTATCTATGTCTGTTCATATCTATCTATCTATCTATCTATCTATCTATCTATCTATCTATCTATCTATCTATCTATCTATGTCTGTTCATATCTATCTATCTATCTATCTATCTATCTATCTATCTATCTATCTATCTATCTATCTATGTCTGTTCAAATCTATCTATCTATCTATCTATCTATCTATCTATCTATCTATCTATGTCTGTTCTATATCTATCTATCTATCTATCTATCTATCTATCTATCTATCTATCTATCTATCTATGTCTGTTCATATCTATCTATCTATCTATCTATCTATCTATCTATCTATCTATCTATCTATCTATCTATCTATCTACGTCTGTACATTATCTATCTATCTATCTATCTATCTATCTATCTATCTATTTATCTATCTATCTATCTATCTATGTCTGTTCATATCTATCTATCTATCTATCTATCTATCTATCTATCTATTTTAGTTTGTTCATATCTATATATCTAGCTGATCAGAAGTGTGTCAAATTGACGAATAAATAAGCAAAATAATCAGTATTGAGTTGTTAATTGGTTAGAATTGCAGATTTGTTGGCAGTTCGATTCGTGAGAGAAGTAGCAAACCGTACGAACGTGTGCGTATATGTGCGTGCGTGTATCAGTCATAGAGCAATAAATATCTAAAAATCAATAAATAGGAGGCGATCCAAATTTTACTCGTTATGCGCAAACTGACATTTATATTTCTCATCGAGATCTAGAAAGGCCATTAATACTGACTTACACTTTGACAAAGGGAATTAAAAGGACATTAGTATTGGAACTTACACTTTGACAAAAGGAATTAAAAGGCCATTAATATTGGAACTTACACTTTGACAAAAGGAATTAAAAAGACATTAATATTGGAACTTTCACTTTGAAAAAGGGAATTAAAAGGACATTAATATTGGAACTTACACTTTGACAAAGGAATTAAAAGGACATTAATATTGGAACTTATACATTGACAAAGGGAATGAAAAGGACATTAATACTGGAACTTACTCTTTGACAAAGGGAATTAAAAGGCCATTAATATTGGAATTTACACATTGACAAAAGGAATTAAAAAGACATTAATATTGGAACTTTCACTTTGACAAAGGGAATTAAAAGGACATTAATATTGGAACTTACACTTTGACAAAGGAATTAAAAGGACATTAATATTGGAACTTATACATTGACAAAGGGAATTAAAAGTCTCTCTGAGACAGTGAGTCGGAGATAGTAAGTTGGAGTGAAAATCGGTTCTGCACGGAGGCAACAGAATTATTTAAGGTGATGCGCACGATATTTACAGTCTTTGTTCCGGGGGAGGTCCTGAGAAATGTGTGCCATGTTATACTGCGTTACTTCTTTCAGCAGAGCATCAAACTCATTGTCACCACATCGAGTTGCTGTACAGTAAGATCAAGTCACGGAGCAAGGGCCTTCCATCAGCGTTCCTGTAAGACGTTGTTCTCGCGAATATTGTCCATTTGACCCAGTTATGGCAGGTCGAATGGTCACATTACTACTAACTTGAATTAGTTACTACCTCTAAGAGTTGGAGAGATAAAGAAAGAGACAACTGCAGATAGATAGATAGATAGATAGATAGATAGATAGATAGATAGATAGATAGATGTGAACAGACTGAGATAGATAGATAGATAGAAGGAAAGAGAGAGAGAGAGAGAGAGAGAGAGAGAGAGAGAGAGAGAGAGAGAGAGATAATGAAATTATTTGACTAATATCTATCTATCTTAGTTTGTTAATATTTGTATACTAACGGTATAGTCCGGCGTTGCTCGGGTGTAATGAATGCTTTAAGACTAATCCATGGTCCTATCTATCTATCTATCTATCTATCTATCTATCTATCTATCTATCTATCTATCTCAGTCAGTTCATATCTATCTATCTATCTATCTATCTATCTATCTATCTATCTATCTATCTATCTATCTCATTCTGTTCATATCTATCTATCTATCTATCTATCTATCTATCTATCTATCTATCTATCTATCTCGGTTTCTCCATATCTATCTATCTATCTATCTATCTATCTATCTATCTATCTATCTATCTATCTTAGTATCTTCATATCTATCTATCTTGCTGATCAAAAGTGTGTCAAACTGACAAATAAATAAGCAAAATAATCAGTACTGATTTGTTAATTGTTGAGTATTGTAGATTGGTTGGCAGTCCGATTCGTGAAAGACATAGTAAAGTGTAAGTACGTGTGTGTGTGTGTGTGTATGTATGTGTGATAAATGACTAAGAGAGAGAGAGAGAGAGAGAGAGAGAGAGAGAGAGAGAGAGAGAGAGAGAGAGAGAGAGAGAGCAGTGACTTCATAATAGAAAAATTCGTTGAAGGTCGGCATTGTGTACGTGGTGGCTAACATGAAGGAGAAACACCAAATTTATTTATGCAGACGCTCACCGGTTCGAATCGTGACCGTCTTTGAGGCTAAGGCTAGTTTTATTGAATCAATATTTTTTCGTGTCTAAGTTGAACTTGTGCGTAGATCTTTTTGAAAATATTCCGGTTTTTCAATTGCATTTCAACTGAGTTTCTTCAGAAAACAATTCCTATCTATCTATCTATCTATCTATCTATCTATCTATCTATCTATCTATCTATCTATCTATCTGAGTCTGTTCGTATCTATCTATCTTAGTCTGTTCGTATCTATCTATCTATCTATCTATCTATCTATCTATCTATCTATCTATCTTAGTCTGTTCGTATCTATCTATCTATCTATCTATCTATCTATCTATCTATCTATCTATCTATCTATCTATCTGAGTCTGTTCGTATCTATCTATCTTAGTCTGTTCGTATCTATCTATCTATCTATCTATCTATCTATCTGAGTCTGTTCGTATCTATCTATCTTAGTCTGTTCGTATCTATCTATCTATCTATCTATCTATCTTAGTCTGTTCGTATCTATCTATCTATCTATCTATCTATCTATCTATCTATCTATCTATCTTAGTCTGTTCGTATCTATCTATCTATCTATCTATCTATCTATCTATCTATCTCAGTCAGTTCATATCTATCTATCTTAGTCTGTTCGTATCTATCTTAGTCTGTTCGTATCTATCTATCTATCTATCTATCTATCTATCTATCTATCTATCTATCTTAGTCTGTTCGTATCTATCTCTATCTATCTATCTATCTATCTATCTATCTATCTATCTATCTATCTATCTATCTCAGTCAGTTCATATCTATCTATCTATCTATCTATCTATCTATCTATCTATCTTCAGAAAACAATTACTTCTCAATTACCTGTCTAACTGTAGACACACGCACGCAAGCATACATACATAAGTACAAGCACACTTACACTTACACGCAGAAACACATGCACGCGCACATATAGACACAAACACGCGTACACATGCACACATAAACAAAAAACACTCGCACACATGCATGCATAAACACCAACACACACACACATTCACATATTTCGATTGGATTTAGCGAATAAACAAAGCGGATGTGCGTTGTGGTGCAATGGATATCGACTCGGAACGAGAGATCGGGGAGCCGAGTTCGAATTCCAGTTGAATTCCTTGTATTCACTTACACACAAATACCCTTTGGAAAGGAATTAATCCGTCTTTTCCCGCCAATCTTCTGTCCAGTCAGTCATGTCTCTTTCGAGACATGATCGTCCTAAGCGTGTATCACGTATTGCATTTAACTGAACGACTGAATATAATAGTTGAAAACAATTAAATCTTCTACTGGGCATAAAGTAGGTGATCAGTTTTCTATTGTTATGAAGTAATAAACTGATCCTCCGTAATTACTACTTATTAATATAATGATATATTATAATTCATCTATTTTTACTTCAGCTATGGGCTAAATGGCAGGATAGATTGGGTTCTATAGCTTTGGTCGGCAACCAGTCTACCGCAAAAAGCAATGGCAACCTACTGCGGGATAATCTTCTGCCTAGTCAGTTATGTCTCTCTCGAGACATGATCACCAAAGGCGTGTATCATGTATGGTATTTTAACTGACTGAATAATCATAAACACCATTGCAAGCGGATAACTTTTTGATCTATGATGTCGATTAGCAGTTTTCAGGTTGATGTTTACGAACAGGCAAACAGAATGTTCTAAATATGAACAGAATAAAAAGAGAGAGAGAGAGAGAGAGAGAGAGAGAGGGAGAGAGAGAGAGAGAGAGAAGGAGGGCGAGAGAGAGGAGCTTTGAGCCTTTAAAATTAATTGGAAATTGATGGAATATCATGACAGGGAGATGGAGTTAGTGTCATGGTGGCATCACCCACAACGGAATGAACTCTTCCAACCAGTACATATAATTTCCCTCAGAAGAGGTGAGAGCAGATAGAGTAGATAGCCAGTAGGTAGCCAAAGAGAGATATCCTGAATAGCCTGTTAGAGAGTAGCCTGAGGAGAGCGCCCTGAACATAGCCGAGAGTCATCTACGAACACTGCTACCGTAACAACAATTACTAGTCCCAGTTCGAGGTTCGAATTATAGTATTACACACTAACCCGTATTATCGTTCTACTAACAAAGTTCCAAGTGTTGTGTTTTGCCGTGTTTAATATATATTCGTTATTTCTTATTGTGATAGTTTTGTATTATTTTTTGCTGAACCTTTAACCGGGTCCAAGGCAGCTAGAAAACGGTTTTATATAATATTAGCTCTCAGAATAACGTGAACCTGAGATTAATATATACAAAGGAATTTTGGAAGCAGTTTGTGTGGAAGTCAGCATCAGCATAAATCATATCAATGTTAGTGCTCTCCCACTGAAAATATTTTAAGATATATGATGTCGTTGAACTTCACCAAGATCGAATGGAATGGATTAGTCCTGTCGATATCATCTGGTCGCTACTTTCCCGAAGTGATGAGATATCACAAAATGTCCATGTATATCATTACATGAACAATCATTTTATATGCATTTATTCTCATACACATGGCCTATTAATCTGACCTGTGTTTTTACTGTTTCGAGAATTTAATATTACTAACATTATTAGCGAAAATATTTAAAAAGCGAACAATTCGAGCAGAAACGGATTAATGCAAAAGCTGCTATCCATGGAAATAAACTGTGATTTTTCGACAAATATAATACACTAGCAGTGTAGCCCGGTGTTGCTCGGGTGTAATGAAAGCTTTAAAACTAATCCATGGTCCTGGAGCTCAGACTCTTTAGACGTTAGCACGAAAGACTAAAAAGCAATAGTTGTTTCCAGTTAAAGCGAAACCGTAGACTGAAAGAAAAATGAATGGATTTAAATCAAATTTTGATTTCCTGGTATCGATATTAAATAAGTGTTTTTCGTCGTAAACTGAATTTTGAAGGCTAAATAAGTCCTCTGAGTAAATGGTATCATGGCTGAGACCAAGAACTATAATTATACCTACTTAGAGCCAAACCCGAAGCAAAAACTAAAATAAAAGAGCTGAAAAAATATAGACATACAGGCAGATAAACAGACACACACACAAACATCTTACCTTTTATATATATATTATCGATTTTCTGCACTATTGTAAGAACTGCAACATTGAAACTTCTGAATATCGTTTCTTATGTCTTTGTCTATGAATGAATCAAATTTGATTAAAATCGGACCACTCCTTCTATAACCCGATTTTTTAGATTATCGATTTTCGATATTTATTGGGAGTACCTCGACACAAAACTTAACTAAGAACACTCGCAGACGCTTATAGTACAACTGTGTAAGTTTTCAAGAAAATCGGTTCAGCCGTTTCGGAGTCTATAGGTAACGGCGACACACACACACACACACACACACACACACACACACACACACACAAATTTCCATTTATTATATAAGATTAGATGAGGAAGAAAAGAAGAAGAAGAAGATGAAGAAGAAGAAGAGAAAACGTAAAAATCTAATCATAAGGATATGCAAATATTTTGGCGAATGAAATAAATTTCAAATAGCCAGTAAAGAGAGAGAAATAAGATATTAAACAAAGAGAAAAACAAGAGAAAGAAGAGGCAATAGAAAAGAATAAAAGTGAGACAGGGCGGGGAGAGTCATGAGTAAGAAATTGATAGCATTTGTCCATAAACTGTCGTCTTTTTTGACCAGCAATCGGTTCTAAGTGGATTAATCAAGAAATACGGCACCTTGGGGAGAGAGAATCAATAGTCGGCAATTGTTTCTAGTCAATGATGTCAGTCTTACCACGCCTAATTTTGCTCTTCTCTGGCTATAGGCCACAACATAATTATTCGACAGCCGTAATATTTTTTGACTCACGTACATTCCAGTTATATCGATTTCCTGTTTTTTAATTAACGCCAGGACAATCAATTAACTGCTATTCCAGTAAATCATTTCCAACCATTCTGTAAGTTCAATAAATATTAACAGATCTTGATGTTTTGAAATATTTTTATAAAATATTTTGGTAGATATGAAGGAGACTATCACCCACTTTAAATTTGTTTTTCTTTATTTTTTTTACTTTTTTCAGTACAATCTTATCAATTTCACCCTAAACTTTTGGGAAGTTTAACCACAATTTTGATACTGATGTAGAACATTTCATTCAAAAATTGAAACGATATGATAAAAAATTAAACAGACTTCCTCTTTTTTTATGCGCCTTGTCCTTTCAGGCTTTCCGCGTCTCTCTATCACTGGTGGCTCTTAGCACGCTTTTTCCTCTTACACCACTCAACCCCCATTCTGCCATCCACCTGCTCAGGCCAGTCAAGTACGCTACTCGCTGTTTTCCCCTGTCTCCTTCCCTCTATGTGGCCTGTTAGTATCAGGTTCTCTAAGTCCTCCTTCCTCATTGCATGTCACAGGAACTTTAGCTGTCTCTTCATGATGCTGAGTATTAATTTCCTTTTCGTTTCCATCTTTTTCAAAACCTCATCATTGCTCACATGCTCGATCCATGATATGCGCAGCATCCTTCTGTAGAACCACATTCCAGTTGTTTCAAGTTTTTCCTTCATCTTTCAGATTGTCCAGCATTCACTGCCATATTGAAGAACTGACATCACATAGCAATCTAGTACTCTCTTTTTTGTTTTTAGCGAAATTGTCCTGTTTCTTAATACTCTAATCAGCTCCTGGAATACATCTTTGTGCTTTTAGATCTCAGGAATATAAATATATAGAAAATGTTGTGGCCTCAAAGTGAGGGGTCAATTTATATATTGATTGTAATATGGAATTGATCCCCCACTTTATGTCTAGTATGCTTCTATAGAACCAAATTTCAGTTGCTTCAAGTTTTTCCTTCATCTTCGATGATATTGTCCAACATTCACTGCCATACTGAGGAACTGACATCACATAGCAATCTAGTACTCTCTTCTTTGTTTCTAGCGAAATTGTCCTGTTTCTTAATACCTTGCTCAACTTATGGAATGCTTCCTTCGCCATGCCAATTCGCCTTCGGAATCTCTGTGTCGCACTTTCGGTCTTCTTCTAGAACACTTCTCAGGTATTTAATTTTTTGAACCTGCTTTATTTTAGCATGCCCTACATGTATTTGACATTTTGGGCTGCTCTTTTTGCTGATGACCATGCATTCGTTTTTCTTGCAGTTTATTTGTAGTTTATTTGTAGTCCTTTCTTTTCACTTTTGCTGAATTACAATAAAATTGTTTGTTTATATATATATATATATATATATATATAGTGGCGCTTGAAAGTTTGTGAACTCACCAGATACAGCTATTGTTATTGCGAACAAATTTGAAATAATAAGCCTATCAGATGTGCATCTAAATACCAATCTGTAAAGTATCAGTCATTTAAATGCCATACGTGATACACGCTTTGGACGACGATCATGTCTCGAAAGAGACATGACTGATTGGGCAGAAGATTATCCCACAGTAGGTTGCCATTGCTTTCTGCGGTAGACTGGTGGCCAGCCAAGGCTATAGAACCCAATCTGTCCTGCTATTTGACTCATAGCTAGAGGGAAATGTATTATATTATTAAGTAGTAATTAGTGGAGGATCATTTTATTACTTCATAACAATAGAAAACTGACCCCCCACTTAATGCCCAGTAGAAGACTTAATCATGTTTCCAATTATTATATTTACTCAGTCAATTAAGTGCCATACGTGATACACGCTTGGGCGATCATGTCTCATAAGAGACATGACTAACTGGGCAGAAGGCTATAGAACTTAATCAGTCCTGTTATTTAACCCATAAATGGAGGGAAGAGACGGATTAATGTCTTTCCCAAGGTTATTTGTGTGTAAGTGAATGCCATGAATTCAATAAATAAATAAAACAGATTGGGTTCTATAGCCTTGGCTGGCAACCAGTCTACCGCAGAAAGTAATGGCAACCTACTGCCCAGTCAGTCATGTCTTTTTCGAGACATGATCGCCCAAAGCGTGTATCATGTATAGCACTTAAGTGACTAAATATAATAGTTGAAAACAATTAAAACTTCTGCTAAACATAAAGTGGGGGATCGGTTTTCTATTGTTATGAAGTAATATACTGATCCCCCATTAATTACTACTTAATAATATAATACATCTCTTCTCCCTCTAGCTATGAGTCAAAGAACAGGACAGATTGCGTTCTATAGCTTTAATAATGATATATTATAATTCATCTCTTCCCTCCAGTTATAGGTTGCATAACAGGACAGATTGAGTTCTATAGTTTTGGCTGGCAGCCAGTCTACCGCAAAAAGCAAAGGCACCCTACTGCGGGATAATCTTCTACCCTAGTTAGTCATGTCTCGAAAGAGACATGATCGCCCAAGCGTGTATCACGTATGGCACTTAACTGAATGAATGATATTTATAATTCTTCTGAACATCAAATGAAAAAATTGTCGAAAACATGATCAAGGCTTCTACTGGTCATAAAGTGGGGGATCATTTTTAAATTGTAATTAAGTCATAAACTGATCCCCCACTAATTATTACTTATTAATACAATCCATCTCTTTTCTCTTCAGCTACAGTTTACATAGCAGGATAGAAAATCTTCTGCCCAGTCAGTCATGTCTCTTTCGAGACATGATCGCCCAAAGCGTGTATCATGTATGGCACTGATTCTAGAGAACGCATTTTCTTTTTTTTAAAGCCACTCTTTTATAGTTTTGCTGGCATTATCGGCCAAGCATCAACTCCTTGACTGAAGGCAGGAGATTTTGGTCAAGAATTTGTTGATAGGAATGATAATTTATATTTTCTGGATAATAATGGAGGCGTCTATGTCCAGAGGCAGAAATGCAAATCTAGATCTTAACATTTCCATTGCCATATTTCACTGTTGAAATGAGGTTCTTTGCTTGGTAGGCAGTGTTTACTATTTAATCCATAACTAGATAGAGAAGAGTTGGATTTATATAAACACTATAAATACGAATTGAGCACAAGAGACGAGGCATGAATTTGAAGTCGACCCGCCGATTTCCCGTTCACTTAATCGATAACCGTTTCACCCCTCACACATCCTTACCCAGGCAGTAACCACTTGGATTTAGTCGACGAGAAAATCAAATTGAGAAGGGAATCAGTTCAACAAGTGGCGCACATGAAATATCGATTGTCGTGGCTGCTTTGAAGCAACTTTCGCCTTTTTGTCTAAAGCTTTTCATATTTGTTAGGTGTGTATGTCAAACGAGCGTTCGCCATGTTTGCGCTATTCATTGTGCGCGACTTATAATTTCCGTCTCTCTATCGTCTGCCCAGTGAATGCCGTACTAATGAGAAACACAAAGGAAATCGGTCCACCATCAACGCTTAAGTAGATATGCTGAAGAATATTGGAAAAAGGAAGAGACGTCAACATTGATGAAACAGATAAATGGAAAGATGATATATATATATATATATATATATATATATATATATATATATATACTAGCAGTATAGCCCGGCGTTGTTCGGGTGTAATGAAAGCTTTAAAACTAATCCATGGTCCTGGAGCTCAGACTCTTGGGACGTTAGCACGAAAGACTAAAAAGCAATAGTTGTTTCCAGTTAAAGCGAAACCGTAGACTGAAAGAAAAATGAATGGATGTATGTCAAACTTTGATTTCCTGGTATTGATATCAAATAACTGTTTTTCGTCGTAAACTGAATTTTGAAGGCTAAATAAGTCCTCTGAGTAAATGTCATCATGGCTGAGACTAAGAACTACAATTATACCTGCTTAGAGCCAAACCCGAAGCAAAAACTAAAATAAAAGGCTGAAAAAATACAGACATACAGGCAGATAAACAGACACATACACAAACATTTTGCCTTTTATAAATAAATATATATATATATATTATCGATTTATATATATATTATCGATTTATTTGCACTATTGTAAGAACTGCAACCTCGAAACTTCTGAATATCGTTTCTTATGTCTTTGTCTATGAGTGTATCAAATTTGATTAAAATCGGACCACCCCTTCTATAACCCGATTTTTTCGATAATCGATTATCGATATTTATCGGAGGTACCTCGACACAAAACTTAACTAAGAACACTTGCAGACTCTTATAGTATAACTGTGTAAGTTTTCAAGAAAATCGATTCAGCCGTTTCGGAGTCTATAGGTAACGGATACACACACACACAGACACAAAGTTCTATTTATAAATAAGTTTTTATATAAATATATATATATATATATATATATTTAGTATATCGAGGCAGCAAGTAATTTTCTAGACATATTCTATTAAATATAAGAGACAATGAATGTCTATTATGTTTAATCATGAGCCGTTCTAAACGTCGTATTTGTGCTTTAATTTCAGTTGAAAATGAAGACAAAAATTCTCCAACATTTGGATAATTATTTATTGGTTTTCTTCTAAGCTTTCGGCTCACATGAGCCATCTTCAGAGAGGTAGTTTAAACTGAAATATTATAAAATCCACCATCACCGACGATTTTATTTTGTGTTGACATAAAACTCCGCTTGGCAACGGCAATAGTTACCAAAAATAATAAACGCAGTTCTTAAGTTTGCGATGGGATCTCCTTTAGGTCCCCTCTTTTCTAATTATTATATGGCAAATCTAGAAAATAAAATAATTAATGACAACAATAAACCCTGTATATATGTAAGATATATAGATGACATCTTTGTTTTAGCTAAGAATATCGATCAAATTAAATATCTTAAAAACAAATTTGAAAGTCACTCCGTCCTCAAATTTACATTAGAACTTAATATTAATAACAAACTCCCATTCCTTGATGTATTCATTGATTCTAGCACACATAAATTTACTACTTCTCTATATAGGAAACCAACTAGCATAAATTCGTGTCTTCTTAATTATAATAGTGAATGTCCCCAACGATATAAGTTAGCTGTTATAAAAAACTTACTTCAACGCACACAAATGATATCTTCTTCCAAATCTATATTTTGTAAAGAATTACACAACATTAAGCAAACACTAGTCAATAATGGATTTCCTAACTCCGTTATTGATCAACAAATTAAAATGTATCTCAACAAACTTAACAATAGCTCTAACAATAATGATAATATTAATAATGGTTTACATCAAAATAAACATAACACTATTAACTTATACTATTGCAACCAAATACATAATAATTATAAACAAGATGAAAAAACTCTCAAAAACATAATACGTAGAAATGTTAAACCAGTGGATAGTAATAATCAAATTAAACTCATTATATATTATAAAAAGTTTAAAACAATTGACCTCATAGTTTATAATAACCCAACAGGCACTAAACTAAATTCTTTACAAAAAACCAATGTAGTGTACCAATTTACATGCCCATTCAGAGATTGCATCTCTGATACTACTCAAAAACCTAGTACATATATTGGTTTTACCACAACCACGCTCTCCCGTAGACTTACATGTCATCTTTCTGATCAGAGTACTATTAAACAACATTTCTCTGAAAAACATAAACATGTAGGTAATATCAGACAGATTTTGGTCAACAATACGGTGATCCTTACTCATACACACAGTAAGAGGAACCTGCAGATATTGGAGGCCATGTACATCAAATCAAAACAACCAACACTCAATAAAATCAACTTTAAAACAGGAAATAACATATTACATTGCATTTGACTAGATGGTTTTGTTTTCATTTCGCGCTATCCCGCGGTGTGACGTCATAAAACCGCATCGCAAACTTAAGAACTGCGTTTATTATTTTTGGTAACTATTGCCGTTGCCAAGCGGAGTTTTATGTCAGCACAAAATAAAATCGTCGGTGATGGTGGATTTTATAATATTTCAGTTTAAACTACCTCTCTGAAGATGGCTCATGTGAGCCGAAAGCTTAGAAGAAAACCAATAAATAATTATCCAAATGTTGGAGAATTTTTGTCTTCATTTTCAACTGAAATTAAAGCACAAATACGACGTTTAGAACGGCTCATGATTAAACATAATAGACATTCATTGTCTCTTATATTTAATAGAATATGTCTAGAAAATATATATATATATATATATATATATATATATATATATATATATATATATACATAGATAGATAGATAGATATATGTGTGTGTGTGTGTGTGTTTTACCGTCATATCACGTTGAATACACCGGTTCCCGCTCGATCACTGAATTTAAGCAACGTTGAGCCTGGTCAGTACTTAGATGGGTGACTGGGAATACCAGGTGATGTCCGTGCGGGTGCGTTGTGGTGCGGTGGATATCGGTTTGGAAAGGGAAATCGGTGAGCCGAGTTATACCATTGGGAAAGGCATTAATCAGTCCCTTCCCTCCAGTTATGGGTTAAATAACTGAGCTCTGCTGTTCATGCGATCTTTGGCGAACTTCTGCACCGTTTGTTTGTTATCCAAAATGTGTGGATGTTGCTACACAAGCCTTCACCACTCTAAACAATTATTTGTGTGGCAGTCTTACTGAGTTAGACACTCATACGCCGAAATTGACGGTAGAGTCCATAATATATATATATATATTATATATATTATATATATATATATATTATATATTATATATATATATATTATATATATATATATTATATATTATATATATTATATATATATATATATAATGAGTGAGCAGCTGCTATGTATACCTCAGACGATTTTGAAATCTATATTTATCTAGTCTGGATGAATATGACTTTTAGATAAGTGGACAATGCTTTTTTTCAAGATTCCTCCATAAAAAATGGGTTAGAAAAAGCAGATAAAAAATATGATCGATAGAATTCCTCACATACAAATATTAATAAATCTACATAAATTCTTCTTCTTCTTCTTCTTCTATGTGCCTTGTCCTTTCAGGACGTAGACGATCATGGGTTTCCACGTCTCTCTATCCCTGGTGACTCTTGGCACGCTTTTTCCTGTTACACCACGCAACCCCCGTTCTCATCCACTAGCTCAAGCCAGTAAAGTACGATACACGATATTTTCCCCTGTCTCTCTATCTGGCCTGTTAATATCAGGTTCTTCAAGCCCGCCTTCCTCTTCCATGGCCTAGGAACTTTAACTATCTCTTACTGATTCTCAGTATTAATTTCCTTTTCGTTTCCATCCTTTCGAAAGCCTCATCATTGCTCACATGCTCAATCCATGATATCCGCAGCATCCTTCTGTAGAATTACATTTCAGTTTCTTCAAGTCTTTCCTTCATCTTCGATGATATTGTCCAGTATACATATGCCATATTGAATAACTGACATCACAAAGCAATCCAGTACTCTCTTCTTTGTTTCTAGCGAAATCGTCCTGTCTCGTAATACTTCACCCAGCTTCTGAAACGCGTCCTTCGCCACGCCAATTCGCCTCCGGATCTTTGTGTCACACTTTCCGTCTTCTGTTAGAACACTTCCCAGGTATTTGAATTTTTGTACCTGCTTGATTTTAGTATCCACCATCTGTATTTGGCCTTTTGGACTGCTCTTTTTGCGGATGACCATGCATTAGGTTTTCTTGCAGTTTATGACCCTCCTTTCTTGTCACTCTCTTCAGCTACCTTCTGTAGGAGGTCTCGTAGTTTCCTTTCCTTGTTTGCAATCAGCAATGTATCATCTGTGTACCTTATTTTGTTCAAATTGTAGCCTCCGATGACAAATTCAAATACTCATATAACATTTCCCTCTTAAAATGGTTGCTCTCAATCGATTACTTAACTGAAATTACATTCTTCTTGTTTGAAAAAAAAAAACGAAAAAACAAAAACAAAACAAAACAAAAAAAACAACGACGACGTGATTTTTTCATCTTCAGCATTAAAAGAGAAACACAGAAAATGTTATTTGGGATGGATCTGTCGATTTGCGAGCACATATTTTAGGAAATGTAACTTTTGTACAACTTCCTCGGCGCCAATTGTTGGCAGCTACGATGGCGCCGTTGAACTACTCCACCCCCTTCACGACCAAAGAAACAAGAGTTGCGGCAGGCACTACCGAAATGCATCGTTTTTGATCTTCACTGTTTCTACGAGGGTCATTCAATAAATAGGGTGAATATTTCGGTATAAGGACTTCTACGAGGGTCATTCAATAAATAGGGTGAATATTTCGTTTAAGGACTTCTACGAGGGTCATTCAATAAATAGGGTGAATATTTCGGTTTAAGACTTCTACGAGGGTCATTCAATAAATAGGGTGAATATTTCGGTATAAGACCCTTACGAGGGTCATTCAATAAATAGGGTGAATATTTCGGTTTAAGGACTTCTACGAGGGTCATTCAATAAATAGGGTGAATATTTCGGTTTAAGGACTTCTACGAGGGTCATTCAATAAATAGGGTGAATATTTCTGGCTGCTGGACTTCTACGAGGGTCATTCAATAAATAGTGGGTGAATATTTCTGGTTTAAGGACTTCACGAGGGTCATTCAATAAATAGGGTGAATATTTCGGTATAAGGACTTCTACGAGGGTCATTCAATAAATAGGTGAATATTTCGGTTTAAGGACTTTCACGAGGGTCATTCAATAAATAGGTAATATTTCGGTTTAAGGACTTACGAGTGGTCATTCAATAAATAGGGGTGAATATTTCGGTTTAAGGACTTCTACGAGGGTCATTCAATAAATAGGGTGAATATTTCGGTATAAGGACTTCTACGAGGGTCATTCAATAAATAGGGTGAATATTTCGGTATATGACTTCTACGAGGGTCATTCAATAAATAGGGTGAATATTTCTGGCATGAGGACTTCTACGAGGGTCATTCAATAAATAGGGTGGAATATTTCCCGGTATAAGGACTTCTACGAGGGTCATCTGGACAAATAGGGTGAATATTTCTGGCTTAAGGACTTCTACGAGGGTCATTCAATAAATAGGGTGAATATTTCGGTTTAAGGACTTCTACGAGGGTCATTCAATAAATAGGTGAATATTTCGGTATAAGGACTTCTACGAGGGCTTCTAGTCTAACAAATAGGGTGAATATTTCGGTATAAGGACTTCTACGAGGGTCATTCAATAAATAGGGTGAATATTTCGGTTTAAGGACTTCTACGAGGGTCATTCAATAAATAGGGTGAATATTTTCCTGGTTTAAGGACTTCTACGAGGGTCATTCAATAAATAGGGGTGAATATTTCGGTTTAAGGACTTCACGAGGGTCATTCAATAAATAGGGTGAATATTTCGGTATAAGGACTTCTACGAGGGTCATTCAATAAATAGGGTGAATATTTCGGTATAAGGACTTCTACGAGGTCATTCAATAAATAGGGTGAATATTTCGGTATAAGCACTTCTACGTGGTCATTCATCAATAGGGTGAATATTTCGGTTTAAGGACTTCTACGAGGGTCATTCAATAAATAGGGTGAATATTTCGGTTTAAGGACTTTCGTCATTCAATAAATAGGGTGAATATTTCGGTATAAGGACTTCACGAGGGTCATTCAATAAATAGGGTGAATATTTCGGTATAAGGACTTCTACGAGGGTCATCTAACAACAGGGTGAATATTTCGGTTTAAGGACTTCTACGAGGGTCATTCAATAAATAGGGTGAATATTTCGTTTAAGGACTTCTACGAGGGTCATTCAATAAATAGGGTGAATATTTTGGTTTAAGGACTTCTACGAGGGTCATTCAATAAATAGGGTGAATATTTCTGGTTTAAGGACTTCTACGAGGGTCATTCAATAAATAGGGTGAATATTTCGGTATAAGGACTTCTAGGAGGGTCATCTAATAAATATGGTGCGAATATTTCCGGGTTTAAGGATCTTCTACGAGGGTCATTCAATAAAATAGGGTAATATTTTGCATAAGGACTTCTACGAGGGTCATTCAATAAATAGGGTGAATATTTCGGTTTAAGGACTCTCTACGAGGGTCATTCAATAAATAGGGTGAATATTTCGGTATAAGCACTTTACCAGGTCATTCAATAAATAGGGTGAATATTTCGGTTTAAGGACTTCTACGGGGGTCATTCAATAAATAGGGTGAATATTTCGGTATAAGGACTTGTACGAGTGTCATTCAATAAATAGGGTGAATATTTTGGTTTAAGGACTTCTACGAGGGTCATTCAATAAATAGGGTGAATATTTCGGTATAAGACCTCTAGGAGGGTCATTCAATAAATATGGTGAATATTTTGCATAAGGACTTTCTACGAGGGTCATTCAATAAAATAGGGTAAATATTTCGGTATAAGGACTTCTACGAGGGTCATTCAATAAATATGAAGGAATATTTCGGTATAAGGACTTCTACGAGGTCATTCAATAAATAGGGTGAATATTTCGGTATAAGGACTTCTACGAGGGTCATTCAATAAATAGTGAATATTTCTGTTTAAGGACTTCTACGAGGGTCATTCAATAAATAGGGTGAATATTCCGGTATAAGGACTTCTACGAGGGTCATTCAATAAATAGGGCAGTATTCCGGTATAATGACTTCTACGAGGGTCATTCAATAAATAGGGTGAATATTTTTGTACAAGGACTTCTACGAGGGTCATTCAATAAATAGGTGGCCATTCGGTTTAAGGACTTCTACGAGGGTCATTCAATAAATATGGTGAATATTTCGGTATAAGGACTTCTACGAGGATCATTCAATAAATAGGGTAAAAGATTTCTTGGCATAAGTGACTTCTACGAGGGTCATTCAATAAATAGGGTGAATATTTCTGTATACAAAGACTTCTACGAGAGTCATTCAATCAATAGCGTGATATTCCGGTATAAGGACTTCACGAGGGTCATTCAATAAATAAGGTGAATATTCCGGTATAAAGACTTCTACGAGGGTCATTCAATAAATAGGTGAATATTTCGGTTTAAGGACTTCTACGAGGGTCATTCAATAAATAGGGTGAATATTTCGGTTTAAGGACTTCTACGAGGGTCATTCAATAAATAGGGTGAATATTTCGGTATAAGGACTTCTACGAGGGTCATTCAATAAATATGGTGAATATTTCGGTATAAGGACTTCACAGAGGGTCATTCCTAGTAATAGGGTAAATATTTCGGTATAAGGACTTCTACGAGGGTCATTCAATAAACATGGTGAATATTTCGGTATAAAGGACTTACTACGGTCATTCAATAAATAGGGTGAATATTCCGGTATAAGGACTTCTGAGGGTCATTCAATAAATAAGGTGAATATTTCGGTATAAGGACTTCTGGTCATTTAAATAAATAGGGTGAATATTCCGGTATAAGGACTTCGAGGAATAATTCAATAAATAGAGGTGAATATTTCGGTATAAGGACTTCTACGAGGTCATTCAATAAATAGGAGTGAATATTTCGGCATAAGGACTTCTAGGATACATTCAATAAATAAGTTAAGAATATTTCGGTTTAAGGACTTCTACGAGGGTCATTCGTAAATATGGTAGAATATTTCGGTATAAGGACTTCTGCGAGGATCGTTCAATAAATAAAGGTAAATATTTCGGTATAAGGACTTCTACGAGGTCATTCAACAAATAAGGTGAAGATATTTCTGTATAAAGACTTCCACGAGAGTCATTATTATAGGGGTGAATATTCCGGTATAAGGACTTCTACGGTCATTCAATAAATAAGGTGAATATTCCGTTATAAAGACTTCTGCAAAGGTCATTCAATAAATAAGGTGAATATTTCAAGTGTACGGGACTTCTAGGAGGGTCATTCAATAAATAAGGTGAATATTTCGGTATAAGGACTTCTACGAGGTCAGTCAATAAATGGGGAGAATATTTCGGTATCAAGGACTTCTACGAGGAATTCAATAAATAGGGTGAATATTTCCGTTATAAGAACTTCTACGAGGGTCATTCAATAAATAGGGTGAATATTTCAGGTATGAGGACTTCTGAGGTCATTCAATAAATAAGGTGAATATTTCGGTATGAGGACTTCTACGAGGGTCATTCAATAAATATGGTGAATTTTTCGGTATAAGCACTTCTACGAGGGTCGTTAGTAAATAAGGTGGAATAACCGGTATAAGGACTTCTACGAGCGTCATTCAATAAATAAGGTGGATTTCAGTATAAGGACTTCTACGAGGGTCATTCAATAAATAAGGTGATTTTTTCGGTATAAGGACTTCTACGAGGGTCATTCAATAAACCAGGTGAATATTTCAGTACTTAAGGACTTCTACGAGGTCATTCAATGAATAAGGTGATTTTTCGGTATAAGGACTTCTACGAGAGATAATTCAATAAATAAGGTGAATATCTCATTCAAGGACTTCTACAAGGTCATTCAGTAAATAAGGTGAGTTTTTCGGTATAAGGACTTCTAGGAGGGTCATTCAATAAATAAGGTGAATATTTCGGTATAAGGACTTCTACGAGGGTCATATTTCGGTATAAGTTTCTACGAGGGTCATTCAATAAATAAGGTGAATATTTCATTATAAGGGCTTCTACAAGGTCATTCAATAAATGAAGGTGAATCTTTTCGGTATAAGGACTACGAGGGTCATTCCAATAAATAAATTAGATATTTCTGTATAACGTCTTCTAGGGTCATTCAATAAATGAGGTGAATCTTTCGGTATAAGGACTTCTAAAAGGGTCATTCAATAAATAAGGTGAATATTTCGGTATAAGGACTTCTACGAAGGTCATATTTCGGTATAGAGTTTCTACGAGGTCATTCAATAAATAGGTGAATATTTCGTATAAGGGCTTCTACAAGGGTCATTAATCATCAGGGTGAATCTTCGGTATAAGGACTTCTAGGGAACCATTCAATAAATAAGGTGAATATTTCGGTATAAGGACTTCTGGTCCATTTAAATAAATGAGGTGAATATTTCGGTATAAGGACTTCTACAGGAATTGTTCAATAAATAAGGTGAATATTTCAGTGTAAAAAAGTTTCTACGAGGTCATTCAATAAATACGGTGAATATTTCGGTATAAGGACTTCTAGGAGGGTCATTCAATAAATAAGGTGAATATTTCGGTATAAGGACTTCTACGAGGGTCATATTTCGAGGTATAAGGATTTCTGCACGAGCGTCATTCAATAAATAGGGTGAATATTTCGGCACGGGACTTCTACGAGGGTCGTTACAATAAATAGGGTGAATATTTCGGTTTAAGGACTTCTACGAGGGTCATTCAATAAATATGGTGAATATTTCGGTATTGGAGCTTCTACGAGGATCATTCAATAAATAGGGTAAATATTTCGGTATAAGGACTTCTGCGAGGGTCATTCAATAAATAGGGTGAATATTTCTGTATAGAACCTGCGAGGTCATTATTACATGAGGTGAATATTCCGGTATAAGGACTTCTACGAGGTGCATTATTAAAATAAGAGGTGAATATTCCGTTATAAAGACTTCTACACGAAGGTCATTCAATAAATAAGGGTGAATATTTCGGTACCGAGGACTTCTAGGAGGGTCATTCAATAAATAAGGTGAATGTTTCGGTATAAGGACTTCTACGAGGGTCGGTCAATATTAGGGAGAATATTTCGGTATAAGGACTTCTACGAGGTCATTCAATAAATAGGGTGAATATTTCGGTATAGAACTTCTACAGGGGTCATTCAATAAATAAGGTGAATATTTCGGTATGAGGACTTCTACGAGGGTCATTCAATAAATAGGGTGAATATTTCAGTGTGGACTTCTACAAGGGTCATTCAATAAATATGGTGAAATTTTCGGTATAAGCACTTCTAGAGATTCATTCAATAAATAAGGTGAATATTTCGGTGTAAGGACACCTACGAGCGTCGTTCCAATAAGCCAGGTGGATATTTCGGTATAAGGACTTCTACTGAGGTCGTTCAATAAATAAGGTGATTTTTTCGGTATAAGGACTTCCTGAGAAATTCATTCAATAAATAAGGTGAATATTTCCGGTATAAGGACTTCTCACACGGGGTCATTCAATGAATAAGGGTGATTTTTCGGTATAAGGACTTCTACCCGAGTAATTCAATAAATAAGGTGAATATCTCGTTATAAGGACTTCTACGAAGGTGTTCAGTAAATAATTGAGTTTTTCGGTATCAAGGACTTCTAGGAGGGTCATTATTAAATAAGGTGAATATTTCGGTATAAGGACTTCTACGGGGTCTGTTGGTATAAGGATTTCACGAGGTCATTCAATAAATAAGGTGAATATTTCGGTATAAGAGGCTACAAGGGTCATTCAATAAATGAGGTAGATCTTTGGTCATGGACTTCTACGAGGGTCATTCAATAAATAAGGTGAATATTTCTGGCCATAACGTCTTCTGGGGTCATTCAATAAATGAGGTGAATCTTTCAGTGAGACTTCTACGAGGTCATTCCCAATAAATAAGGTAGAATATTTCGGTATAAGGACTTCTACGAGGTCATATTTCGGTATAGAGGTTTATAAAGGGTCATTCAATAAATAAGGTGAATATTTCGTATAGAGGCTTCTACAAGGTCATTAAATAAATGAGGTGAATCTTTCGGTATAGAGACTTCACAAGGGTCATTCAATAAATAAGGTGAATATTTCGGTATAAGGACTTCACGAGGTCATTCAATAAATGAGGTGAATATTTCGGTATAAGGACTTCTACGAGATATTCAATAAATAAGGTGAATATTTCAGTATAAGGATTACCACGAGGGTCATTCAATAAATACGAGTGAATATTTCGGTATAAGGACTTCTAGGAGGGTCATTCAATAAATAAGGTGGTATTTCGGTATGGACTTCTACGAGGGTCTGTTCGGTATAAGGTTTCTACGAAATTCATTACAATAAATAAGGTGAACACTTTCGGTATAGGGCTTCTACAAGGGTCATTCAATAAATGAGGTGAATCTTTCTAGAGTATAAGGATTTCTACGAGCGTCATTCAATAAATAGGGTGAATATTTCCGGTATGAAACTACCGAGGTCATTCAATAAAAATGAGGTGAATCTTGATGAAACACTTCTACGAGGGTCATTCAATAAATAAGGTGAATATTTCGGTATAAAGGCTTCTACGAGGTTCATTCAATAAATAAAATTGAATATTCCCAGGTATAAGGACTTCTACGAGGGTCATATTCGGTATAAGGATTTCAACGAGCGTCATTCAATAAACCCTGAATTAGAATATTTCGGTATATGGACTTCTACAAGTGTCATTCAATAAATGAGGTGAATCTTTCGGTAGAAGCACTTCTACGAGTTTCATTCAATAAATAAGGTGAATAAGGATTGGGGCTGCCAGGTCAGAATCGACTACATTGCATATTCTTTTTTGGGACCTTGTCGAGAATCCCAACGTGAACAGCAGGAGCCCCCGACCAGATATGACAGCAGTATTCAATGCACGAGCGGATGGTAGATTTGTAAATGCGCATGATGGATTCAGAATAACAGTTCTTCTCTTCTGAATACATCATGCGCATTTACATGTACATGTCCGACACAGGGAGTCGAATTTCTTATTAGTAAAGTTAGCTATTAATTCAATGTAGTCGTTCTATTGAAGTCAACAAACACAAAGGAATTGGTTGAATTATTTCTTGATTATTTTCTTTTTCTCTTTACCCTACCTTGTTATATTTTGTATTTATCTTGTGTTTATCTCAGCTTCTGTTTCACCAATATTTGATCAGATCCTTAATTTCCCTTTCAGTAACTTTTTCCTTTTGATTTAAAAAAATGAAATTGATCAATTCTTATGCAAAAGTGCCTTAGCATAGAACTAATCAACACTAAGTCGTTTGATCGCGAAACCAAAAAGGCCATTTTCATTCGACCAGCTGAGCGATGAATTAGGAGATGCTTTCTTTTGACGAAACTCCAAAGAAGATGAACGCATGATGAACAAGGGAATGAATCTATCTATCTATCTATCTATCTATCTATCTATCTATCTATCTATCTATCTATCTATCTATCTATCTATCTATCTATCTATCTATCTATCTATCTATCTATCTATCTATCTATCTATCTATCTCAGTCTGTTCATTATCTATCTATCTATCTATCTATCTATCTATCTATCTATCTATCTATCTCAGTCTGTTCATTATCTATCTATCTATCTATCTATCTATCTATCTATCTATCTATCTCAGTCTGTCTATCTATCTATCTATCTATCTATCTATCTATCTATCTATCTATCTCAGTCTGTTCATTATCTATCTATCTATCTATCTATCTATCTATCTATCTATCTATCTATCTATCTATCTATCTATCTATCTATCTATCTATCTATCTATCTATCTATCTATCTATCTATCTATCTCATTCTGTTCATATCTATCTATCTATCTATCTATCTATCTATCTATCTATCTATCTATCTCATTCTGTCTATATCTATCTATCTATCTATCTATCTATCTATATCTATCTATCTATCTATCTATCTATCTATCTATCTCATTCATTCATATCTATCTATCTATCTATCTATCTATCTATCTATCTATCTATCTATCTATCTCATTCATATCTATCTATCTATCTATCTATCTATCTATCTATCTATCTATCTATCTATCTATCTCAGTCTGTTCACTATCTATCTATCTATCTATCTATCTATCTATCTATCTCTGTCTGTCTATCTATCTATCTATCTATCTATCTATCTATCTATCTATCTATCTATCTATCTATCTCATTCATTCATATCTATCTATCTATCTATCTATCTATCTATCTATCTATCTATCTCATTCTGTTCATATCTATCTATCTATCTATCTATCTCATTCTGTTCATATCTATCTATCTATCTATCTATCTATCTATCTCATTCTGTTCATATCTATCTATCTATCTATCTATCTATCTATCTATCTCAGTCTGTCTACTATCTATCTATCTATCTATCTATCTATCTATCTATCTATCTATCTATCTATCTATCTATCTATCTCATTCTGTCTATATCTATCTATCTATCTATCTATCTATCTATCTATCTATCTATCTATCTATCTATCTATCTATCTATCTCATTCTGTTCATATCTATCTATCTATCTATCTATCTATCTATCTATCTATCTATCTATCTATCTATCTATCTATAAAATAAATTTCAAAGTTCAAATGCGTTGTATGATCATTTCTACATGGAATCCCTAAGAGAGATTTCGCATATCATCGGCAACTTTCAAAACTCAAAATAAAACAAGATATTTCCGGCGAAATTTCAAAAATTTACTTCACAGAAAAAACTAGATGGGTGGGATTAATAACGATCAATGTCTATTTTTAGATTTTGGACACCATTACTTTTAGATTGTGTTGCAAGTGAAAAATTAATATTAATATTAATTAGGATCGGGTGTTTGGGATTTACCTTCCTGCTTTTCATTTGTGGATTAATTTTTTGAAATATATATGCATACATACCTCCACACACACACACACACACACACACACACACACACACACACACACACACACACATATATATATATATATATGTATATATATATATATGTATATATATATGTGTGTATATATGTATTTTGGTTTTAAATATTTTCAACTAATTTATTTTATGACAACGTGTGTTTGGCATAAATTAGGCATATCAATGCTTTGCATGTAATAATTTTAAGTAATGCAATATAACAAATGTTCTGTTTCTCATGAACAATGAAGTCATTTTGGTGTTATTTGAATTAATTTTTTATAACGGAGAAAAAAGTCCCATGTGTACCGTTTCCGTTTTCAGCGATGTTTTGAGGTAGATAGAATTTATATTCAATTTTGATATCTACTTTCTGAAATATTCTTAAGATTTTATTTGCATATTAAGAGATTACTTGTTATATCCCTTCGTGTCACAGATTTTACAAGGATATGAATGCACAAACACTTGATTTCCACTGAATTAGGATATAATTTTGCCTGACGAGTTACGTCATTCGTTATTTTTAGAAGATAGTTTCATTAAAAGATTAACAATTAGACATGATGAATTCAAACATGAGCGTCATTCCCAGAGCGAAAAGGAAATAAATTTGAAGATAAGAACTAAGGTTATTTTATATTCTTTGCAATATCCTCCATCTTCATTCTAACTTCTACTAATAGCAGAAAAAAACTAAAACTAACTAATAAATTCATTTTTATTCTCTTTCATTTTTTTCTCCGACAATAAATCCCGTTAGGAAGAAACCTTTCAATACTAACAGTTTTACCATTGCATCTTAGCTCAGTGATGTGAATAACTAAGCTTTTGGCTGAAGCAACTTTGCAAGGTCAAAAATATAAATGTGTACTGACGACTTGTCCAAGTTCAACAGGGTATTGCAAATGTTGTTAGTGCAAAGGTTCAACCAGTGTGTTGAGGCTACTCTCTGTCATGTTGCTCAAAGATTTATCATGCCTCAACTTCCGTTCTCTGCGATTTAACGAAATTATCTCTGTGACCTAGAATTACTCCTGCTTAACATTTGCTTAAAAATAGAAGTTGCTTATCATTACTAGTGGACTTCAAATCTTATTTCAAAAATGCTTTAGACCTATAAACTCTAACTCGAGCAAAATCCATTTAAAATGTTGACGGATTTTGTTGATATCTGATTCATGAGCAGATAATCCTGGGCAATTACTGCTTGAAGCTAAGAACACCTACTCACTCTTATAAACAATGAAAAATGTTAGTTCATATATATATATATATATATATATATATATATAATAGTCTAAAATAGAGTTAGTAAAAAATCTTAACTTCTTCATGTGAGGACGTGGTATTTGAAACATACTCAAAGATAGTACACCGCCATTCAACAATAAAACAGATAGTACTTTGCCAATGGACAATTTATGCTCAAATATACACTACCGGACATAATTATTAGGCCGCCCCAGTTTTTTTTTTAAAGAAATAATGTATTTCATACTATTTTTAGTATTTATTGCCAAGTGGATAATTCTAAATGAAAATAGAATGGTTCTTTTGTTATTATTACTTTGCAAAATTTTACAAGGCAAGGAAGCAAAGATGAACTCGTCCGAATCACCCTAAATTTTCTTCATTCTTTCATTGATGAAACTGCAATAGAGGTAAATATTAAATATTTATGCATTCATTTGATGCACATGTTATTGTGCAGTATTAACAAAAGAACTATTCTATTTTCATTTATAATTATTCACTTGGAAATAAATACTAAAAAATAGTATGAAATACATCCTTTTTTTAAAACTGGCAGTGGGGGGCTATTAATTATGGCCGGTAGTGTGTATATATATATAGCAAATCTACAGGGTGCGATGGGTAAATTATCGCTATTTGCCTTGTAAAAAGAGAGGACAATCCAAATAATTTCATCCAATTAATATAAATTATCAATTAGATAAAAATAGAGAGCTCGATGAATATTATCCAGAGCATTATAAAATATTGAGAGGAAAACTCAATGCATATTTAAACGGTTATAAATCAAAATTTATTTCAACAATTTAATTTTACATCGTCTAAAAAATTTCAAATTTTCTTAAATCGAATGCTTAATTTCCATCAGGATGTGCGTTGTGGCGCAGTAGATATCGGCTCGGAATGAGAAATCAGGAAGCCGAGTTCGAATTCCGGATGAATTCCTTGCATTCACATCTCTGCCCTCCAGTTATGGGTTAAATAATAGGACAGATTGGGTTCTATAGCCTTGGTCGGCAACCAGTCTACCGCAGAAAGCAATTGCAAACTACTGCGGGATAATCTTCGACCTAGTCAGTCATGTCTCTTTCGAGACATGATCGCCCAAGCGTGTATCATGTATGGCACTTAACTGACTGAATTTCCTTAAACCAAATGCTTTTGTCTTGCTGCTGAGATGAATGTTAAATTACCAATCGAAATTGCCATCCGATTTAAGAAAATTTGAAATTTTTTTACATGTAATAAATATTAGCTCTGTAAATAAATAAATTTAATTACATTGAATCTTCTGGCTGGATTAGTGTTAATATTTGATATTAATCGGATCCTTTCGGATTTACCTCCAAGCCATTTTTTTCGGATTTATGGTCAACTTTCAGTATAGCCTGGCGTTGCTCGGATGTAATGAAAGCTTTAAAACTAATCCATGGTCCTGGAGCTCAGACTCTTTGGTTGTTGGCACGAAAGACTAAAAAGTAATAGTTTTTCCAGTTAAAGCGAAACCGTAGACTGAAAGAAAAATGAATGGATGTAAGTCAAATTTTGATTTCCTGGTATCGATATCAAATATGATTTTTTCGTCGTAAACCCAATTTTGAAGGCTAAATAAGTCCTCTGACTAAATGGTATCATGGCTGAGACTAAGAACTACAATTATACCTACTTAGAGCCAAACCCAAAGCAAAAACTAAAATAAAAGGGCTGAAAAATACAGACATACAGGCAGATAAACAGACACACAGACACACACACACAAACATCTTGCCTGTTATATATATATATATATATATATATATATATATATATATATATATATATATATATTATCGATTTTCTGCACTATTGTAAGAACTGCAACCTTGAAACTTCTGAATATCGTTTCTTATGTCTTTGTCTATGAGTGTACCAAATTCGATTAAAATCGGACCACTCTATAACCCGATTTTTTCGATTATCGATTTTCAATATTCATCAGGGGTACCTGGACACAAACCCTAGCTAAGAACACTTGCAAACGCTTATAGTAGAACTGTGTAAATTTTCAAGAAAATCGGTTCAGCCGTTTCGGAGTCTATAGGTAACGGACACACACACACACACACAGACACACAGACAAAGTTCCATTTATAAATAAGTTTAGATTGAGAGGAAAACTCAATGCATATTTAAACGGTTATAAATCAAGATTTATTGCAACAATCTAATTTTCCATTGTCTAAAAATTTTCAAATTTTCTTAAATCGGGTGCTTAATTTCCTTAAACCAAATGCTTTTGTCTCGGTGATGAGATGAGTGTTAAATTACCAGTCCAAATGGCCATCCGATTTAAGAAAATTTGAAATTTTTTCATATGTAATAAATATTAGATCTGTAAATAAATAAATTTAATTACATTGAGCCTTCTGGCTGGATTAGTGTTAATATTTAATATTAATCGGATCCTTTCAGATTTACCGCCAAGCCATTTTTTCGGATTTATGACCAATAATAGTAACATTAATCGCATTTGATGATTAGATATTCTCCAAAAGTTTGTTGTTTTGTTTTCATCGTATAACTGCACTACGTAGGGTCTGCCTTATCTATCTATCTATCTATCTATCTATCTATCTATCTATCTATCTATCTATCTATCTATCTCATTCTGTTCATATCTATCTATCTATCTATCTATCTATCTATCTATCTATCTATCTATCTATCTCATTCTGTTCATATCTATCTATCTATCTATCTATCTATCTATCTATCTATCTATCTATCTATCTATCTCATTCTGTTCATATCTATCTATCTATCTATCTATCTATCTCATTCTGTTCATATCTATCTATCTATCTATCTATCTATCTATCTATCTATCTATCTATCTCATTCTGTTCATATCTATCTATCTATCTATCTATCTATCTATCTATCTCATTCTGTTCATATCTATCTATCTATCTATCTCATTCTGTTCATATCTATCTATCTATCTCATTCTGTTCATATCTATCTATCTATCTATCTATCTATCTATCTCATTCTGCTCATATCTATCTATCTATCTATCTATCTATCTATCTATCTATCTATCTATCTATCTATCTATCTATCTCATTCTGTTCATATCTATCTATCTATCTCATTCTGTTCATATCTATCTATCTATCTATCTATCTATCTATCTATCTATCTATCTATCTATCTCTATTCTGTTCATATCTATCTATCTATTTAGATTAACTATAAAAATATCTAATAATAGTAACATTAATCGCATTTGATGATTAGATATTCTCCAAAAGTTGTTTTGTTTTCATCGTATAACTGGCCTACGTAGGGGTCTGCCTTATCGGGTTAGGTACTATTTCAACTGCAATAGTTGCACTTAAATTCTATTCTACTACAAAAAGTTACAAAGAATTCATTTCCATGTAGAGTAGAGTAGATTATTCAGTGAAAGTATATTTGTCAAACTGATATCAGACCTTTCTCCGATACACAAATCAGTTCGGTCTAACGTGTAAACCGGAAGCAAAAAGAAAAATAATTAGAGAGAGAGAGAGAGAGAGAGAGAGAGAGAGAGAGAGAGAGAGAGAGAGAGAGAGAGAGATTGAAAAAGAAAGAAAGAATGACATAGTGAATGAAATATGATTATATAATCAATATGTCCTGTGATTTCAGCTGATAATATCTATCATTATGAAAAATACGGATGATAACTTGTCAGTTATACTGGAAAGTGAACTATAAATTATTATTTCATAATTAAATCGAAAAATATATAAGCTACAGAAGCATTTATGTAATTAATACAATGTCTTATATAAATGAATAAATTATTATTATCGAATATGGACTTCATATTAATCCGCTACCATCATCATTCTTTCATTAATTGATTTTAACTTTTTTGATTTGACTTTTAAATTACAATTTTCATTGCTCCCACGAGATATTCTTTGCTTGAATATTAGCTTCCATTTTCGTACGCGTCTACTTTAATGTGAGACCAAAAGTTTTCGATTGAATTATTAAATAGACAGTCTGAAGCATATTCTTTTAATATGCTGTCTTTGAAATTTTTTGACAAGGCTGTAGTCGGATTTGCAGACTTTGAAGAAGAATTTTCTTATGCGAATATACACTTTTGCTTAAAGTTTCTTGGTTGCGAACTGTACCACTCAAAAAGGGATCTTGTACAAGAACTTATATAGTGGGTTGCTTATCTATTCTTTTCTGTGAGTAGTGGAGAGTCCGTTCTAGTGAAGGGTAGTTCTATACTGTTGCAGGTTAACGGAATTTGGCCTTGTTGTCGATAGCCCACTATAAGTCATATAAAATGATTACAAATCAAGAAAGGCAATTTGAGTAGAAAAATAACATTTTATATATACACATATCAATTAATGTTTTTACAATTGAAGTAATACATGAAGTATAGGTCCAACGGATGTTAAAATGTTCATGGCAATAAAATGCTGAAAGAGAATTAATGCTTAGGAATTTGGGAGCGTGTAAGTAAGGAATGTCTTTGATGTATTCGCTCCTTAGGTCAGTAAGCAGTTTTTGAGGCAGGGAAGAAGGAAAGAGGCAAGAGAGGCGAGCGTAGTAAGCCACTTGACTTGGGTCAAGGGAGATACTAATTACTCTCTTCTCCTCGAGTCGGTCTGCCTGTCGATGCTTTCTGTATCCGCTTTTTATATCTTCTTTTTGGATCACAGCAGCTCATTTAGGATTTCACACTTGTATTTGGTTCTGGGCTTCCCATTGGCTGATAAATAAAATTCGTGTAGGCTCGCGAACTGGAAATTTAATATTTAATTAATTTTTAGTTTTCAACCGGAACATCTGCGCGGAGCCGGCGGCGCACGGACGACTTTTGGTCATTTGCTTTTTGGTCGTGAAAGCGCAAACATCCGGTGCATCGCTTTTGCTCGGTATCATCACACTTACAATAATTTTCGGTGTTTATTTTGGATAACTCACTAACTTTGAAGAGATCTCTCATTTTACTTTTTCGTTTGGCAACAAATAGCAGATAACGAAGTTTCAAGGAAAATACAGCATCAATAGTCCATAGTTGCTCTGAGCTCCACTCAGCCAGAATAGTATTACACAGCACCCGTCAGTTTCCGACGTAAACATACTAATTCTAGTATGGCTTCACTTCAAGACTTGTATAAATATTCCTTACTAATCGTATTCCTTGATTACTAACTTGCGTTCAAGTTTGTATCTTTACGTTTAATATACTTATTTTTCTATCTCAAATTTGTTGTTCATTATTTTGTGCGGTTCCTCACCCGGAATCCACAACAGAAATGAAAATACTTTTCAAGCCGGTGTATATGATTTGGTATCAAATACACACATAGCATGTTGGGTATGTATAGATGCTAGTTAATTTCCAACAATCTTCTTTGTTCATTCTGGCTATGGCGCTTCACGATCTTCTCTGAAGAGAAGAACCTGAAAACGCATCGTCTTGGAGCCAATTATTGGCCAGAAATATTTTTTCATTTTTTCTCGGCGCCTATTTTGATGTTTTGGTATCTCATCCAAGAAACTTGAGAATTTTCAATTCCTTCATAAAAAGAGCGCTGGCTCCATGACATGTAACATATGTGTATACGAGTAAAGACCCACAAATTAATTCTAGATGTTAAATAATCTAGTCTTGTCAACGATTCACTATCAGCAAATTTCGATTTTCATTAGTTGCCTCACTATCTTGACTATACTAAACTTAGTTAAAGTTATGAAATACTAGCAGTATAGCCCGGCGTTGCTCAGGTGTAATGAAAGCTTTAAAACTAATCCATGGTCCTGGAGCTCAGACTCTTTGGACGTTGGCACGAAAGACTAAAAAGCAATATGTGTTTCCAGTTAAAGCGAAACCGCAGAATGAAAGAAAAATGAATGGATGTCAGTCAAATTTTGATTTCCTGGTATCGATATCAAATAAGTTTTTTCGACGTAAACTGAATTTTGAAGGCTAAATAAGTCCTCTGAGTAAATGGTATCATGGCTGACACTAAGAACTACAATTATACCTACTTAGAGCCGAACACGAAGCAATAACTAAAATTAAAGGGCTAAAAAACTGATTTTGATCAGACCCGGTAGGATATCGGGGTATCGATTTCCATGATCGGAGTCAAATAAGTCATCCAAGTATAGAACTGCAACCTTGAAATTTCTGAATATCGTTTCTTATGTCTTTGTCTATGAGTGTATCAAATTTGATTAAAATCAGACCACTTCTTCTATAAACCGATTTTTTCGATTATCGATTTTCGATATTTATCGGGGGTACCTCAACACAAAACTTAGCTAAGAACACTCGCAGACGCTTATAGTACGACTGTGTACATTTTCAAGAAAATCGGTTCAGCCGTTTCGGAGTTTATAGGGAACGGACACACACACACACACACACACACACACACACACACGGAGAAACTTCCATTTATAAATAAGTTTAGATCTAGCAACAACGGTGCTTGTTAGCAAATGAACATCGCAGACCATTTATATTGTTCTGAGCTTTATTACTGTACCAGATTAATGGGAACTTCATAAATATGCGAACCTTTCTGTATGGAATAGTTACGGAAGTAGTGATGGCATCCATGCAGGTTCCTCTCGACAGAAAGAGGGGAAAATGATAGCTACAGGAAACCAGAAATGCTGATGGATTTATTCATGATGTATATTTGTTTTATCGAATCATGCAACATTCAGTTCTTCAACGGTTTTTCTTCGGCAATATTCTGTTCCACACAAACTTCTGTACTGGCCGCCGACTTTCTTTGGCGCCACACAAGTTTAGAGCCAATCGTTTATTGGCTGCCATCTTAGTTTTCGTTTCCACCATCAGCAGATGGGACCACTGATTAATCAGTCAACACGTGACAACGCATCCACTTTTCTTAAATACCCAACCGACATCACAAATCAATTTAGCGTTAGTTTCCAGATTATTTTTCTATTCGGACGAATAATTTTACTTTCTGTTAGCCTCGGATTATATTTCTGGTGTTTGCAAGGAAAATAAAAAAAAAATGTAGCACTAATATAGGAAGAGAAGAAAGCAGAAATGGACACTCGTGTGGGGGGGGTGTTATTCCACTTTTCTCATTGCCGTGTCCATCTGTCCGAACTGACCACTGACAGAGGTGCGGTCATTCGCAAACCAATCAATATGTCTGTCTGCTTCACGCACTTTTTTTACATGCAGAGAGAGAGAGAGAGAGAGAGAGAGAGAGAGAGAGAGAGAGAGAGAGAGAGAGAGAGCAATATAAATGGTCTGCGATGTTCATTTGCTAACAAGCACTGTTGTTGCTAGATCTAAACTTATTTATAAATGGAACTGCGGTAGACTGGTTGCCAGCCAAGACTATAGAATAAAATCTGTCTTGTTATTTATCCCATAACTGGGGGGAAGAGAAGGATTGTTACCTTTCCCAAGGGTATTTGTGCGCGAGTGAATGCAAGGAATTCAATTGGAATTCGAACTCGGCTGTCCGATTTCTCGTTCCGAGCGGATAACCACTGCACCACAACGCACATATGTAGACAACAATGGGAAATAGAGAAAGCAAGAAGCAGGCTCACAACCTAAACCTAAAATTTTTTTTTTCAGATATCGTAATTTGCTACGCAGGAGAGAAAGAGAGAGAGAGAGAGAGAGAGAGAGAGAGAGAGAGAGAGAGAGAGAGAGAGAGAGCACTAACCTAACTGCAAAATAAAGAGCAGCACATGCATTTTATTAAGTCTTTTGAATGCACAGGCCGGTAGACGTCATTTGATAAATAGAATAACATTCTCCTCACTAAGTGACGCAATTTAGTAAAGAAAAGCACGATCTCTTTATAAAAACAGGACATCTGTTCAAAAATTAAGCACACACAAAATAACACTTTCAGTAGTAGAATACAATGTCGGATAAGAAATGTATTGATTCCTTAAAAATTATAGACCCCCCCCCCCATATATATATATATATAATCTAAACATAGAAATCAACACTGCATGGTGACATCATTTTCACTCCTGTGTTCACATCCTTCTCTTGCCTTTTCTCTTTCACCCGCTTTAGCTGGTTCGTCTTTCTCTTCACTCTCCTCATGCCTAAAACCTTAACTCTCTTATGTAGCCTCCTGAACACTTGCTTAGTGTGAAATAATAAATAAACGTAAAATATCAACCATAAAAAAAACAACAAAAAAAAAACAAAAAAACAGGAAAGGCCTATTTTCTGTTTTTATTACTTTTCATAGGGACCCAATGGTTGTATAATGAGCCTACGCAAAGAGCAGTGGCACGTTATCTGATGATCGGGTGAGGTGTAAAATTAACAAGCATCATGTAGCTTTAATTTCTCTGTTCACATTTTTGTATTTGTAAACGCTCTGATTCTGATACCGAGCACTCTTCTCCTTATTAACATAGCGAATTTTAACACACACACACACACACACACACACACACACACACACACACACACATATATATATATATATATATAGGGTGGCGTATCTTTTGGGTGATGAACAGGTTTGAATGGATTTTACATGTTTCCAGAGAATTAAAATTCTTCCTATTAAGAGAATTTTTTATTGTAGTAACAGAAATATGTAAAGTTAGCATGATGCAAATTGACACTTTCCCCGTTTGGCTAATTCAGGATACGTTTCATCGATTTCATCAGTCTGCCTGAATTCAAAGTCTGATTTTGAGGAAAGAACTCATAACATACAATACCCAACCAGTCTCATCAGATGTACAGCATGTAGACTGACTTTTTGAGTGGAAGAATCTCTACTGGCAGCTAACTGCCTGCATACGGACAGGTAACGAATTCAGCAGATATACAAAGATAGAAAGGGGCTTAAGACAAGAATGTGTATTTTAACCGGATTTATTTAACTTGTACAGTGAGAATATTTTGAGGACCCTAGATGTTAGGCCAGGATTTGTCATCGGAGGCCACAATCTGAAGTTACGCAGGCGACACAGGGATTAAAGTTAGGTATGGGTTTCTATTTCCTTCACTGTATAACTCTTACCAGCTCGAAATGAAAACAATTGCATTTAACATTTTAACTTTTAGGGGAAGAGGAAGAAAACCCTAGCAATCCAGCACTCTTTTCTTTGTTTTTTAATGCGATGTCTTTGTCTTTCCTTACTCGGATTAGTTTCTGAAATGTGTCTTTGGACCTGACAAAAATAATTGTATTCTCCAATTTTAGAGAAATCTTTTCTCATCTTGAAAATCACTTAAAATTAATAACAGCCATCTGAAAATAGGGTGACAAATGTATTTAAATGACCTACGACGTTCATAGAAGATGAGAAGAATATCTCTGAGGTATTCAGTTTTTTTTTGCTACTTGGATTTGTTTAATAAACGAGCGTTTTGAATCTCAGTCAGTTAAATGCCATACGTGATACACGCTTGGGCGATCATGTCTCGAAAGAGACATGACTGACTGGGCAGAAGATTATCCCACGGTAGATTGCCATTGCTTTCTGCGGTAGACTGGTTGCCGACCAAAACTATAGAACCAGATCTGTCCTGTTATTTAACCCATAGCTGTAGCGAGAAGAGATGAATTATAATATATCATTATACTAATAAGTATTAATTAGTGGGGGATCATTATATTACTTCATAACAATAGGAAACCGGTCCCCCACTTTATTTCCAGTAGGTTTGAATTATTTTCAACTATTATATTCACTCAGTCAGTTAAGTGCCATACGTGATACACGCTTGGGCGATCATGTCTGACTGGACAGAAGATTATCCCGCAGTAGATTGCCATTGCATTCTGTGATAGACTGGTTGCAGATAGATTTGTCCTATTATTTAACCCATAACTGGAAGGAAGGGACGGATTAATGCCTTTCCCAAGAGTATTTGTGCATAAGTGAATGCAAGGAATTCAACTGGAATTCGAACTCGGCTCCCCGATTTGTCTTTCCTAGTCGATATCTACTGCACCACAACGCACATCCGAAACTACTTTGCTGCGTTTCTAGGCTTTTACGTATCGTGCGAAAACAGAGATACGAAAGTGAATTGGCATGACGAAAGTGTGTTCCAGAAGTTGAGTAAAGTATTAAGAAACAGGACAATTTCACTAGAAACAAAGAGAGGGTACTGGATTGCTATGTGATGTCGGTTCTTCAGTATGGCAGTGAATGTTGGACAATATCTTCGAAAATGAAGGAAAAAATTGAGGCAGCTGAAATGTGGTTCTACAGAAGGATGCTGCGGATATCATGGACCGAGCATGTGAACAATGATAAGGTTTTGAGTAGGATGAAAACGAAAAGGAAATTAATACTGAGCATCAGGAAGAGACAGCTGAGGTTCCTGGGACATGTAATGAGAAAGGAGGGTTTGGAGAACCTGATACTAACAGGCCAGATAGAGCGAAAAAGAAACAGGGGAAAGCAGCAGTTAATATATTTGAAGGACCTGATCAGGTGGATGACGGAACGAGGGTTGCATGGTGTAACAGGAGAAAGCGTGCTAAGAGCCACCAGGGATAGGGAGATGTGGAAGACCATGATCGCCTACGTCTTGAAAGGACAAGGAACATAGAAGAAGAAAAAAGTCTTGTCTTGCGTGGATGTGGCAACGTTGTACGTCTTTTGCAGGAATTGTTAGATAAAAGACGTATAACATGAAATGAATAACTTCTCTCTGTGAGAATAAACACACAAGCACACACATAAAGACACACACGTACATACGGATATATATAGATACTAGCAGTACAGCCCGGCGTTGCCTGGGTGTAATGAAAGCTTTAAAATTAATCCATGATCCTGGAGCTCAGACTCTTTGGACGTTGGCACGAAAGACTAAAAAGCAATAGTTGTTTACAGTTAAAACGAAACCGTAGACTGAAAGAAAAATGAATGGATGTAAGTGAAATTTTGATTTCCTGGTATCGATATCAAATAAGTTTTTTTCGTCGTAAACTGAATTTTGAAGGCTAAATAAATCCACTGAGTAATTGGTATCATGGCTGACACTAAGAACTACAATTATACCTACTTAGAGCCAAACCAGAAGCAAAAACTAAAATAAAAGGGCTGAATAAAATACAAACATCCAGGCAGATAAACAGACACACACACAAACATCTTGCCTTATATATATATATATATATATATATATATATATATATATATATATATATTATCGATTTTCTGCACTATTGTAAGAACTGCAACCTTGAAACTTCTGAATATCGTTTCTTATGTCTTTGTCTATGAGTGTATCAAATTTGATTAAAATCGGACCACTTCTTCTATAACCCGATTTTTTCGATTATCGATTTTCGATATTTATCGGGGGTACCTCGACACAAAACCTAGCTAAGAACACTTGCAGACGCTTATAGTACAACTGTGTAAATTTTCAAGAAAATCGGTTCAGCCATTTCGGAGTCTATAGGTAACGGACACACACACACACACACACACACACACACACAGACCAAGTTACATTTATAAATAAGTTTAGATTAGATATAAACAGAAAAAAACACTGAAAGGAATGTATTTTTCCCTGTTCTTTTCTTTCACTATATTAATCAAAGGGACTGACAGCCGATTCATCTGTCCGACCAATTTCGATTTATCATCCTGAAGACTTATCCACTTGTACCCAATCGCTTTCGACACGCTGCAATAGAAACACCTTTTCTCCAGGCAGTTATTTCCTCGTAATAGCAAACCGAATTATGAGATAGTTGCGATTTTCTTAAATAGTTTTGACATGATTTTCGCGGCAAATGGTCCATCGAAGCGTATGAAGGAATCAGACATTTTCTGAGTTTATCGGATTAAGTTTTTGAAGAAATGAAAAAAAAGCGAAAACATTACAAATTTTGATATATCGGACTTCTCGATGAAGATAATCAGTAAAATTTCTGACTCAATTTTTTGTTAGTTTGAACGAAGGTCAATTGATAAATAAGATCTCCAAGCATTTTAAACAAGTTTTACACACGAGAGAATTGCGAAAACGATATCAAAATGGAGTAATTTTTTTTCTTCTCCTTAAAGTCACAAGTTTCCGTTTTATTTATAATTACTGTTTAACAGCCTGTCGAGTGCGTTAGGTCTCGTCCATCTAGCCCTGGCGCACCGTCACCTTCTTCCCTGGTTCGCTGCTTCTGCTGCTCGTCGTCCGCTGTTTTGCCGTTTGGCTGTTTTGCCGTTTGGCCGTTTTGCGTTGCCATTTCCACTGCCGCCACCGAAACGAGGTGACAACGACTGCGACTACAACGCCGTCGCCGCAAAACAGTCGAAAACAACGAGGATGTGCGTTGTGGCGCAATGGATAACGACTCGCAAAGAAAGATCGGGGTGTCGAGTTCGAATTTCAGTTGAATTCCTTGCATTCACTTACGCACAAATACCCTTGGAAAAGGTATTAATCCGTCTCTTCCTTCCAGTTATGGGTTAAATAGAACAGATTGGGTTCTATAGCCTTGGCTGTCAACCACTCTACCGCAGAAAACAATGGCAACCTACTGCGGGATAATCTTCTGTCCAGTCAGTTATATCTCTTTCGGGACATGATCGCCCAAGCGTGTATCACGTATTACACTTAATTGACAGACTGAATATAATAGTTTCTACTGGGCATAAAGTGGAGGATCGGTTTTTTCATTGTTATGAAGTAATAAACTGATCCCCAACTAATTACTGCTTATTAATATAATATATTATGTTTCATCTCTTCTCACTCCAGCTATGGGCAAATGGCAGAACATATTGGGTTCAATAGTCTTGGTCGGCAGCCAGTCCACCGCAGAAAGCAATGGTAACCTACTGCGGGATAATCTTCTGCACAGTTAGTCATGTCTCTTTCGAGACATGGTCGCCCAAAGCGTGTATCACGTATGGTACTTAACTGGCTGACTCTTTAGTAGTGAACATTTTTTGAAAATGTCTATCCATCGTTTAATTCTATCCATGAAGAAACTCTATAGTTTACTTTTGAATACTGTAAACAAAGGACTAAGAATGGTTCACCGGTCCTCCAGGTTTGGGGGTTGGGCGCAGGGCTAACAACCCTGCTCCATCAAAAAACAGTTTGTTACGGAAACAGTAACAAAAAGTTACTGCTCTACGCACCATTGGGTATAAAAGAATGATGGCGATGAATCTATCACAATATATTATGGAATAATGAAACCCATTCTTTGGTATTATCCATGCATCATTAAACTTTTTCATCTTGGCATTTACGCCCCAAATACAGTTATATTACATCTATTACGGCTTTTTGTACGACAGTATCACCACCAGACATTTTTCACATGCATGCAATCGTCGCTTTAATACGTGAGCTTCGATGGCGAGAAAAATTCTGGTGCTGAAATTTCTGGTATTGATTACTGTTTTATTCGTAACTCAGATGAAGTATGCATAACTAATAGACACTATTATTCAAGTTTGTCACACAGAGAACTGATAAAATTTGAGTAGGATTTTTATCCTGTCGAATAGCGTTCAAAGAAATTCCTATCTCCTATATTAGCAATACTACATTTTAGGAGACTTTATTTTACCAATCAACCGTCATATAAAGGAATATTGTACTTTTATATGCATACTAGCAATATAGCCCGGCGTTGCTCGGGTGTAATGAAAGCTTTAAAACTAGTTCATGGTCCTGGAGCTCAGACTCTTTGGACGTTGGCACGAAAGACTAAAAAGCAATAGTTGTTTCCAGTTAAAGCGAAACCGTAGACCGAAAGAAAAATGAATGGATGTCAGCCAAATTTTGATTTCCTGGTATCGATATCAAATAAGTTTTTTCGTCTTAAACTGAATTTTGAAGGCTAAATAAGTCCTCTGAGTAAATGGTATCATGGCTGAGACTAAGAACTACAATTATACCTACTCAGAGCCAAACCCGAAGCAAAAACTAAAATAAAAGGGCTGAATAAAATACAGACATACAGACAGATAAACAGACACACACACAAACATCTTGCCTTATATATATATATATATATATATATATATATATATATATATTATCGATTTTCTGCACTATTGTAAGAACTGCAACCTTGAAACTTCTGAATATCGTTTCTTCTATCTTTGTCTATGAGTGTATCAAATTTGATTAAAATCGGACCACTTCTATAACCCGATTTTTTCGATTATCGATTTTCGATATTTATCAGGGGTACCTTGACACAAAACCTAGCTAAGAACACTCGCAGACACACACATTTCCATTTATAAATTAGTTTAGATCTGTGTGGTTACATTACTCCCTCGCTCAAATAATAAAACGTGAATAATTTTCAATTCTTTTTATAATCATATCGCCCTAAGCAAGGCATTTTACTGCCACTGTTTTGCAGGGAGTTACATAGGAGGAAAGTTATGAGAAAGAGTGACAGGTTATATGGGGCGTCAGGAAGTAGGTAAAACAAGGATTATTGTGGGCATAAAGTGAGGGATCAGTTTTAGACTGATTGTAATGTAGAACTGTTCCCCCATTTTATATCCACATTATAATAGTATAAATTCTTTTTTTTATAATCATATCACCCAAACAAGGCATTTTATTGCCACTGTTTTGCAGGGGGTTACATGGGAGGAAAGTTATGAGAAAGAGTGACAGGTTATAGGGGGTGTCAGGAAGTGGGTAAGAGAAGGATGAAAGTGGCCATAAAGTGAGGGATCAATTTATATATTGTTTGTAATATAAAATTGATCCCCCACTTTATATTTCCATAATAATAATTTCTTGTCTGTTGATATACCATAGAAAATGAATGAATCAGTCAATGAAATACTGATTAGTAACACATGCATGTCTTTTAGATTTATTTACATTCTCTGGAAAATAAATGTATACAATTTCTTTTTTTATAATCATATCGCCCCAAGCAAGACATTTTACTGCCACTGCAGGTGGTTACATAGGAGGAAAATTATGAGAAAGAGTGACAGGTTATAGGGGGTGTCAGGAAGTGGTTAAGAGAAGAATGAGAATACTGATGAGAGTAGAGTGGACGGAGAAAGAAGCATGAAAGAGAGGATACAGGTTAGTGAGATAGGAGATGACTATTGACTTTACATTTAAATTCTTGGAGATTGTTGCTGTCGGAAAAGCAATTAAACAGAAGGGAATTCCACAGGCGTGAAGTGCGAGAAAAGAAGCTGTAGGAGTAGAATTTGCGTTTACATTTTCTTGGTTTCACAGTAAAAGGGTGAGGCATAGTCGCTAATCTTGTGGATCGAGTAAATTCATATATAGGGGGCACCAATGAGCTAAGTTCAATAAATCTGGTTTTGAGAATAGATTCATTCAAGTTTCTTGACAAAAAATCTTCAGTTTAAATAATTGTATTTGCGTAGTTTAAATTTAATATTTCAGTGTTCTAAAATTTGGCGACAAATCTTTTTTCTAATTTGAGAAAAAACTGCTTCTAGCAATATTAATGTTGCACAAGCAAAAAGTATGTTTTATTAAATGCTGTATATGCCATATACCAGAATTAAATATCCTTTTTCTTCTTCTATGTGCCCTGTCCCTTCAGGACGTAGGCGATCATGGTTCTCCACGTCTCCCTATCTCTTGTGGCTCTTAGTATGTTTGTTCCTGTTGCTCCTGGCAACCCCCGTTCCGTCATCCACCTGATCAGGCCCTGCAAATATGTTATCCGCTGCCTTCCTCTGTCTCTCTTTCCTTATATCTGGCCAGTCAGTATCAGGTTCTCCAGGCTCTCCTTCCTCATTGCGTGTCCCAGAAATTTCAGTTGTCTCTTCTTGATGTTCAGTATTACTTTCCTTTTTGTTGCCATTTTTTTCCAATACCTCATCGTTGCTTGCATGCTCAGTCCACGATATCCGCAGCATCCTTCTGTAGAAACACATTTCCGCTGCTTCCAGTTTTGTCCTCATTTTCGATGATATTGTCCAGCATTCACTGCCGTATTGAAGAACTGACATCACATAGCAATCCAGCACTCTTTTCTTTGTTTCTAGTGAACATCCTTATTTACTTTAAATAAAGCGAAAATGATTTCGATGCTTTGATTCAAGAATACGAATTTATTGTTAAAAATACAAAGAGTAACATGAAACCATTATTTTTGTTCGGATGGTCGAATAAAAATAATGTTAAAATTGAGGAAACTATGCAAATATTTGTTTTGTGGCAAAAGGATTGACTTTGAAAAAGAAATCTATTAGGTGATATTAAGTTCAAGCAAAGCAGCAGTAACGTTCCTGTTAAAAACTCTCAGTAGATCAAAGAACATTGTTATAGACAGATTGGGTTTTAGAACGAGGTGTCTGGCATTACTGAGCGATAATGTTTCACAGGAAAAAAACCAAGTTGGGAAGTGATTCAATAAGAGAAGCATAGACACAAGAATTTCCGTCGTCACTTTTATGTCTGACAGACCCAGACGATCAAACGAAAATACTATTGATATCATTTTGATCGATACTCAATTGTCATTAGCTTATTTTCATTGTGATAAGTGGGGAAAGAGGATAAGAGTTTATATTACCATCAAAATTGTTGAGTAGAAATCATCCTATTGAATTACACATTATTGCAATTGCTAGGATACAGGACGAAAGCGAATGCTGGCCAATCACTCTAAGACGTCAACACGTTTTCCATTGATAAAATTTAATGGTTATTTTGACAGTTTATGCGAACGCCCAGAGTTACGATTATATTGTTATAAATTATTAATGCGTAATGTGTTAGTGTTCTAACTGAAGACGGAAAGTGCGACACAGAGATCCAAATGCGAATTGGCATGGTGAAAGACACATTCCAGAAGCTGAGTAGAGTATTAAGAAACAGGAATCTTTCACTAGAAACAAAGAAGAGAGTACTGGATTGCTATGTGATGTCAGTTCTTCAATATGGCAGTGAATGTTGGACAATATCAACAAAGATGAAGGGAAAACTTGAAGCACCTGAAATGTGGTTCTACAGAAGGATGCTGCGGATATCGTAAACCGAGCATGTGAGCAATGACGAGGTGTTGGAAAGAATGGAAACGAAAAGGAAATTAATATTGAGCATCAGGAAGAGACAACTAAAGTTCCTGGGACATGCAATGAGGAAGGAGGGCTTCGAGAACCTGATACTGACAGGCCAGATAGAGGGAAAAAGAGACAGAAGAAAGCAGCGGATAACATATTTAAAGGGCCTGAGCAGGTGGACGACAGAACGGGGCTGAGAGACGTTAGAGGAGAAGGCGTGCTAAGAGCCACCAGGGATAGGGAGACGTGGAAGGTCATGATCGAAAGGACAGGATACATAGAAGAAGAAGATGACATCACGGGCAACCTCTCCTGCCTGCCATAAGCATGGACCAAGCGAGTCTCCCTGAGAGCAATACACTGCGCCTCCTCAGCCTTACCCTCTCTTCCGAACTCAAGTTGAACCATTACATCGAACCAATAGCTAAATCCTCTCCTAGGAAGTTTGGGTCACTTTGTCGTGCCAGGATGTTTTTTTCTCCTGAATCAATCTTGTATATATACAAATCATCCATCCGTCCGTGCATGGAATACTGCTGTCATATATGGTCAGGCGCCCCTGCCGTTCATCTCAGTGTTCTCGACTGGCTCCAACGGAGAATCAGTAATGTGATAGGTACCGACTTGGCGTCTCGACTCCAGCCACTTCCCCACCGACAGGATGTAGCTTCTCCCTGTCTGTTCTATAAATATTTTCATGGTTTCTGCTCCGACGAACTTAAGTCACTGGTGCCCCTACCATAGGTGTTTACTCGTGCAACTAGACTGGCAAGTAGGTCCCACCCATTCACAGTCAGATTAACCAAATGCAGACGACAATTCTAATCCAGCACCTTTTTTTCTCGCACTTCTTGCCTGTGGAACTCGCTTCTATAGACTTGTTTTCCTGATGGCTACAACCTCCATGATTTTAAATGCAATGTCAATACCCATCTCTTAACTACTTGACTCTAGTCCTTTCTATATCACCCTGTATATATTTTCCTTTCACTCTACCTTTGCAACTGTCATCAAACCTATATTCCCATCATTCTCTTGCTCTTTTCTAACTGCTTCGTCTTTCTCTTTACCCTCCTCCTATCTAATCTTTTTACTTTTATGTAGCCCTCTGTACATCAGTGGCGTTATCGCCTTGCTAGGGGTGATACGATTAAAAAAGAAGTGTGACAAATTGGTAAGGGTTGGTTTTGTTTTGGTGTGGTTAATGATGATGATCATTATTTAAAAAAATACTTTCGATATTGTATTCTGTTGTGGATCCCGGGAATGGGAACCGCACAGAATAAAGGAACAACAAACAGAATTCGAGATAGAAAAATAAATATATTAAACGTAAAGAATACAAACTTGAACGCAGGTTAGTAATCTAGGAATACAGTTAGTAAGACGGATATATACAATGTCTCTGAAGTGAAGTCGTAGTAGAATTAGTATGTCCACGTCGGAAGCTGACGGGTGTATAATAATATTCTACTGAGTGGAGCTCAGAGCTACTATGAACTAAAGACCCTGTATCTCTCGGTAGCTCTCGGATCTGACGTTATCTCTCGGATCTCTCGATGTCTAAACGTTATCTGACGTCTTGCTTCTATGCAGGAGTATATGTATATTCTAGACGAGTCTATCATCCTGGAAAAAGTGGTGACCCCTCAACATATTCAAAACAGCAGAAGACAAACGAGAGAGAAATAGAAAAACAACACGAAGATATTTAGAAACGGGATGTGCGTCGTGGTTCAGTGAATATCGGCCCGGGACGAGAAATCGGGAAGCCGAGTTCGAATTCCAGTCGTATTCCTTGCATTCATTTACGCGCAAATACCCTTGGGAAAGGTATTAATCAGTCTCTTTCCTCCAGTTATGGGTTAAATAACAGGACAGATTGGGTTCTGTAGCCTTGGTCGGCAACCAGTCTACCGCAGAAAGCAATGGCAACTTACTGCGGGATAATCTTCTACCCAGTCAGTCATGTCTTTTTCGAGACATGATCGACCAATAGCGTGTATCACGTATGACACTTAACTGACTGATTTAGAAACGAATGCGACACACTCTGACGTTGACTTTGTGCAAGAATGTGTTTCTGTTGGATTCCAAACAAGGCATAGAAATGCAGCCAGATATTGATCAGGATTTGCTTGTAGCAATCTAGTGGAACTCAAGTTTAAGACCTCATAACTGCATGATTAAATAAAATAAAAATATCAAAATAAATATGCTAATGAAAAAGTTATCATTGACACTCGAGATAATCGCAAACAGTCTGTATGAAATTTAATGCAATTTTTTCCCAAGTTATTCTTATATTCAATTAAATTTTATCAATTATTTAAATTTATTCAATTTCTGAAAAAATGCGAAATCTCTGTTTCAAAATTCATGTCGACACGTTAAATAAACATCACTAAACATCAATAAATTCAAATTTTATTCTTGCTTAGTGAAGATAAAATCAATTGATTAAATATGTTATATTCTTATTTTCATTTGCATTGTCAATAATAAACACGTTTTGTCTTGTGTGGTTTCAATTATGTTATGAGATTTTTTCTCTGGGAAATGTTACGGGCTATTGTGTCGCATTCTTTTCTTCTTATATGTGCCATGTCCTTTCAAGACGTAGGCGATCATGGCCTTCCACATCTCCCCGTCTCTGGTGGCTCTTAGCACGCTTTCTCCTGAACTTATCCTCAGATAAAAGGAAAAAGTTCTTTCAATGAAACTGTTTTAAAAAAAATGTGAAATTAATTTGAATTTGGAAATTTATTGTCTAAGCACCACTAAACGATTCAAAACTGTGCTATGATTAACCCTATTGATTAACCTATTGATTAACCTATTGATTGCAACTGCTATACCTGCCGATGTTTCATCATCAGATCAAATTAAGAGAGTTAAGTGTTATACGTGATACACGCTTTGGCGATAATGTCTCGAAAGAGACATGACTGAATGGGCAGAAGATTATCCCGCAGTAGGTTGCCATTGCTTCTGCGGTAGACTGGTTGCCGACCAAGGCAATAGAACCCAATCTGTCCTGTTATTTGACGCATAGCTCGATGGGGAAGAGATGTATTTTATTTATAAGTAGTAATAAATGGGGGATCAGTTTATTACTTCATAACAATATAAAACTGATCCCCCACTTTATGACCAGTAGAAATCTTAATCATCTTTCCAACTATTATATTCACTCAGTCAGTTAAGTGCCATACGTGATACACGCTTGGACGATCATGTCTCGAAAGAGATATGACTGACTGGGCAGAAGATTATCCTGCAGTAGGTTGCCATTGCTTTCTGTGGTAGACTGGTTGTCGCCCAAGGCTATAGAACCCAATCTGTCCTGCTATTTAACCCATAACTGGAAGGAAGAGATGGATTAATACCTTTCCCAAGGATATTTGCACGTAAGTGAATGCAGTGGATTCAACTGGAATTCGAACTCGGCTCCCCGGTTTCTCGTTCCGAGCCGATATCCACTGTACCACAACGCATATCATTTCCGAAAAACTCCATCACTAGCACGATGCATGGTTAACGGCAAATAGATCATGTAAGCGAGTATCGCACAGATTTATCATTCTTCTATTGCTACACTAACATAATAATAAGACAGCAACACCAAAAAATCTGTAATATAGGATTTTAATCTTGACAGTCATCCGTGTGTGCTTACAAGTCTACTTTTGGGTGTGGGGACGTAGGGTGAGGAGATTTACACCAGGAATAAAGCTATCTATCTATTTAGATAGATAGATAGATAGATAGATAGATAGATAGATAGATAGAAACAGATTCAGATAGATAGATAGATAGATAGATAGATAGATAGATAGATAGATAGATAGGAACAGACTGAGATAGATAGATAGATAGATAGATAGATAGATAGATAGATAGATAGATAGATAATGAACTGAGATAGATAGATAGATAGATAGATAGATAGATAGATAGATATGAACTGACTGAGATAGATATACAGATAGATAGATAGATAGATAGATAGATAGATAGATAGATAGATAGATAGATAGATCATGAACTGAGATAGATAGATAGATAGATAGATAGATAGATAGATCATGAACTGTGATAGATAGATAGATAGATAGATAGATAGATAGATAGATAGATAGATAGATATGAACTGACTGAGATAGATATACAGATAGATAGATAGATAGATAGATATGAACTGACTGAGATAGATATACAGATAGATAGATAGATAGATAGATAGATAGATAGATAGATAGATCATGAACTGAGATAGATAGATAGATAGATAGATAGATAGATAGATAGATAGATAGATAGATAGATCATGAACTGTGATAGATAGATAGATAGATAGATAGATAGATAGATAGATAGATAGATAGATAGATAGATAGATAATCAAAAGGCTGGGATAGATAGATAAATAGCTTATTTATATATTTGTTTATTATACAGTACTGTGCAAAAGTATTAGGACAAGAACTATTTTATCTTTCATGAGGCATATTGACAGAAAATAAACAATTTAATTAAAGTAATTTTTATTTGATTTACTCAACAAATGCTTTAACAAGAAAAAATATTTCTTACAATATAAAATTAATATTTAGTATAATAGCCCTTCGCTATGATCACAGCCTTCATTCTGTTAGGCATTGGCATCACAAACGTCTTCGATGTATCTAATGGTATCTCCTGTCAAGCAGCTTGCATTTGTTCCGAAAGTGTGTCTTGTGAAGCAACATTAGATTTATCAATTTGAGAGGGAGGAATAAGAAAAAAGCCAGTCATACCCAAGGATAATGAATAGTTTCAAAATAACTTGTTTAATAGAAAATAGGAAAAATTAAATATAACTTGTTTTTAATACATTTCTTTTACACCTAGTTTTAAATAATCCATATTTATTATCAATTTACTTGGCTTTTCACCCTGTATTTAAATTTCAGTGAGGTTTTCAGGAAAATCACCCCTGTTCTAATACGTTTGCACACTACCGGTAGTGTTTTTCTTTTCTTTTTTTTTAATCATATCACCCCAAGCAAGGCGGTAACGCCACTGATGCGCAGGAGTGAAAAGATTGGAAAAGAGAAAGCCGGAAAGCACATCCTAAACAGGGAACAAGGGATGAGCCTCTTCACCTGTTCAATAGACGTGGGTGGAGTGTAAAACCGGGCAATAGTTTAGTCTATCTACTCCAATTGGGGAGGGGGGGAGAAAAGAGTGAAAAAAGTGTTAGGACAGGGATGATTTTAAACTTTATTTTGATACCTCATAAAAGTTAAAATAGTTCTTGTCCTAATACTTTTGCACAGTACTGTATATCTATCCATCTGTTAAAGAATTAGACGGATATTTTATCCAAACATAAATTAGACATTCTTACGTACGGACCTACCGTTTATAGAAGTAAACATCATTCCATAGAAATAAAAATCATTGATTTATGGTCAATTTCAACGCATGAGATATTAAATATGTCGATTTCCTTATTGTAAAACATAACAGCAAAAGAAAATTAAGGCATCGTTATGTGAAGATCAAAAAAGCGTTAATCGAGTTCTATGTCAGGAGTGAGGTTAATATAGATTGATGCGTACGGCCTGATGGGCTATGCATCAAAGGCAAACTTATGCACCGCAGTTAATTCCCCTATGCGCTTTTGCATAACCATAAAACATATTTGTATACAGCCTCAGCATTAGATGCAATTGCGCGGTTAGAATAAAGGCAGAATAAAGTAGGAAACATGGCCGTATCTGACTACCGGGTCCACCGGGCCCACCGGGCACGGGTCCGGGCCGATCCGTGCGATCATAGTGAAAATCCGGGCGAAGAAAAATATCTTCGTCAGAAATCAAACTAAACAATTCACGAAGAAAGAAAGAAAGAAAGAAAGAAAGAAAGAAAGAAAGAAAAACGAAGAAAACATCCGAAAAAACGCAGTAAAAATCTGTTTATTTATTAATTTTGGGAGAAAAAACTGGTTATACTCAGAAAGTCCGAACCCGATTTCCTGCTTTCGTTCACGTTCTGTGCCTAATTTCAATTGGAATAGCAGAAAAAAATCCGCAAAAGTCATAGTTTCTGGAAACGGATGACACTGATGACGTCATCACATTGTCAACTAATAAATCCGTGCAATTTTCTCTGTGCCCGGTGATTTTTTTTTTGCATCAGCTACGGGCCTGGGTAGGAAATAGACACAGAATCGAAGGTAAGGTATAATTCCAGACCTACGTACATCTTAATATTCACTGGTATGTTTTTTTTTCTTATGAAGAATTCATATGGAATCTAAGCAGTAAAATGAATATTGCTTCGTAAATCGACCTACATTACCGGCCATAATTATTAGGCAACCCCAGTTTTAAAAAAGAAATGATGTAGCGCATACTATTTTTAGTATTTATTGCCAAGTGGAAAATTCTAAATGAAACTAGAAGGGTTATTTTGTTATTATTACTATGCAAGATTTTACGGGGCAAATAGCGACAATTTAGCCATCGCACAAATAAGATTTCTCTCTCTCTCTCTCTCTCTCTCTCTCTCTCTCTCTCTCTATATATATATATATATATATATATATATATAGTTTGTTTTAAAAGAAATGATGTATTTCATTCTATTTTTAGTATTTATTGCCAAGTGGATAATTCTAAATGAAACTAGAATGGATCTTTTGTTATTATTGAGTCAGTCACTTAAGTGTCATACGTGATACACACTTTTGGTCGATCATGTCTCGAAAGCTGGCTGGGCAGAAGATTATCCCGCAGTAGGTTGCCATTGCTTTCTGTAGTAGACTGGTTGCCGACCAAGGCTATAGAACCCAATCTATCCTATAATTTAACCCATAACTGGAGGGAAGAGATGGATTAATACCTTTCCTAAGGGTATTTGCGCGTAAGTGAATGCAAGGAATCTCAAATGGTATTCGAACTCGGTTCCCCGATTTCTCGTTTCGAGCCGATATCCACTGCGCCACAACGCACATTAACAAAAGAACCATTCTATTTTCATTTACAATTATTCACTTGGCAATAAATACTAAGAAATAGTATAAAATGCATGCTTTTTTTAAAACACTGGGGTGACCTAATAATTATGGCCGGTAGTGTATATATATATAAAATCTACAGGGTGCGGTGGGTAAATTGTCACTATTAGCCTTGTAAAATTTTGCAAAAGAACCATTCTATTTGCATTTACAATTATTCACTTACTGAATAAATACTAAAAAATAGTGTAAAATGCATCCTTTTTTAAAAACACTGGGGTTACCTAATAATTATGGCCGGTAGTATACAAATGCTTAACTGGAAGTACAACGTTGCCTCAAGGCATATATATGTCGTCAATGATGTCCATTCTTACTAAGAACATAGAGATAATCACATCAGTGCCATCGTGTTTATGGTTTGTTCTGGGATGGCTTGCAAGAATAATTCTTGCGTGAAACCGGTGATAATTGACAAAGAACAACTTCCGAAGATCTGAGTCGCTTTATCCGATGCTTACGCTTTGATATTTTGACTGTAAATGGGTTTCAAGGTATTTGGTAGCTTATTGTATAATATTTATCCATTGTTTACGTTCAAACGATTCTATTTTCTTGATTGACTGGTTCAGTTCGGCGTTTTCTTAAAATTGTCCTTGTATCAGTGTTTTTGGCGGATCCAGAGCGGGTCAGTCAGTTAAGTGCCATACGTGATACACGCTATTGGTCGATCATGTCTCGAAAGATACATGACTGACTGGGCAGAAGATTATCCCGCAGTAGGTTGCCATTGCTTTCTGCGGTAGACTGGTTGCCGACCAAGGCTACAGAACCCAATCTGTCCTGTTATTTAACCCATAACTGGAGGGAAGAGACTGATTAATACCTTTCCCAAGGGTATTTGCGCGTAAATGAATGAAAGGAATACGACTGGAATTCGAACTCTGCTTCCCGATTTCTCGTTCCGGGCCGATATCCACTGCACCACAGCGCACATCCCGTTTCTGAATATCTTCGTGTTGTTTTTCTATTTCTCTCTCGTTTGTCTTCTGCTGTTTTGAATACGTTGAGGGGTCAGCCCTTTTTCCAGGATGATAGACTCGTCTAGAATATACAAGGCTATAGAACTAAATCTGTCCAATTATTTGACCCGCCATGGGTCGAATTATGCGGTACTTATTAAAAATATGCGGTACTTATTAAAAAGCATCTCAATATCAGTAATAGAACTAACATATTCAGTTGGATTGATGTGAGTTTGTCTGACGATCGCAGAAGCGTGAAACGCAGTGTCACAAACTCACATCAATCGAATTGAATATATATATATATATATATATATATATATATATATATATATATATATATATATATAAAATTACTTTTGGACATGTGCATACTACAAACTAATACAATTTTTAGTAGTGGTTTGTAGGTTGTACATGTTTTAAAGTAATTGATAAATATTCATTGCTCGTTTTTATATTGAGCACTGTTTGAAATTGAAGTTTTGAACGTTGTAATTTGTTTATTCGTTCTTATTCATATATATATATATATATATATATATAACCCTCAAAAGATTTGTTTTTCTAAAAGCAGTAAAACAGCACATTTTTCAGAAAAGAGAACGTGAATGTGTGGAAATAAGAGTTTTCAGTTTTCCTAGTTTGACTGATTGTAAAATTTTCACCTACCCAGCGATCTTACACTTGCTAAAGGTCATGAAGAATAAATACACGGATGGATGTGCGTTGTGGTACAGTGGATATCGGCTCGGAACGAGAAACCGAGTTCGAATTCCAGTTGAATCCATTGTATTCACTTACGCGCAAATACCCTTGGGAAAGGTATTAATCCGTCTCTTCCTTCCAGTTATGGGTTAAATAGCAGGACAGATTGAGTTCTATAGCCTTGGTCGGCAACCAGTCTACCGCAGAAAGCAATGGCAACCTACTGCGGGATAATCTTCTACCCAGTCAGTCATGTCTCTTTCGAGACATGATCGCCCAAGCGTGTATCACGTATGGCACTTAACTGACTGACTGAATCATATTTTGATCTTTTTACCTGACAAACGTTATAATAGTTGGAGATTTTGATTAATTAAGCTAAATCGTTAATGAATTGCTCGTTACTTCAATTTGGACAGGGATTCAACTGAAATTCGAACTCGGCTCTCCGAGTTACCGTTCCGAGTTGATAGCCATTGCATGCACCACAACGCACATCCATGGGCAGAAAACCAACTTTATATATTAAATTTATTTTAGGGAATTATCGAGTAGAAAAAACCTATAATTTGAGCATTATTCATTAAAGTAATTGGTTGGTTATTTTGTGGCATCAACACCTCGGTGGGTCATTGATTGCCAACTAAATTTTATTTATTTATTGCTGGTCATACCTTTTTCTTTCAACAATTTATTGTTGTTTTTTTGTATAAGCATCATACTTTTTTCTTTTCGAGTATCAAGATTCATTGGGATTTGTTTTTAAGGGCAGGGTCCCCAAGTCCTACCCTTGTTATTTAACCCATAACTGGAGAGAAGGAACGGATTAATACCTTTCCCAAGCCTACCAGTGCTTAAGTGAATGCAGGGATCAGCTGGAATTCGAACTCGGCTCACCGATTTCTCTTTCCGAGCCGATATCCACCGCACCACAACGCACACCCGTCACTAAACGCTTACAGCACCTGGTATTCCCAAGCGGTCACCCATCTAAGTACTGACCAGGCTCAATGTTGCTTAACTTCGGTGATCGAGCGAGAACCGGTGTATTCAACGTGATATGGCCGTAAGCCAGAAAAGTAGACAAAACATTATCAACCATTATATTTTCTACCCATTTACATTACCCGCCACGTTTCTAGAACATTTTGCAGATTATAAAATTTGACTTATAACTTATCACTCTATTTCTCGTTCTGTCTCAGTGCTATATTGGTTTATATTTTTGCACTAGCATCATAGCCCGGCGTTGCCCGTGCAACTCAGAACAGTTTAGGAGTAGGAGAAAAAAATTTATTTTCTTTTGTATTTTGTAAACGTGATTTGTTGTTTTGCGTGACATTGTTAAAAAACATTGCGATCGTTTTTGTTTCAAAATTACGGGGGAAAATATTTACATTTTTTGTTGACTAAATGAATTTAACATAAAAATAAAAATTATTTATTTTGTTTTACTGAAATTAGGAATATAAAAACTATTACGCTCTCAGTTCAGAAATTTCCGAAGAATATTTAAAAATGTAGACATTAAAGGAAAACGTTACATTAATACCACACGAATTACAGACAGTTGATTTCATGCATCAAATATTTAGCGAAAAAAAATTGCTTTATTTTTTTAAAATTTTATTTTCTGTGTATGACATGACTGACTGGGTAGAAGACTATCCCGCAGTAGGTTACCATTGCTTTCTGCGGTAGACTGGTTGCCAGCCAAAGCTATAGAACCCAATCTGTCCTGCCATTTAGCCCATAGCTGGAGTGAGAATAGATTAATTATAATATATCATTATATTAATAAATCGTAATTAGTGGGAGATAGAATATAAATATATCATTATATTAAGAAGTATTTATTAGTGGGGGATAAGTTTATTCCTTTATAACAATAGAAAACTGATCCCCACTTTATGTCCAGTAGAAGTTTTAATTGTTTTCAACTATAATATTCAGTCAGTCAGTTAAGTGCCATACGTGATACACGCTTAGGCAATCATGTCTTGAAAGAGACATGACTAACTGGGCACAAGGTTATCTCGCAGTAGGTTGCCATTGCTTTCTGTGGTAGACTGGTTGCCAGCCAAGGTTATAGAAACCAATCTGTTTTATTATTTAACCAATACTGGAAGCAAGATACGGATTAATACCTTCGGAAAGGTATTAATCCGTATCTTCCCTCCAGTATTTCCCAAGGTATTAATCCGTTGTGAATGCAAGGAATTCACCTAGAATTCGAACTCGGCACCCCGTTTATCTTCCAAGTCGATATCCACTGCATCACAAAGCTCAACCATAAAGAGGGGAAAAATATTACTTCTTGTTAGTTTACCTTACAGTTCTATTTTTCCATAATGCAAGAATTTTTCATTCGTCTGAGATGTTTGTTGATGACTGTTTTTTTTACTAGATTAAAATTTGCCACGTGAAATCGAGTAAACAGAACCTTTTTATAGCATTTTTAAAAATAATTTTTCATCAATTTCCAATTAATTTTAAAGAACCGAAGCTCCTCTTTCTCCTTCCCTCTCCCGCCCTCCCTCTCTCTCTTTATTCTGTTCATATTTAGAAACTTCTGTTTGCCTCTTCATAACCATCAACCTGAAAACTGCTTAATCGACATCATAAATCAGGAAGCTATCCGCCTGCAATGGTGTTTATATATATTCAGTCACTTAAGTGTCATACATGATACACGGCTTGAGCGATCATGTCTCGAAAGAGACATGACTGACTGGGCAAAAGCTTATCCCGCAGTAGGTTGCCATTGCTTTCTGCGGTAGATTGGTTGCCAGCCAAGGTTGTAGAACCCAATCTGTCCTATTATTTAACCCATAACTGGAGGGAAGAGATGGATTAATACCTTTCTCAAGGGTATTTGTGCACAAGTGAATGCAAGGAATTCACCTAGTATTCGAACTCGGCACCCCGTTTATCGTTCCAAGTCGATATCCACTGCCTCAAACGGCACACCCTTAAAAAGCTCATCCATAAAGAGGGGAAAAATAGTTCTTGTTAGTTTACCTTACAGTTCTATTTTTCCATAATGCAAGTATTTTTCATTCGTCTGAGATGTTTGTTGATGACTGTTTTTTTTACTAGATTAAAATTTGCCACGTGAAATCGAGTAAACAGAACCTTTTTTTACAGCATTTTTAAAAATAATTTTTGATATCGATGAAGAGGTGATTTTTCAAAAGTGCAGATTTTGGTTCAGAAAACTTAAACCTGTAATTAGCAGAAGATCAACTAGAGTAATGAGAAACATCGTAAAAGGTCAGGAAAACCTTTATAAATAAATCGAGTGCATTTCAAAGTATTTTCCAAGATTTGTAAATCGTAATAGGATAAGAGTAATGGAATGAATTGGCGAGTTTATAATTTTCTTAGTTTGCTCTGTGCCAAAGAACCTGTTTCTCTTTCTTGTTAGGCGACCCCCCTTATATCATTCAGTCTCCAGTCTTAAGCCTCCTACCCAGCTCAACCCCGACCCTACTGATAGTAGTGCAACAGGAAGAGGAGTGCAAGAAACTAATTCTATATTCTGCTTTACCGTAATTTAAGCCGTTGTTTATCTGAAAAAAAAAAAAACACACACACACACAAATGTATATGCACATTTATATAATCTTTGTATGCACACAGGCGCACACACACACACACACACACACACACACACACATATATATATATATATATATGCATAGATAGTTCTTCGTGTTTCCACACACATTTATATGCGAGTGTTTACAGTAGGTGTGTGGGCTTGTTTTGATACCTAAACTTCTAAACTTATATAATAAACGGAACATTGTCTTTGTGTGTGTGTGTGTGTGTGTGTGTGTGTCTGCGTGTGTGTGTCTGTGTCTGTGTGTGTGTCCGTTACCTATAGACTCCGAAACGGCTGAATAGATTTTCTTGAAAATTTACACAGTTGTGCTATAAGCGTCTGCGAGTGTTCTTAGCTAGGTTTTGTGTCGAGGTACCTCCGATAAATATCTATAATCGATAATCGAAAAAATCGGGTTATAGAAGGAGTGGTCCGATTTTAATCAAATTTGATACACTCCTAGACAAAGACATAAGAAACGATATTCAGAAGTTTCAAGGTTGCAGTTTTTACAATAGTGCAGAAAATCGATAATATATATATATATATATATATATATATATATATATATATATATATATATATATATAAAAGGCAAGATGTTTGTGTGTGTGTGTGTGTGTGTGAGTCTGTTTATCTGCCTGTATATCTGTATTTTTTCAGCCCTTTTATTTTAGTTTTTGCTTCGGGTTTGGCTCTGAGTAGGTATAATTGTAGTTCTTAGTCTCAGCCATGATACCATTTTTTAAGAGGACTTATTTAGCCTTCAAAATTCAGTTTACGACGAAAAAAACTTATTTGATATCGATAGCAGGAAATCAAAATTTGACTTACATCCATACATCCATTCATTTTTCTTTCAATCTACGGTTTCGCTTTAACTGGAAACACATATTGCTTTTTAGTCTTTCGTGCCAATGTCCAATGAGTCTGAGCTCCAGGACCATGGATTAGTTTAAAAGCTTTCATTACACCCGAGTAACGCCGGGCTATACTGTTAGTAGGAAATAAGAGAATGAAGATTTAAATTAAATAGAGATGAAAGTGAGTTTCAAAGTGAAAAAAATGACAGAGAGAGAGAGAGAGAGAGAGAGAGAGAGAGAGAGAGAGAGTTCACAGAGAAAAAAGAAAGAATGAGCGCAAAGGAGAATGAATGACTCAGAGAATATCAGAAAAGTGTGTATGTGTATGTGTGCGCACGTATATCTTCTATGTAAAAGTCAACACAGACGTGTCCGCGTGTGTAACGGCGATGAGGTGTGCGCCGAAGAAGAGGTGACTCTATCTTTGCCTTGCCGCCAGTCTATTTGTCTCATCGCTTAAGGAAACTTTTAAGAAAGAGGAGCCATATTCCTGCATTGTAAGAATTCCTTGACTTGTCAGAATTCCGTCCCAAGGAAACTGCTACCATTATGGAATATTACCTAAGAGAATTCTAAAGAGGAAGAGAAAGTGGAAGGGAGTGGGATTGTCGAAGGCGTGGTTCAACGCAGGCAATTATAAACGAAGAGAAACGATAGAGCAACGACATACACAATAAGAAAACTAAAAAACAATTCAGTTGGTTCTTTCTAGCCAAACGCTGATAACTCAGGAAGTCCTCGGGTTAACTCTCACAACGGACCTCAAGTGGGAGGACGATATAGAATCCATAGCTAAATCCGCTGCTAGGAAAGTCGGTTTTCTGTGTAGGTCCAGGACATTTTCCCCGTCTGAAACAATCCTGCACATATATAAATCTCCCATCCGCCCGTGCATTGAATACTGCTGCCACATCTGGTCGGGTGCTCCTGCTATCCACCTAGGGGTCTTTGACAAAACCCAACGAAGAATCTGTAATGTGATCGATCCCGACCTGACAGCTCAGATACAGTCACTTTCTTAACGTATATTTCACTCATAAGAATGTACATATAGAATTTTACCATGTAATCTGGTATTAAATGAATGAGAATTTAAAGAAATTTATCAACATCAACTCATTTAAAAAATTTTAAAAACGTATTTACAACCGTCAACAAGAGACCAAAATATTTATTCACAAAAAATATTTATAAGTGGTCTTAAAAAAGTATACGGTTTCAGTTTTTTCTTAGAAGTGAGTGATAGCCAAAGAGAATCTGCGATAATACATGGGGGAAAAAAACATACAAAAAACTGACAGCGATCGTGGGTGAGGGTAGAGAAATAGAGAGATAGAGATAGATATACCCAGATAGAAATAGAGTAGATAGACTCACAAAAAAATAAAGGAACCAAATAGACAGACATTTGAGAAAGGGACATAATTGTGATTTTCCCAATCCTTAATGAAACACATGTTGTACAAAACAGCCGATGTTTGACCTTGAGGTGAACTCAGGCAATGTACACTTCAACAAAAAATAACAGGTTGATACAACACTACAATAACAAAACAATGAGGAAGTGTTCCTGGCTTAGATCAAATCAAAATGAAAGAGATTATTCATTTAGTTTCTCCTAATTTAGAAGTTCGCAGTGTACGGCTAAAATGGATTCTTTTTAAGCGGTCGCTTGATCAATGATTTTCACTCGTTGTTGTTAGTCACTGGTCGCGTTCTGGAGGTGGTCGCTCACTAAGTGTCAATTAACATTAGCAAATCATCCGTGCATAGAAAAACGGTCGTTAACAACAGGTAGAACGCATTAGGCAGGTTTTATTGTATATCTTTTCTTTCTTATATTCTCATTCATTTAATACCAGATTACATGGTAAAATTCTAATATTTACATTCTGATGAGTGAAATATACGTTGCTGGCGTAAATAGGTCATGACTATAAGCCTTTAGTGAGCGACCGCCTAGCTGTAAGGGTGGTCGCATGCAGCAGGTTCCACTGTATATAAAATCCTCAACACAATCTCTTGCTTCATTATTAGGTCAAGTTTCAGAGATTTTTGGGGCTTCTTTTTCCAGTTTCATTTCTTTCCATTCATACCCCGTTATATGGTTCACACACACACACACACACACACACACACACACACACACACACACACACACACACACACAGATGTAGATACCGACAAAGAGAAGAAAAAAAAGGGAAGTGATAGAACAACTCTGAATTATAATTGCTTATTTAGTTTGGCACAATGCCATGTAATGGGAAGGCCATAAGTACCAGACTCTCTGTATAATGAAATTGGAATCTCGGAACATTGTGCTATGGTAGGCGCTTAAAAGATTTTTAATAAAGTGTTTAATTTTGATAAAAGTAGTTGCGAAAGAAAACGATCTAAGAAATTGTGAAATAAAAATTAGTAATTTGTTGAACATTACAGGTACATGAATAAATTCATTGCCTATTGATGAAAAAATTCAATGCAAAAACAAAATAAAGATTCATTTTGAAATATTGTTTTGGTTAAAATACTTAACTCGGCGGTTTTGCAATAAATAAGTGACATTGAAAATTTGAATCAAACTTTAGCGAATAAGAGGCTTAATAAGACTTATTGATCCGCTTTTGATATTCTGATATTCTTTCTTTATTTTTAATTTTAATATATTTTTTCCTCCTTTTCTTTCTTTCTTTCTTTCTTTGTCAGTTTCATAATCTTTTTCTTCTCTTCTCTTTTGTAATCATCTGGCAACAGCCAGCATGTGGTATTCTTTGTCTTGAGACCATCGACTCCACCGTAACTTGCACATTTACAGGCCCGTGTCTATGAAGATACTATCCTTTTCCTGACAACATACATGATTGCACTGGGAAAATATTCGTTATGATGTCATTCTAAGAGACGTGAATTACAAAACATTTCCACGTTTGGCATTTTGGGGTCACGTGGTCTGGGAATTGACAGACGCCAGCGTCATCTGTCTTTAATCGGAAAAATTCGTAATTGATTTGAGACGAGATATTCTGTAAATGCTTGTCTGTATTTGTAGGGTTTTTTGCTTATATTGTTCTCAGTCATACACCAAGTTGTTTCTTTCTTTAATGCTTGCTAAGCCGACAGCAAAAAAGATAAGACAGGTCACTTGGTCTTGGGACTTACTTAGCTAAGCTTAGTAATTCTAAAAACTCGTCACTCAGTTCAGTACCATACGTGATACACGTTTGGGCGATCATGTCTCGAAAGAGACATGACTGACTGGGCAGAAGATTTTGTTTACTTAACCAATAGCTGGTGAGAAAAGACGGATTAATATTTCTAAAACTTAGTAAGTCAGTTAAGTGCCATACGTGATACACGCTTGGGCGATCATGTCTCTTTCGAGACATGACTGACTAGGCAGAAGATTATCCCTCAGTAGGTTGCCATTACTTTCTGCGGTAGACTGGTCGCCAGCCAAGGGTATAGAACTCAATCTGTCCTGCTATTTAACCCATAACTGGAAAAAGAGAGAGATTAATACCTTTCCTAAGGGTATTTGCGCGTAAGTGAATGCAAGGAATTCATTTTTAAAACTTGTCACTCATTTTAGGAACGGAATCACAGAGAAAGTATGTACAAAATAGGAATAAGAAAAAAAAAATGAAATTCCAATCAGAAAAATTGAATTGGTTCGACTTCCACACTCGTCGAAAATTGTTCAACTGTACAACGTGTGTGTTTGTGTGACGTAATGAAGATGTGTGCCCCAGCCATAGGGCGTGAGGAGTATTTAATGTTTTAATATCGCGAAGAGTATTTAATATCGTTTTAATTTCGTGAGGAGTATTTAATATCGTTTTAATATCGTGAGGAGTATTTAATATCGTTTTAATTTCGTGAGGAGTATTTAATATCGTTTTAATATCATGAGGAGTATTTAATGTTTTAATATCGTGAGGAGTATTTAATATCGTTTTAATATCGTGAGGAGTATTTAATATCGTTTTAATATCGTGAGGAGTATTTAATATCGTGGAGTGATTGTTAATCCCAGAAAGATGAGTTATGGAAACTTCTTTAGGTTTTTCTCAGGAAATAGTAGTAATTTTCCTACCAGGTATGTATCGCCATTGGACTGTTGAACATTGGTATCGTAGCAGGTTTCTAGTATCGAGGGTTTGTTCCTAAACGATAAAGAACCTTCTCAGTGTGAGGTATTGACGCAAAACTTCATTGTCTCCAGCGCTCTCTCTAATCAAATCCCATTTAGCACGAATGGGAATCGTAGCGTATCTCAGTCATATCCAATAAGCACAACACACTTGCAGATTATCCTGTAGCGTGCCTTGATAAATATACTCATGCAACAAGAGCCGCTTCTTGTAGATTCTCTTTTGAGTAGCCGCCAGTATTCAAGCAAAAATTCAGGTACACATTATTTGGTGGTTTGTCACTTTTTAATTTACTTTTCAACTTATGCGAAAAAATATCAACACACAGACAAACGCACAAACACGTAGACCACCATAAAAAAATATTCACTTAGCTGGCAGAATTTTGTAAAGAACTCGGCTAAACATTTCTTTAACTGAAACTAATTTTTTCTTTTTCGAATTTAATTAATTATTATTTCTTTTTTACTTGGAGGAAACTGATTCAAACAGTGACAACCCTTTTAAGGAAAAGCGTTTTTTTACAATATTAAAAAGTCTGCACACACATTAAACTGTAATTTTTTTTTCTTCAATGTGCGATCTTCCTTCAGGGTTCCTGCGTATAAAGGTAAACTGCATCCGGCAGCAAGGCCTCTGATTGGGAGGTTGTGAGGACCATGGAACCACTTCTTAATTGCTGTTTTTCCCAGGTCCACCCTGACCCGGGATGGTAGCACCTGTTAGGGTCCCAGCTATGGGTAAATAGTTACCTCCCCCCAAACTGTGGTCAAAACACTATGAAATATAAAAACAGACTTTTATAAAATATATACATAAAAATGTTTGAAAGAAAAATATTACTAACAATACATTTTTGAAAGAAAAATATTACCAACAAAAATATGTTTTTGAAAGAAAAATGTTACCAACAAAAATACGTTTTCGAAGGAAAAATGTTACCAACAAAAATACGTTTTTGAAGGAAAAATGTTGCCCACAAAAATACGTTTTTGAAGGAAAAATGTTACCAACAAAAATACGTTTTTCAGGAAAAATGTTACCAACACAAATACGTTTTTGAAGGAAAAATGTTGCCCACAAAAATACGTTTTTGACGGAAAAATGTTACCAACAAAAATACGTTTTTCAGGAAAAATGTTACCAACACAAATACGTTTTTGAAGGAAAAATGTTGCCCACAAAAATACGTTTTTGAAGGAAAAATGTTACCAAAAAAAAGGTTTTTGTAGGAAAAATGTTACCAACAAAAACACGTTTTTAAGGAAAATGTTACCAACAAAAATACGTTTTTGAGGGAAAAATGTTACCAACAAAAATACGTTTTTAAGGAAAAATGTTACCAACAAAAATACGTTTTTGACGGAAAAATGTTACCAACAAAAATACGTTTTTGACGGAAAAATGTTACCAACAAAAATACGTTTTTGACGGAAAAATGTTACTAACAAAAATGCGTTTTTGACGGAAAAATGTTACCAACAAAAATACGTTTTTAAGGAAAAATGTTACCAACAAAAATACGTTTTTGAAGAAACTAATGCTTCGGCATTAAATGACCACAAGGGTTTGATATGCCGTGAAACAAAGCAAACCAAACCAAACTTCCTTCAGGAGTTTGGCGGTCATGGTTCTGCACAATTTCTTATCCTTTGTAGCTCTTAGTAATATTTTCTTTTAGCTATTTCTCCTAGACTCGATTCTGCCATCCATTAACACAAAATTGTTAAGTAGGTTATGCGCCTTCTCCTCTGTCTCGTTTGACTTCATCCATCAATTTTTCCAAACCCTCTTTATTTGAAACAATAAATATATTTTATAATTTAAATAGATAAATATATAAAGGGAACGTAGAAAAAATGATTGTGTGACTTGCACTTGCGCTAGAACTGGCTTTCGTTCGTAATCATCAGCAGTAATCGCTAATCATGTTTGGATTAAACCGATATTGATAATTCGATTTTAACTTACATATCTCCTGGTGGAACCTCTCACCATGCTAATCTCTTTTAGCATCCAGATAAGAATGCAAGAGATATATTTTAAGAAACATCTAAGAGGTATTCTATTCTTTGATAAGATGCTAGCATGTTGTTTATTAAATTAGAATAGCTTTCAGCTCCATGGCACGCACCAAAATAAATGTCATGGTGTGAAATGAAGTGAATTTAGTTTATCTCAGAATTTGTTATTTAGCATCAATTCTTATCGCAGAAAAATATATATCTGAAAAAATCTGAGTACGTTGTTAGAATCTGAATTCTTGATTTGATGATTTAATTCTTTGTGTGTGTGTGTGTGTGTGTGTGTGTATATGCGTGTGTGTGTGTGTGTGAAGTCAGTCAGTTAAGTGCCATACGTGATACACGCTTGGGCGATCATGTCTCGAAAGAGACATGACTGACTGGGCAGAAGATTATCCCGCAGTAGGTTGTCATTGCATCCTGTTGTAGACAGTCCGGCTAGTAATTAGTGGGGGATCAGTTTATTACTTCATAACAACAGAAAACAAATCCCCCACTTTATGCCCAGTAGAAGTTTTAATTGTTTTCAGCTATTATATTCAGTCAGTCAGTCAGTCAGTTAAGTGCCATACGTGATACACGCTTGGGCGATCATGTCTCGAAAGAGACATAACTGACTGGGCAGAAGATTATCCCGCAGTAGGTTGCCATTACATTCTGCGGTAGACTGGTTACCGACCAAGGCTATAGAACCCAATTTGTCCTGCCATGTAGCCCATAGCTGGAGCGAGAAGAAATGAAATATATCATTATATTAATAAGTAGTAATTAGTGGGGGATCAGTTTATTACTTCATAACAATAGAAAACCGATCCCCCACTTTATGCCCAGTAGAAGTTTAAATTGTTTTTAACTATTATGTTCAGTCAATCAGTTAAGTACCATACGTGACACACGCTTGGGCGATCATGTCTCGAAAGAGACATGACTGACTGGGCAGAAGATTATCCCGCAGTAGGTTGCCATTGCTCTCTGCGGTAGACTGGTTGCCAGCCAAGGCTATAGAACCCAATCTGTCCTGTTATTTAACCCATAACTGTAGGGAAGAGACGGATTAATACCTTTCCCAAGAGTATTTGCGCGTAAGTGAATGCAAGAAATTCAACTGGAATTCGAACTCTGCTCCCCGATTCTTCGTTCCGAGTCGATATCCACTGCACCACAGTGAAGACACGCCCTAATTTCGTAAATTGAGGTACAGAATGCTGTAACGTTTGTGGGCACAAAAAAGAAATCTGATTCGAATTTTTTCTAAGGTTACTTGCATTCAAATTTCACAAACACTTTGTGATAAGCACCAATCCAGTCATAAATCCGTTTAATCCCATAACAAGATAAAATGTCTCATCACTGGCATGGCACAATAATTAACGCAAAGTAGTACAAGTGAAAATGAACTTGATTAAAAAAAAAAAAAAATTGTTAACATCTACACTACCGGTCATAATTATTAGGCCATCCCAGTTTTTAAAAAGAAGTGATGCATTTCATACTATTTTAGTGGATAATTCTAAATGAAAATAGAATGTTTCCTTTGTTATTATTACTTACCAAAATTTTACAAGGCAATGAAGCAAAGATGAACTCGTCCGAATCAGCCTAATTTTTCTTCATTCTTTCATTGATGAAATTGCAATATAGGTAATTATTAAATATTTATAAATTCATTTCATGCACCTTTTATTGTGCAATATTAACAAAAGAACCATTCTATTCTCATTTACAATTATTCAATTGGAAAATAAATACTAAAAAATAGTAGGAAATACATCATTTTTTAAAACACTGGGGTGGCTCAATAATTATGGCCAGTAGTGTATGTCAACCGTGACAGGATAGAAACCGATATATTAAACAAAAAATAACAAGTGAAAGGAAGATATTGCTGCGCTGCTTATTTAAATGGGGAGAACAACGTGCTTTAAAATGGCAATATTTAAGATTCTTAATTCCAGAAATGATCCAAAGTATAATCAGCACAGCTGTAGAATATTTTCAAGCAAGCACCATTATCTATCTATCTATCTATCTATCTATCTATCTATCTATCTATCTATCTATCTATCTATCTATCTATCTATGTCTGTTCACATCTATCTAAGACTGTTTCATATCTATCTATCTATCTATCTATTTAAGTCTGTTCGTATTTATGCATATTTATAATTAGGATATATAAAAAAGTACATACGCATATGGAAAGAAATGAATATTTATTTGGACACGAATGTAATTGATCCCGACTTGGCAGTTCAGATGCAGTTACTTTCTCACCGGCCTAATGTGGCTTCCCCGTGTCTCTTCTACAAATACTTTCACGGCTTCTGCTCCGATGAACTTAGCTCACTAGTGCCCCCCCTCCTGTATGAATTTACTCGAGCTACTAGACTAGCAACTATGTCCCAACCTTTTACAGTGAAACCAATAAAATGTAACCGTGACCCTATCAGCTTCTTTTCTCGCCTGTGGAATTCCTTTTCGTATACTTGCTTCCTCGACAGCTACAATCACTAAGAATTTAAATGTAAGATCAATAGTCATCTCCTATCTCTCTGACTTGCATCCTTTTCCTCATGATTTTTTTTTACGTCCATTCTACTCTCATGACACCAGTATTATCATCCTTCTCTTACCCATTTCCTGACACTCCCTATAACATGTCCCTCTTTCTCATTACTTTCTTCCTATGTAACCCCCTGCACACCAGTGGCAGTAAGACTACCTTGCTTGGGGCGAAATGATTAAAAAAAAATTCATTTATACGGATACGCTTATTTCACAGATCTGGACGCATCCGTAATTATTCTTCGTATTTGTAAAACTGGAAGCAGCGGAAATGTGGTTCTACAGAAGGATGCTGCGGATATCGTGGACTGAGCATGCAGGCAACGATGAGGTGTTGGAAAAAAATGGCAACAAAAAGGAAAGTAATACTGAACATCAAGAAGAGACAACTGAAATTTCTGGGACAGGCAATGAGGAAGGAGAGCCTGGAAAACCTGATACTGACTGGCCAGATATAAGGAAAGAGAGACAGAGGAAGGCAGTGGATAACATATTTGCAGGGCCTGATCAGGTGGTTGACGGAACGGGGGTTGACAGGAGTAACAGGAACAAACATACTAAGAGCCACAAGGGATAGGGAGACGTGGAGAACCATGATCGCCTACGTCCTGAAGGGACAGGGCACATAGAAGAAGAAAAAGGATATTTAATTCTGGTATATGGCATATACAGCATTTAATAAAACATACTTTTTGCTTGTCCAACATTAATATTGCTAGAAGCAGTTTTTTCTCAAATTAGAAAAAAGATTTGTCGCCAAATTTTAGAACACTGAAATATTAAATTTAAACTACGCAAATACAATTATTTAAACTGAAGATTTTTTGTCAAGAAACTTGAATGAATCTATTCTCAAAACCAGATTTATTGAACTTAGCTCATTGGTGCCCCCTATATATGAATTTACTCGATCCACAAGATTAGCGACTATGTCTCACCCTTTTACTGTGAAACCAAGAAAATATAAACACAAATTCTACTTCTACAGCTTCTTTTCTCGCACTTCCCGCCTGTGGAATTGCTTTCCATTTACTTACTTCCCCGACAGCTACAATCTCCAAGAATTTAAATGTAAAATCAATAGTCATCTCTTATTTCATTAACCTGCATCCTCTCTCTCACTCTCATCTTCTCCGTCCACTCCACTACACTCTCATCAGTATTCTCATCTTTCTCTTACCCACTTCCTGACACCTCCTATAACCTGTCACTTTTTCTCATAACTTTCCTCCTATGTAACCCCCTACAAAACAGTGGCAGTAAAATGCTTTACTTGGGGCGATATGATTATAACAAAAGAAATTTCTATACATTTATATTCCAGAGAATGTAAATAAATCTAAAAGACATGCATGTGTAGCTAATCAGTATTTCATTGACTGATTCATTCGTTTTATATGGCTTATCAACAGGCAAGTAATTATTATGTAAATATAAAGTGGGGGATCAATTTTATATTACAAACAATATATAAACTGATCCCTCACTTTATGGCCACAGTCATACTTCTCTTGCCCACTTCCTGACACCCCCTATAACCTGTCACTTTTTCTCATAACTTTCCTCCTATATAACCCCCTGCAAAACAGTGGCAGTAAAATGCCTTGCTTGGGGCGATATGATTATAAAAAAAGAATTTATACTATTATAATGTGGTTATAAAATGGGGGATCAATTCTACATTACAATCAATATATCAACTGATCCCTCACATTTACTGTGGAACCAAGAAAATGTAAACGCAAATTCTACTACAACAGCTTCTTTTCTCGCACTTCACGCCTGCGGAATTCCCTTCCGTTTACTTGCTACAATCTCCAAGAATTTAAATGTAAAGTCAACAGTCATCTCCTATCTCACTGACTTGGATTCTCTCTCTCTCTCAAGGCTTCATAGAAGAAGAAGAAGATTTGTATTTATCGAATGGGTCCATTCCATCTGCGTATAAAAGGACATCATCCTATTTTAGTGCTAGCTGTCAAAATGGATTAGATTGCCTGGCATGTCATTTCGTGTGTGTGCGCACGTGCAAAAGAGATGCATCCCCAAGGTCACGAGAGAAATTTTATTTTGCCGCAGTCAGGGTTCTTGTCAAACTTAAACGAAGGAATGTTGGGAGCTGAGGATGACACGACTACAATTGAACAAATAATAGAATCGACCAAGTCGTCAAGCTGCTTATAATTACGCTTCGTGTAGCTATTTCTTTGCAGTAGCAGCAGAAGTAGAAACAGTAGTTGTTGCAGTATCTCTGCGAAAATGAAAATTTCCGTATTGAGTGTCTTAAAGGCACCTAGTAACCGTTTTCAGTTTAATTTTTCTCTCCTGTATCAATTTGGTGGGTTAATTTCGATAGAGTGTCATAGAAGATTGGGAACTGATTTTGTATCAGTGTAGAATGGTTTACTTCTAACAAATCCCGTTTTTCTCTCTTTTGGCCAGAGGAACCAAGGATATCAGCATCAGTCTCTTTTGAAACCCGTCTCTAGGGCCTCTTCGTTGCCTATCTATCTATCTATCTATCTATCTATCTATCTATCTATCTATCTATCTAAGTCTGAGTCTATCTATCTATCTATCTATCTATCTATCTATCTATCTATCTATCTATCTATCTATCTATCTAAGTCTGAATCTATCTATCTATCTATCTATCTATCTATCTATCTATCTATCTATCTCGGACCTCTTCGTTGTCTCTGTGGAACTTGTCTTTTTCATCTTTTTATGACATTCTCAGTGTTGTGTTTTCAGGTCTTTATTGACAATCTTCAGCTCCTTTCCCTTTGTGGTTTCCGCGTTAAATCTTACCATGCGAAGTTGGATGATTAATTTCGGAGAGTATATTGTATCCAACCGCACTTCATCAGCAAAATAAGTTTACTGCTGATAAAATGATCATAAAATAGCAATATTTTACAAACACAATCGTATATGTATACTCGAGTAAATATACATACATACATATATATATATATATATATATATATATATATAAATAATAGTAGTATAGCCCGGCGTTGCTCGGGTGTAATAAAAGCTTTAAAAATAATCCATGGTCATGGAGCTCAGACTCTTTGGACGTTGGCACGAAAGACTAAAAAGCAATAGTTGTTTCCAGTTAAAGGAAACTGTAGATCGAAAGAAAAATGAATGGATGTAAGTCAAATTTTGATTTCCTGGTATCGATATCAAATAAGTTTTTTCGTCGTAAACTGAATTTTGAATGCTAAATATGTCCTCTGAGTAAATGGTATCATGGCCGAGACTAAGAACTACAATTATACCTACTTAGAGCCAAACCCTAAAATAAAAGGGCTGAAAAAATACAGACATGCCGGCAGATAAACAGACACACACACGCAAACATCTTGCCATATATATATATATATATATATATATATATATATATTACTGATTTTCTGCACTATTGTAAGAACTGCAACCTTGAAACTTCTGAATATCGTTTCTTATGTCTTTGTCTACGAGTGTATCAAATTTGATTAAAATCGGACTACTCCTTCTATAACCCGATTTTTTCGATTATCGATTTTCGATATTTATCGTGGGTACTTCGACACAAAACTCGCAGACGCTTATAGTACAACTGTGTAAATTTTCAAGAAAATCGGTTCAGCCATTTCGGAGTCTATAGATAAGGGACACACATACACGCACAAAGTTCCATTTATAAATAAGTTTATATATATATATTATATATCGCCGTACGACGACAAAACAACAAACACGCATATATAAAAATATAAGGTTATATTTTTATTAATAACGACGAACCGTGTGGAATAGAGAACGGAAAGGGTGAGAGGCACATAGAATGGGTCGACGGGAGTGTAGTCTTGCCTGTGGTGTTTCTCTGCTTCCACTGGCCCTTCTCTGCTACTGGCGAATCCGTGTGTCGAGGTCTTTATATAGTCCTCTAGAACCGGGACTTTCCTTCCGGTTTTTTGCCTCGCCCACGCAACGCCCACGTAATTCTAAGAGGCACCTGATCTGTTTGCCTCTGTAGCCATTTCCGCCGCTGTCGGAAATAAGGTCAAAACGACATCCGCTCCGGCTTCGACAGGATGTATTTCACAAACACGTGTCTTGTCGCTTCGCCGCCCCCTTCACCGATGGAAAACACCATCGCTTGCATCACTTCCTCGGGTGGGGCCAGATTGTTATATTACATATATATATAAATATATATGATATCCGCTAGAGCAGAGGTTCCAAACTAGTGGGTCGCGACCTCTTGTGGGTCCCAAAGCCTTGGCAGGAGGGTCACGACGTCTTGGCAGGGGAGCGGGTAGCCTTGTTAGAAGTAGCTTGGGATAACATTAATTGTATTTCATCAATTACATCTTTCAAGCACTTACATTTTTTTTGTTTAGGTGCAAAATGATGGTTATGACGAACGTTATGAAGGTTGTTATTTCTAAGCCTAAGTTATTTCCCTGCCACAAATTTCAAAGCTTGCTACTGAAATGCAACATCAGCCATCGCACTAGCTGGGTTGGGTAGCATTTTAAACCTATGGTAATATTATTTTAAGAAATATATGTTCTTTTTGTGAATTCAGGTTAGACCAATGTGCTTTAATTTGGTAATAAATGATTACAGAATTTTAAAATATTTTTTAGATGTTTCTTTCCCTGTCCTTTACAGAACCGAGTCAACACGGAGGCCAAAGAAAAAAACCCGATACGAGTAATCAGCTAACAAAAAGCGCTCAATACTTAGGTAGAGCGGAATAAGTAAAGAATCCCTAGTGAGCCAGACAGACCTACCTAGGTTTCACCTAAACGGATCGTCAAGGCCAACTTTTCCTGACGATTCGTTTAAGTGAAACCTAGGTAGGTCTGTCTGGCTCACTAGGGATTCTTTACTTATATATCTATATATATATATATCCGCAGACAGATCTGTTTCGCGGTATCACAGCTCATCAGTACGGTTAGACATCCGATTGCTTTTAACCCAGGATTGAAACTCGACCGAATTGGCGTCAGTCAGCGATTCTACCTCTGATCTATGGGCGCTCGGTAGAAGGAGACAGACTTTTAACGTATGGTGTATCATACGCCAGTAACCTGAGTACTCTAATTCATTACTGAATAAGCGATGAGTAGATGCTAGAGTAGCAACTGTTTTTTCAAAGTCTGCCATTCTTCCAGAGTGCTCAATCAGGATGTGAGAACGTAAATAGTATATATATATATATATATATATATATATATATATATATATATATATACTATTTACGTTCTCATATATGTAGTGTATCGAGGCAGCAAATAATTTTTAAACATATGCTGTTAAATATAAGAGGCAATGAATGTCTGTTATGTTTAATCATGAGCCGTTCTAAACGTCGTATTTTAGCTTTAATTTCAGTTGAATATAAAGACAATATTTTTCTAACATTTGGATAATTTTTTATTAAGTTTGTTCTAAGCTTTCGGCTCACATGAGTCATCTTCAGAGAGTTTGTTTAAAGCTTAGAAGAAAACCAATAAATAATTATCCAAATGTTGGCACACATTTTCGTAATAAAAATTTATCGTAAATAATCAAGGCCGGTAGATAAAAATATATAATACTGTTTCCTGACAGCTACAATCTCTAGGTATTTAAATGCAAGGTCAATACCCATCTCTTATCCACTTGACTCTAGTTCTTTCTACATCACACTGTGTATCTTGTTCTATCTTCTTTTTCTTTCTCTCTTTTTCTTTCTCTCTGTCTTAGCAACTGTCTTCACATCTATGTTTCCCTCCTTCTCTTGCCCTTTCTCTGACACCCACTGTAGCTGGACCGTCTTTCTCTTCGCTCTCCTCTTGCCTAAACTTTTGTTCTTATGTATCCCCCTGCGCATCAGTGGCCGTACCGCCTTGCTTGGGGTGAAACGATTAAAAACAATCACAAACCAAATTTTCAATTGAGGCAAACTTCCGATGCCTACTATTATAAATTATCAAGGGGTTATCTCAGCTTTTTCTCCCTGCCAGTCTCTTCAGTGTCATCTTCAAACTTATTAAGCCCGTGATCAACAGGAAGATTGTTGGCCAGTTCAAAAGAAAAAAGGGCGAACCTGAGGCAAACTACCACCACTTTTAATTTCGTTGTTTTTCATTTTTTAAAAACTTTTTTTTCAGCGCAGTCCTATCAATTACTCCTATAGCTTTACAATTGACAAAAAAAAATTTAAAAAATTTCAATATTTAAGCATTTTCTGGGGGAGATCAGTTTCTCATACAACGTTATAGTAAATCGAGCCTCCATTTTGCAATCAGTCGCCAGTACATTACCGCCACCTGCAAATGTGTTCATTATCAAATTTTTGGACCTTTTTCAGTGCAATATTATCTTTTCCACCTTAAACTTTACGAATGACAAAAACAAATTGTAAAAATTTAAATATTTAAATATTTAAATATTTAAACGATTTGGTGGTTGAGTTACAGAAAATGGAGGATCGATTTACTTTAACGTTGTATGGGAAACTGATCCCCCACCAAATTTGTTTAAATATTGTAAATTTTCAATTGTTTTTGGATAATCGGAAAGTTTAAGTAACAATCGATAGGACTGCGCTGAAAAAAGTAAAAAAAAAAAAAATTAAAAATCACAAAATTAACATAAACAGAGCGACCCCAACTCGAGTGGATTGAAAATGGAGGATCGATTTACTTTAATGTTGTATGAGAAACTGACCCCCTTCACCAAATTTGTTTAAATATTGTAATTTTTCAATTTTTTTTTTGATAATCGGAAAGATTAAGTAACAATCGATAAATCTGAAAAAAAGTTAAAAAAAAAAAAAAAAGGAAAGAAAAACAACAAAATTAAAACAAAAAATCGTGGTAGTTTATTTCAGGTCCACCGAAAAAAGACAAATCTTGAGTGACAAACAGAATAGATTAGATTCTATACTATTACGTTCAGATTTGATGTCCTGCAATTTCACACATAATCACTCAAATATTCGATAATAAATTCACTACGAGACAGATCACCCAAGATTTCTCAAAACATTTTGACAAGGTGTGGCAGAGAAGATTGTGGAACAAACTCTCTAGCTATGGTATCTTTGGAAGAATCCTAGCAATTATAAAGGTTATCTTAATAGTTAGATCTATGATGTTTGTTGTTTATGCTAAGCCCATTAGATCAACGCAGACGTCCTCTTATGCTCACTCGTCTACCTTAGCATCTTTCTGCACTGCTTAAAGCTGTTTAATATATATATATATTAGTCATCCACATACAAGCGTGTTTCGCTGTATCACAGCCCATCAGTGTGGTTAGATATATCCACTTGCTTCTGGACGGGATTAGAAACTCGACCGATTTCGTGTCAGTCGGCGTCTCTACTCCCTAAGCCATCGGAGAATGGCTTAGGGAAGGGAATTTTAACGTCTTGTATATAAGCAGTGTATACAGACGCCAGTCACCGAGAGAACGCAATTCATTTCTGAAGAGTCACGCATTATAGCCGAAGTGGAAACTGTTTTTAAAATTTTCTTCGCCAGAGAGCTCAATCGTAATATATATATATATATATATATATATATATATATATATATATATGTTTTCAGAACATTAGTAAATATCTATGCATATGATAACACAGATTATGGGTATACACACACACACACACACACACACACACACACACACACACACACACATATATATATATATATATATATATATATATATATATACGAACTAAATCTAAAAGTGAGCTAAAAGCCGACCGCGGTTTCACTCGCCGGATCGTCAGGACAAGGCGAGTGAAACCGCGGTCGGCTTTTGGCTCACTTTTAGATTTAGTTCGTGTCTTTGCTCTACTTTCGTACTTTCGTATTGAGCTCTTTACTGTTAAGGTTTTCGTCTTGGTTTTTTTTTCTTTCGAACACAGCTTTTGCTTTGTTTGTTTCTCCTTTTTTGATTCCCCTCTACTCATTTGGTATTACCTTTTGGGTTTGACGACTTAATTCACCGTTTTGTTAACAGTAGAACTTAATGATTTTAGTCATTATTAGTGATACTGTTTTCTTGGTACGTTTTACAATAATATATATATATATATATATATATATATATATATACCCATAAACTGTGGTATCATATGCATAGATATTTGCAAATGTTCTGAAAATCTATATATAAACTACTGGCCATAATTATCAGCCTATTTTTTTTTTAAAGTGAATTATGTATTTCATACTACTTTTTAGTATTTATTGCCAAGTCGATAATTCTAAATGTCACAAAAACCTAGCTAAGAAAACTCACAGACGCTTATAGTACAACTGTGTTAATTTTCAAGAAAATCGGTTCAGCCGTTTCGGAATCTATAGGTAACGGACACACACACACACACACACACACACACACACACACACACACACACACACACACACATACAGACAAAGTTCCATTTATAAAATAAAATGATCTGTCATCGATGTTCAAAGGTTGAATATTATATATTGTTATAATCTTATTACCTTCGTATTTAAGATGTGAAATAAATTTATCAATATATAAAAAAATCGTATATACCGTCAAATACATAATATTAGCCAATTAACTGCGGTAAAATTTCCCGACATTCGCACTAAACTGATAAAAGAAAGAAGATTCTAAATTATATATGTCTATTTCGTATGGTAAGAATGATTATATTTTCTCTATTTCAAGATAAAACAACAGTAGAAAAATATTTCTTGTCTCCCTTTTAGAATTACGTATCCAAAAATACATGTGCCCCCCCCCCCCCACACACACACACACACACTCGGTCGTGTATAGAAATTCATAAAGTAGACACTTTGTGCAAGATGTTAATAAATCTTTTTTCTTTACTTGATTATCTATTCCGATCGCGCAATACCCCGGTGATATTGATTTATCAGATAAGCTTGTCCGTCGGTGACTGCCACGACTTAAATTAAGTCTCTCTCCAGCTTAAACTATGGACTGCTATGCTTATTCTTACGAAAGATAGTCAAGTATTTTTCCACTGTTTTGAATCCAAAGTTGTCCTTCTCGACTGGTGGTCATCTAAAGAGCTCAGCCTGCCATGTTATTTTACCGTTAAGAGAAGAAAGGAGAGATATGCTATTTGATGCTACTTGGGGAAAAAAAAAAAAAAAAAAAGACAACAACAAAAAAACAAGTTGACCAGAAGTAGAATTAAGAGACAAATAGTGTATGGATTTGAAGGAAAAAGAGAGGTATATATTTATGATGCAGAAAAGAATGAAGAGGAAGGGCTGAAGAAGAAAAAACGTTTGTTTTGTTTTTTACGGTATATCAACCTCGGCCGGTTATTTATTGCCAACTAAATTTTATTTATTTATTACTGGCAATACATTTTTCTTTCAACAATTTATTGTTGTTTTTATATAAGTTTTTGTGTCCAGTAATACTTTTTTCTTTTCGAGTATCAAGATTCATTGGGATTTGTTTTTAAGGGCAGTGTCCCCAAGTCCTACACTTGTTATTTAACCTATACCTGGAGGGAAGGGACGGATTAATACCTTTCCCAAGGGTACCAGTGCTCACCGATTTCTCTTTCCGGGTCGATATCCACTTCACCACGACGCACATTCGTCACTAAACGCTTACAGCACCTGGTATTCCCAAGGGGTCACCCACCTAAGTACTGACCAGGCTCAACGTTGCTTAACTTCGTTAAAAGAAAAAGAAAAGTGGCAGAACAAAAGACTATTGTCGAAAATGGAAATACAGAAAGAAATCAGAGAAAAAAAAATATAAAAGAAAAAATATTAAAAATATATATAAAAATATATATTAAAAAAAAAACAAAACAAAAAAGACGTGATATACCCGCTATAAAGAATGCGGTTAAGGGGCACCCAGTATATATACCCGCTATAAAGAATGGGGTAAACAAAACGAACAGGAAGACACTGACAGAGTTTATTTTCAAAACGCCGCTTAGATGTGGCACAAAGTATGGGGCACCCAGTGAGGATCGAACCCACTACTCAGTTATAATAAGGTCTAGCGAGAAAAAAGCTTGATAACCATTACATCACGTCAAGAGGCCTCATGAACTGAGAGAAAAAGTGAGAAGAAAAGAAATTAAATTGATGAAAAAAAAATAAAAAAAATAAATATGGTGGTTTCCTATGCGCCACAAGGTCTAAAGTATGGGCCACTAAGTGAGGATCACACTCACAACTCAGTTATAATAAGATTTAGAGAGAAAAAAAGCTTTCTAACCATTACACAACGTCAAGGGACCACATGAACTGAGAGAGAAAGGGAGAAAAAAAGAAATTAAATTGATGAAAAAAAAAAAATTAAATATGGTGATTTTCTAAGCGAAGCTTAGATGTGGCACAAGTCCTCAACCTCAAGTATGGGGTACCCAGTGATGATCTAACCCACAACTCAGTTATAATAAGGTCTAGAGAAAAAAAAAGCTTGCTAACTATTACACAACATCAAGGGGCCACATGAACTGAGAGGGAAACTGAGAAAAAAAGAAATTAAATTGATAAAAAAAAAAAAAATTAAATATGGTGGTTTTCTAAGCAAAGCTTAGATATGGCACAAGGCCTAAAGTATGAGGTAGCTAGTGAGAAACAAACTCATTTATAATAAGGTCTAGCGAGAAAAGCTTGTTAACCATTACACCACGTCAAAGTGTCCCATAAACCGAGAGAGAAAGTGAGAAGAAAAGAAATTAAATTGATGAAAAAAAAAAAAAATTAAATATGGTGATTTTTTAAACAAAGCTTAGATGTGGCACAAGGCCGAAAGTATGGGGTACCTAGCGAGAAACGAACTCACAACTCAGTTATAATAAGGTCTAGAGACAAAAAGCTTGCTAACTATTACACAACGTCAAGATGCCCCATGAACTGAGAGAAAAAGTGAGAAGAAAAGAAATTAAATTGACGAAAAAAAGAATTAAATATGGTGATTTCCTATGCGCCACTTAGATATGGCACAAGGTCTAAAGTATGGGCACTAAGTGAGGATCACACTCACAAGTCAGTTATAATAAGGTCTAGCGAGAAAAGCTTGTTAACCATTACACAACGTCAAGGGGGCACATGAACTGAGAGAGAAAGGGAGAAAAAAAGAAATTACATTGATGAAATATAATGAAAAATTGAAAATGAGAAAGTTATTTTAATAGTATTCGAGAAGGGAACTTCAATAGAAAACCAATAGTCACGTAACATTTCCGCCAACGTAACACTTCGCTGGGCCACTTCACGTGTAAATCCTTGATTTAGGTGTGAGTTAATGTAAGACGCCTCTGTCTACTTTAAAATTTCCAGCACAGACCCAAGGGTTATTCACATCTCTTACAACTGTGGGACCGAGTAGAGCTTGTAAAGTCCGTGGAAAACTGTCAGAAATCATCGTTTGCGAAGTCAAACCGTGAAAAGAAGGGAAAAGCAAAGAAGAACAAAAAATAAAAACTGCACCTCCCCTTATTCTGTTCGACTGCCAATTGTTACCAGACGATTCACGATAGAGGATAGTGGGAAGGGAGAAGAAGAGGGAAAGAGATGGTAGAAAAATGGAGAGAGAAGCACAGAAGAGAGAGAGAGAGAGAGAGAAGCACAGAAGAGAGAGAGAGAGAGAAGCACAGAAGAGAGAAAGAGAGAGAGAGAGAGAGAAGCACAGAAGAGAGAAAGAGAAGCAGGTGCGATTGTCTATGTGTATAAAACAGAAATTAAAGGAAATAATGATAAAATCAAGAACAACAACATAACCATCGAAATAGTTTCAATAGTAATGAATGGATCTGGAACATCACATTGAAACTTGGAATCGCGCTTAAGAAAAATTGGAATGGAGTCGAAGATTGTAGATCTTCAGCATCATTTTTTCTGCGAGAATTCTACGAAACTAACCACAACAAAAGCAACAACAATAATAATTATAACAAGAATAAACATCGACAGCAGGAATATAATTGAGTTTGTAGCGTAGGAGAGCTGGTTAATGTTTCTTTAATTTGGCCTTGTGTCAGACATAACCGAACTCCCTACAGTTTACAAGTTTTATGCAGGATTATCATCATCAGTGCAATCAGAAGGTTTTTATTATAATCATAAGGTTGGTTGTCAGTTGGAATGTGTGGATTAGTGTAGAAGAGTGGAATAATAAAATATACTTTTTGAATGTTAAAATAGAAATTTATTAACGGGAAAGAATAACATGAGCTGTAAAAGTTAATGTGCAATTAGAAACATTATTAAGAAGTTAGGGGTAGAGTTCGTACAAAATGTTCGTAGTAGTAATTGTTGAAAGAGATAAGGAGAAAGAGAACAAGGTGCGACCTGACCTTATCTTCGGGTCGATTTGAAGTTGGTTACCTTTTAGGTGTTTCGTCTCGCGGCTCCCATCTATCTCTCTTGACGCTGACCGTGCTGAAGTGAATGCAGGGTATTCAACTGGAATTCGAACTCGGCTTACCGATTTCTCTTTCCGAGCCGATATCCACTGCACCACGACGCACATCGGTTACTAAACGCTTACAGTACCTGGTATTCCCAAGCGGTTACCCATCTAAGTACTGTCCAGGCTCAACGTTGCTCAACTTCGGTGATCGAGCAAGAACCGGTGTATTCAATGTGATAGGCTGTAAGCACGCACATCTGTCGGTATACGCTTACAGCACCTGGTATTCCCAAACGGTCACTCATCTAAGTACTGACCAGGCTCAACGTTGCTTAACTTCGGTGATCGAGCAAGAACCGGTGTATTCAACGTGATATGGCCGTAAGCCAAAAAAAAAAAAACTGAAAATTGTTTTTTCACTGGAAACTTTACATATACCTAACACAATAAGACAATATGAAATTAAACTTGAAATTGATTGACGCCATGAGCCATTCAACGTCTTACATATAAATACGTGTGTGAATTTGAAAATGTATTCCTCTTTTGATGCACATGGACACATATTTCCGAAATTTTTCTTAAAAGGATTACAATGTCTGCAGGCTGTATCTTCATGGAGATGAATGCTTGTAAAAATCGGAATAACGTCAGTCAGTCAGTTAAGTGCCATGCACGATACACGCTTGGGCGATCATGTCTCGAAAGAGACATGACTGACTGGGCAGAAGATTATCCCGTAGTAGGTTGCCATTGCTTTCTCTGGTAGACTGGTTGCCGACCAAAGCTATAGAACCCACTCTGTCCTATTATTTAACCCATAACTGGAGGAACGAGACGGATTAATACCTTTCCCAAGGATATTTGCGCGTAAGCGAAGGCAATGAATTCAGCTGGAATTCGAACTCGGTTCCCCGATTTCTCGTTCCTAGCCGATATCCACTGCGCCACAACGCACATCCCGGAATGACGTATCGATCGATATTTGGCATTGACTTAGCCAATAGTTTTTGTTCTTGCTCGCTATTATGCACGTAACTGCAGAAAGAAAGAAATGCTTACTCGATCCTGATCAGTGGGTCAGAAGAGTATACATTTGGTCGCAGTTGGGTAGTTTTGTTTCTGATTTTCGAGATGAGGAATTGTCAATATAATTAGACTTGATCGATTTATTCCAATTGTTATTTTCATCTTGATTATTACAGATGTCATTATAGACACAATGTATCGACTATGTAATCTCTGGCCATCTATGATAACATTAAGAATAATGAAGATGAGAACAAGAGTTCCAATAAATAAATAAAAACAAATGAGTAGTTCCCGTTTAGATAAACGCCAGGCTTTAAAATGAAGAAATGAAAAAAGAAATTGTTCATCACTCGACTAATTTGGCGCTGCATTTACTTATTTCCTTTAATTTTCTTAAAGCATAAAGACAGTGTGTCATCGATTATTACTGTTTATTTAATATGAGGCAGTAAATGTGTAGAGGCTCCTCTCTCTATGAATAGGATTTATTTTATAGATAGATTAAAACAGTTGTCGATTTATTGCTACATCTAAACTTATTTATCAATGGAACTTTGTCTGTGTGTGTGTGTCCGTTACCTATAGACTCCGAAACGACTAAACCGATTTTCTTGAAATTTTACACAGTTGTACTATAGGCGTCTGCGAGTGTTCTTAGCTAGGTTTTGTGTCGAGCTACCCCCGATAAATATCGAAAATCGATAATCGAAAACATTGGGTTATAGAAGGAGTGGTTTGATTTTAATCAAATTTGATACAGTCATAGACAAAGACATAAGAAACGATATTCAGAAGTTTCAAGGTTGCAGTTCTTACAATAGTGCAGAAAATCGATTATATATATATATATGATTATATATATATCTGTTTATCTGCCTGTGTGTCTGTATTTTTTCAGCCCTTTTATTTTAGCTTTTCTTTCGGGTTTGGCTCTAAGTAGGTATAATTGTAGTTCTTAGTCTCAGCCATGATACCATTTACTCAGAGGACTTATTTAGCCTTCAAAATTCAGTTTACGACGAAAAAAACTTATTTGATATCGATACCAGGAAATCAAAATTTGACTTACATCCATTTATTTTTCTTTCAGTCTACGGTTTCGCTTTAACTGGAAACAACTAATGCTAAAAAGCATTAGTTGTCTTTCGTGCCAACGTCCAAAGAGTCTGAGCTCCAGGACCATGGATTAGTTTTATAGCTTTCATTACACCCGAGAATATACCGCTAGTATATATATATATATATATATATATATATATATATATATATATATATATATATATTAGGTGCAATTGGTAAATTGTCGCAATTAATTTATTATTTCAAATATTCTTTAGGCTGAGTCTGAGCTCCAGGACCATGGATTAGTTTTAAAGCTTTCATTAAACCAGAGCAACGCCGGGCTAATAAGAAAGAAACGATATCACTTATTAGCTTTAGTTCCTCTTCTTGTTTCTATGAGTCTGTTTCCTCCCTTCAAATTTATCCAAAATAGCATTATCTCTGTGCAAATGTATATGCTAAACTCAAATCAACAATTAGTTATTGAAGAAACTTACCTTTTTTTATGTAAATGTCCATAAAAAACAAACTATATCTTGCACTTTTTCTCTCCCGTAACTCTCACGAAGTCATGTAAATAACTGCAGAATGGCGTTCTACGTAGGCAGAAATTTTGTTTTGAATTTTGGTCGAATTTCGTCCTTTACTGAAACTTTCGGCGATGTACTTCCGGTTTTGAGAGCAACAAGCGTAGAAATACAATAGCGCATTGCTTTCATTCCCGGAAGTACATTGCCGGGATTGTCAGTAAATGTAGAAAGATCGACAAAAATTAGTGCACATACGCAGTCCGTCATTCTGCAGTTAATTACATGACTTCATAAGAGTTACGGGAGAGAAAAAGTGCAAGATATAGTTCGTTTTTTATGGAGATTTAGATAAAAACAGGTAAGTTTCTTCAATAATCAACACTTGATTTGAGTTCAGCATCTACATTTGCGCAGAGATAATGCTATTTTGGATAAATTTGAAGAGGAAAAGCGGCTGGATTTAAAACGAAAATTTACCCTCGTATCTATAAAACATCTACGAAGAAATCTTTCTGTTAGGATCAATATGATATAAAAATAATTTCATTTTCTAATATCATATTTTTACAGGAACCAGAAGAGGGAATTCTGGGTATAGATCATGGCCTTTTTTTAACACCCGGACAGTCAATCATCTTCGATAACTTCTTAAAACGTATTAAATATGTTTGAAGCCAGGTTAAACTTAAAAACAGAAATAATAGAATAAAGTTGAAATTATTGAATCTGTTATTAAAAAAAATTATGAGGCGTTAATTTGAATAATCTGGACAGATATCAATAAGCGGGCTGTGACCGAATCGATATTTGAACATTAGTAGAGATAAAAGGGAGGCAAAAAAAGTTTTTGTCTTTTTGTTGTTAGTATTTTAATTGAATAGAAAAAGGAGAGAAAAAACAAGAATAACAATAGCGAAAATAGTTGATCATTGTCCCAGAATTTTTCAAGCTCTGCTATCATGCATGAAAAAAAAAAAAAAAAAAAAAATGAAAACGCTTGGAAAGTGTACAATATTTTTCTTTTCTCCTTCATTTTTTTTTTAATCACAACACCCCAAGCAAGGCGGTAAGGCCATTGGTGTGCAGGGGGTTACGAAAGAGTGAGTAGATTGGAAAAGAGAAAGCTGGAAACCACATCCTAAACAGGGAACAAGGGATGAGCCTCTACACCTGTTCAATAGACGTGGGTGGAGTGTGAACCGGGCGATAGTTTCGTCTATCTATTCCAATTGAAAAAAAAAAAAAGAAAAAAAAGTAAAGTGAAAAGATTGGGAAAGAGAAAGCCGGAAACCATATCCTAAACCGGGAACAAGGGATGAGCCTCTACACCTGTTCAACAGACGTTGGTGGAGTGTGAACCGGGCGATAGTTCAGTCGATCTACTCCAATTGAAAAAAAAATAAACAAAAAAGAAAACTGGAAAGACTGGAAACCACGACCGAAGTCGAAGGAAAATGTACTGGAAACCCCTTCCTAAAGAAGAAACAAGGCGATCACCTCTACTCCAGTTCAAAAGAAGTGGGTGGAGTGTAAAACCAGGTGATGGTGGGTACTATCTACTCCAATAAAAAAAAAAAAGTTTTAACTTAGTAAAAGTCGATACGAGATTTAAACGCAAAAATTATTTACAATAGCAGAATACTACCCCTGTTAAAAAATTCAGACAAATTAAAGACAAAAATTAAACAGATAAAAATTAAAATAAAATGCGGAAATCAACATACCAGTTAGGTAGGACAGACTGAAAAAGTTGAGCAGAAATACCGAACTAGGATTCCGTTCTTTAATTTTATGCGCCCTGTCCTTTCATGACGTAGGCGATCATGGCTTTCCACATCTCCCTATCCTTGGTGGCTCTTAGCACGCCTTCTCCTGTTACACCACGCAACCCTCGTTCTGTCATCCACTAGCTCAAGCCCATAAATTTAGAAAATAAATGTACAGAAACTAGTATGGCCACAAAATGAGGGATCAGTTTATATATTGATTATAATATAGATTTGATTCCCCACTTTATATCCACATTATAATTTTTTATAAACAGTTGGCATATATCTTTTTCTATGTGCCCTGTCCTTTCAGGACCTAGGCGATCATGGCTTTCCACGTCTCCCTATTACTGGAGGCTCTTAGAACGCTCTCTCCTGTTACTCCACGCAACCCTCGTTCCATCATCCACCTGCTCAAGCAGGAATCTAGAATATAAATGTACAGAAACTATCATGGCCACAAAATGAGGGATCAGTTTACATACTGATTATAATTGAGATTTGATCCCCCACTTTATATCCACATTATAATTTCTTATAAACAGTTGGCATATATATTCTTTTTCTATGTGTCCTGTCCTTTCAGAACGTAGGCGATCATATCCTTCCACGTCTCCCTAGTGTCTCTTAGCACGCCTTCTCCTGTTACTCCATGCAACCCTCGTTCCATCATAGGTCCTTCAAATATGTTATCCGTTGCTTTCCCCTATCTCTTTTTCCCTCTATCTGTCCTGTTAGTATCAGGTTCTCCAAGCCCTCCTTCCTCAGTGCATGTTCCAGGAACTTCAGCTGTTTCTTCCTTTTTGTTTCCATCATTTCCAAGACCTCATCATTGTTCACATGCTCGATTCATGATATTCGCAGCATCCTTCTGTAGAACCATATTTCAGTTGCTTCAAGTTTTTCCTTCATCTTTGATGATATTGTCTAGCATTCACTGCCATATTTTTCTCTCTTTTTTTTTAAATTACTTGTCACACCTACTTCATCGATTCGCGACGAAATATTAATTTAGAATGGTGGTGAATTTCGAGACAAGTCACGTGAGATTATGAAAATCAAAAAAAAAAATTAAAAGGCACACTAGAGCAAAATTGTGGCAAATTTATAAAAAAAATTTATAAAAAAAATAAAAATAAAGAGAATGTTTTCAAAAAATAAAAATAACATACTTGTTTGAACATTGTAAACATATATTCATCATCATTCAAACGGTGGCTTTGTGCAAAAACTCGTGGATTGTATCGGTTAGTGCGTTTGGAAATGCAATTCTATTCTATTTAGAGGCATACAAATTGTATGCAAATAAATAAAACATCAATGTTTGAGTGTAATCACGTATTTTACTCATATATACACTACCGGTCATAATTATTAGTCCACCCCAGTTTAAAAAAAATGATTTATTTTGTACTATCTTTAGTATTTATTGCCAAGTGGATAATTCTAAATGAAAATAGAAAGGTTCTTTTGTTATTATTACTTTGCAAAATTTTACAAGGCAAATAGCGGCAATTTACCCATCGCAACCCTTTAGATCATATATATATATATATATATATATATATATATATATATATATATATATATATATATGTATACACTACCGGATATAATTACTAGGCCATTACTTCTCTCGCACTTCCCGCCTGTGGAACTCGCTCCCGTATTCTTGCTTTCCATTTAAATGCAAAGTCAATACTCATCTACTAACCACTGGACTCAGCTCTCTCCCCACCCCTGTATAACCTTCCCTTTCTCTCCACCTATGTATCTGTCATCACACCTGCTTTCTATTGTTCCTTTCTAACTAGTTTGTACTCCTCACTCTTTTCTAATTAATCTTTTTACATTTATGTAGCCCCCTGCACATCAGTGGCGTTTCCGCCTTGCTCGGGGTGAAATGATTAAAAAAAAAATATACTACATGAAAAGAGAATGGTTCTTTTGTTATATATATATATATATATATATAGGCGGTAAAAATCCAGGATAAGTTTGGTAAATAATCCGAGTGGATGCTAGTAATATAGTTTAAATATAAAACTGGTCCAAGAGACATGCATTGTTAATCCCAGTCAACCATAGAATAGAGACAAATTCTTGCACCGGAAGCAAGGGTTAGTAAAAGAATAGGTGAGGAATGTTGATTAGGGAAAGTTCAAGAGAAGAAGAAAATAGTAGTAAATGAAATACTCTGAGCAATAAATACTAGTAATGGTACTGTACTAGGACGATCTGGATACTTTATATATATATATATATATATATATATATATTTGAAAATTCTACTCCATCAGTTTCTTTTCTCGTACTTCCCGCCTGTGGAATTCCCTTCCATTTACTTGCTTTCCCAACAGCTATAACCTCCAAGAATTTAAATGTAAAGTCAATAATCATTTCCTATCTCACTAACTTGCATCCTCTCTTTCATGCTCCCTTCTCCGTTCACTCCACTGTCATCAGTATTCTCATACTTCTCTTACCCACTTCCTGACACCCCCTATAATCTGTCACTCTTTCTCACAACTTTCCTTCTATGTAACCCCCTGCAAATGACTTGCTTGGGGCGATATGATTATATATATATATATATCGCCGGTTCACACTCTTTATCTGCAAATTCAGATCATATTGAGCGGGGATAGCTATTTCAACATGTCAGTTCAAGACATGCATTGTCAACTCCGTTCAATCAAAGAATGGAGAAAAATTCTTATGCTTGAAGGAGGTGCTAGTAAAGGAAGAGGTAGGAAATGTTGGTTACTATCGCTTTATGCCAAGGGAAATCGTAGTGGTAAATTCCGTTTGGGTGGTGGGGGGCATGTGGTTTGAACATTGGGTTAGTAATGGTAGGAGGAGGGAAAAGGTTACTGATTCACCAAATTTTAAGTTATCAGACCTCTCTCGAAAATAATGGGAATTTAAGGCGATTAACATAAATCCACAGATAAAGTAGAAGCTGATAGGCACGACACGTACTCTTAATGGCCTAGGTGATAGATGAAACCTATGTTTAACAGAATAAAAAAGATTTTGAAATCTTAAATATCAGAATGTACTTCTAAATAAACGTAATGAAATCATTAGTATGTGTCATCACCGCAATAAATTTAAATTTCAGTAATTATATCCTTCCATTTATTCATAATAAAATTCGCCTTTTACATAAATTAGATTTTAAAATTTGGTGAACCAGTAACTTTTTTCCTCCTACCTACCTACCATTACAAAACAATGGTCAAACCACATGCCTCCTACTACCAAAAGGGAATTTACCACTACGATTCCCCTTGGCTTAACACTACAGTTATCAACATTCCTCACCCCTTCTTTACTAGCCCCTGCTTCGGGCATAAGAATTTTTCTCCATTCTTTGATTAAAAAATAGGCAAACATTAAAAGAAAATATTAATTTTAATTAATTTAAGACGTATTTAAAATATATGATATGTATATATCATGGATATATGAATGGAACAAAGTCTGATGTTTATTCAGTTCACTCTTTTGCTGTTCATTATATCGTATTCGTTAGTTGGATATCAATAACTTTTAACATGAGTGAGTAAATGAATAATGTAGCCATAATAATATAAAACTAAAATGAAAACGAGTCAATATCCTGATGTGGCGGACCGGTAGTTTTTTTTTGTTTTTTTTCAATGTGCCAGGGACCAGCAAGCAAAGCAAGCCAATCCAGCTGAGTAAGAAAAGAGGGGGACTGTGAACTCCGATTTTTTTTTTTTTAGATATGTACTATCTGTAATAAACATGAGGACATGATATCTTGTTCATTCTAAGGGCAGTCATCATTGACGTAAAAAGTCTTCCCAGTGTGCCATTGACCGGTAACATATTTGTGCTATATTAGTTATGGCCACTGGTTTCGAGGGTATATATATTTAAAAATCGAGAAAAAATATTTAAAGTTAATATTAATACTTCGTAAGCAATATAAATTGTATAAAAAGCATTAATCTTCTAAAAAATAGTCAGTCTGTTAAGTACCATGCGCGATACACGCTTTGGGCGATCATGTCTCCAAAGAGACATGACTGACTGGGCAGAACATTATCCCGCAGTAGGTTGCCATTGCTTTCTGCGGTAGACTGGTTGCCGACCAAGGCTATAGAACCCAATCTGTCCTGTTATTTAGCCCATAACTGGAAGGAAGAGACGGATTAATACCTTTCCCAAGGGTATTTGCGCGTAAGTGAATGCGAGGGATTCAACTGGATTTCGAACTCGGTTCCCCGATTTCTCATTCCGAGCCGATATCCACTGCGCCACAACGCACATCCCTAAAAAATAGACAAGCCGTAAAAAATATATTAATTTTAATTAATTCAAGTTGTATCTAAAATATTTGATATGTATATATCATGGATATATGAATGGAACAAAGTCTGTTTTGCTGTTCAATAACTTTTAACATGAGTGAGTAAATGAACAATGTAGCCATAATAATATAAAACTAAAATGAAAATGTAAAAAAAAAAGAAAACGAAAACGAGTCAAATATCCTGGCAGTCTCTCGTGGCTTAGAGTATTACTATTATTTCTTTCTTTTCTGGAAAATCTCCGCGTACCGACAGACGATGGCTCGCGTACCGGCGACGATACGCGTACCACACTTTGAGTAGCACTGTTGTAGAATATAAAATAAAATTGTTAAACAGAAAATTTTAAAACAAGGGAACGCGTACGTCAGATCAGACAATAAATTAAGTACGTGTGCGATCAATGGAAATATGCAAGCTTTGTACACATTAAATATATCAATGCATAGCTACAAAATAAAATTAATGGACTGAAGCTTGTCACACAGATGTCATTGAACAACAAAAAGCTCAATTTTAAGAGAAAGCTAATCAATAAAGACGTTCTATTTTTATCTATTTGCTTTTATGAAAACCTCTTCTTCGAATAAAAGTGTCCTGGGTATGACGGTAAGCTGCATCCGGCAGCAAGACCTCTGATTGGGAGGTTGTGAGGAGCATGGAACCCCCTCTTATTTGCTGTTGTTCCCAGGTCCACCCTGACCCAGAGTGGTAACACCTGGAAGGGTCCCAGCTATGGGCAAATAGTCAACCCCCAAACTGGGGTCAAAACACTATGAAAGTATAAAAAAAACTTTTATAGAAATATATACTTTTTGAAAAAAAAAAATTACCAACAACAATACATTTTTGAAGAAAAATAATTAGTACCATAATACATTTTTGAAGAAAAAAAAATTAGTACCATATTACATTTTTCAATTAAAAAAAATTATTGCCATAACACATTTTTGAAGTAAAAAAAAAGTTACCAGCAATACATTTTTGAATACAAAACTAGAAGACGTCTTCAGTTTTCTGAAATGAAAAAATTAAAACTTTGTCACCAGTCTGACTAAATCAACCTTCTCACTTTAACCGAACATTAAAAAAATATCTTAAAACCCTACCCTTTTAGCATTAAATAACCCACAGAGGTTGATATGCCGTTAAACAAAAGTCAAACTTTTCTATAAAAAGTTCATACATTTTTCTAGTAACAAGCAAAGCATTTTTCAGTTACAAGCAAAGAAGAAACGCGCTTGATATAAAGAAAGTTGTTGGTTGTTTTGTTTTTATGGCATATCAACCTCGGCAGGTCATTTATTGCCAACTAAATTTTTATTTATTTATTGCTGGTAATACCTTTTTCTTTCAACAATTTATTATTGTTTTTATATAATTTTTGTCTAGTAATACTTTTTTTCTTTTTGAGTATCAAGATTCATTGGGATTTGTTTTTGTTTTTTTTGTAAGGGCAGGGACCCCAATTTCTACTCTGTTATTTAACCCATAACTGGAGGAAAGGGACGGATTAATACCTTTCCCAAGGGTACCAGTGCTTAAGTGAATGGAGAGTATTCAACTGAAATTCGAACTCGGCTCATCGATTTCTCTTTCCGAGCCGATATCCACTGCACCACTAAACGCTTACAGAACCTGGTATTCCCAAGCGGTCACCCATCTAATTACTGACCATGCTCAACGTTGCTTAACCGTAAGCCCCCACCCCTAAAGAAAGTAGTCTAAACATAAAGCTCATGTCGGGAAAATGTTACAATTTTATAAGGTTAAAAGTGATGAAATAGCAAAAGTTGATCATCAAAATTGTTTCAGTTGAAATATTTTTTGTTAATGACGAGAGGATAAATGAGTAAAGAGGAAAAAGTGAGAAATTACGTTTCGAATCAAAATGAAAAGAAAAGCTTAAAAAGCAGAATCTTAGCGTGAAATGATGTAAAAATAAGTTAAGAAGATGAATCGTTAAAAAGAAATAAAAATCTCTCAGTGCAAATGAGTCCAACGAAAACGGATGTAAGCGTCTGACATGCGCAATAATTACTTCCTCTCTCCTCATCTTTTTAACAAATGACAAGATAAGCCTTCAACGTCAGAATTTCTTTTCATCTTAATCGTTGTTCGCTTAGAACTTTTTACTTACAGCCAAGATTTTTTTACTTTCAATTCCCGAAAATAATCGATTCTTTCTTGATTCGAATATTTTCGCTTTAATTCTTTATTCGTATTTATATTCATTATTACTTCTTTTAAATGTAATTTTTAATATTCGTTGATTTTGTTTCTCATTTTCTCTCTAACCTGCCGGTCCTGGGCATGACGATAAACTGCATCCGGCAGCAATGCCACTGATTGGGAGGTTGTGAGGAGCATGGAACCACCTCTTAATTGCTGTTGTTCCCAGGTCCACACCGACCCGGAGTGGTAGCACCTGTTATGGTCCCAGCTACGGGCAAATAGTTAACCCCCAAACTGGGGCCAAAACACTATGAAGGTATAAAAATAGACTTTTATAGAAATATATACATAAAAATATATGCTAAATCTTTGATTTGTTCCCCGAAGGCCTTTACCCCGTCAAATCTTTCCTAAACATCCTTAATTACGTGCAAATGTATATGCTGAACTCAAATCGATAATTGTTTATTGAAGAAACCTACCTTTTTCCTGTTATCGACCAGAACAAAATCGGACTATATCTCACCCCTTATCACCGTTCTCATATCTGATTCACCGCAGAATGACATGAGGTGTAGGATACTTAATTCGGCCTTTTTACTTCCTTTGAGCATATACTCCTCGATTTTTTTGGTTTAGGAACTCAGTTTCCGCGAAGTAATTGCAAAAAGAAAGTAAATGCGTCGAAAAATCGGCAAACTACGCGTGAAGCCATCTGCAGTGAATAACATTTTTTGAAGCGTGGTTACGGGGTGAGATAAACAGCGACAAGAAGTTCGATATTTTTCTGGTTGTAAACTTGAAAAAAGGTATGTTTCGTCAATAAACAATTATCGATTTGAGTTCAGCATTTACATTTGCACGGAAATAAGGATGTTTTGGAAAGATTTGAAGGGGCAAAGGCCTTCAGGGAATAAAACAATGATTTACCAAATATATATATACATTTTTTATACATATATTTTTATAAAAAATATTCTTTTTTGAAGGAAAAATATTACCTTAATACATTTTTGAAAGAAAAAAATTATTACCATAACACATTTAAAAAAAAATAATTAAAATCTGACTAAATCAACCTTTTAACTATAACCGAACATTAAAAAAAATATATTAAAACCCTAACTTTTTGGCATTAAATGACCCACAGAGGTGTTGACATGCCGTTAAACAAAACTCACTCACTCTAGCCTCCCTTCATTTATGATTCGTTATTCAAAAAAGTATTTTCCGGTGGCTGCAGAATTCCAGAATCCATTTCTGCTTCATCAACAGAAGTGGTGATCGGAGACGGATGAATGGATTCTAAATTTACACTGCCGGAATCAATGAGCTACTTTTAGTTATATTGCATCCTCTCTGCTGAAAACAAAGAATCGAGTTGGAGGCCAACAGCATATCTTGTTCTCATCATCACGCTGAACCTAATCCTGCCAACCACCTCACTAATCAGTTCTTCATTTACTAACTCAGCAGTATTAACATAATCAAAACCATGGCCTCCTTTGAATATTCAATTATACCTTTATTCTTTTTTTAAAAAGTATTATTCATGCATTCGAATTTTTCAAAATTTTTCGCCTGAAAATTAATTGCTAAAACAACCAAAATTGAGGTTTTGAGTTTGAGTTTTGTTTAACGGCATATCAACCTCTGTGGGTTATTTAATATAAAAAAGGTGGAGTTTAAAGATATTTTTTAATATTCGTTTATATCAAATATCATCGTGTTTTGATCCAAGTTTGGGGGTTGACTATTTGTCCACAGCTGAGACCCTAACGGGTGCTACCACTCCGGGTCAGGATGGCCCTGAGAACAACAGCAATTAAGAGGTGGTTCCATGCTCTTCACAACCTCCCAATCAGAGGCCTTGTGGCAGGATGCAGTTTACCTTCATGCCCAGGACCAAAATTGAGGTAATACATTTCTTTCACAAAACCTTTGAGAAATTTCGTAACAATTATAAGATTTGCTGTATATTAAATCTTGAAAATGCACTTTTTTCAATCAGACTTACATTATAAATTTCTCTATGAAGAGCAGAACATTTTAGTGGCTTTTAAAACTTTTTTGGTAAAACCTAAATGTCATTAGAATTCTATCGAAACAATATCATTAAACTTTTTTTCTGTCAAGTAACATCCCTGTTGTTGTGGATTCCGGGTAAGGAGCCACAGATAATGATTAACAACAACAAAAAAAACAAAAAACAAAAAAAACAGATATTTGCGATAGAAAAATAGGTTATATTAAACTTAAAAATACAAATGCAACGCAGGTTAGTAATCCAGGAATACGATTAGTAAAGAATATATATATATATATATATATATATATATATATATATATATATATATATATATTCTTATATATATATATACAATATAGTCAAGTCTTTGAAGTGAAGCCGTACTGAAATTAGTATATCCGTGTAATACTATTCTGGCTGAGTGGAGCTCACAGCTAATATGACTACTGACGCGGTATTCTCTGTGTAACTTCGGTATCGCTCGGTAACTTACGGATTAGTCCGGTACTCCCCCGATCTCATTATGGCAGGAGTCCATTATCATAGAAAAAGGGGAGATCTCACAATACTTGTCAAATTTTCTATCACACACTTGGTGGTTGAAATGACGTCATCAAATGTTACAAGACGATTTACTGAAAAAGTGATAATTTATAAAAGTATTACTCAAAGTATACTTCCTGATAGTCGAGTATAAGATGATAAAAGTAATTGATTTTATATTACTTTTTAAAAATAAATATGTGATTCGATGTCAAATAAATAAGCAATTGTCAATAGGAGGGTCTTATAAATTTCTCAGGGGATCGTGAAAATTGCGAATAATGTACTTTATTAAAAACTTTAAACTGACGAGTTTATGAGCTAAACATATAGAATTTATAGTAGAATTAATATAGAATTTCCCAAAAATAAAGTAATGATGTAAATCTTTAATTCTTGATTTGATAAACATCAATATTTGATGCAGATTTACGAAAGTTTCAAAATCTTAAAAAAAGTAGATACAATCTACATTACTTGCAATAATTATTAGACCACTCAATTTTTTTTTAAAGAAATTATGTATTTCATGCTATTTTAGTCGATAATTCTAAATAAAAATGGAATGGTTCTTTTGTTATTATTACTTTGCAAAATTGAACAAGGCAATGAAGCAATGATGAACTCGTCCGAATTACCCTAGATTTTCTTCATTCTTTCTGCAATATAAATAATTATTAAATATTTATAAATTCACTTGATGCACATGTTGTTGTGCAGTATTAACAAAAGAACCATTCTATTTTCATTTACAATTATTTGCTTGACAATATATACTAAGAAATAGTATGAAATACATCACTTTTTAAAACACTGGCGTGGCCTAATAATTATGGCCGGTTGTGTATTTGCCAACAATAAGAATTTCAAACTCGGATTAAAGAATAGGCACAAAGTTCTGAGATCGAACTTTCTCATTATTCTTATTATCTGCAAGTGAATTTATTGGATCGTATTGTGGAATTGAAATAATAAAAATGTTTCCACGAATTAAAGAGAAGAGAAAATGTCGGAAAAATATTAAATTCTCCGCCAATGATAAATGTAACCGAAACATAAAATTAGTTTTTTCCAGGGATTTCGTGTTTTTTATCAAATTTATCGGTTACAATTCAAAAGAATTATGAGTATCCTCACGGCTATAATTATTATGGAACTATCTTATAATTTTGTATATGTTGGGACGCCCGCGCCTATTCGGCTATAATGGACTATTCCATTACTATGTAAAGTAATGGTGGCATCTACGTAAGAGAGTGTGCCGAGCAGCCGTGGTCTCCTTTTATCTCGGCTGGTTCAGCCTTTTATTGTCCCATCCCGCTAATTTTTTACCCCCCGCCTCCCCACTCCTTTAGCGAGTGTGCTTCTTGATTTCGCCGTTTGGCAGAATACAGCGGCCACTCTTTTTTCTGGAATGGACGGTTCTTACTAACATTGATTATTATTTTAGTTCAAAATTTGTTGTATTTTCAGTTAATTTTTGGGTTCATTCCCCTCCCAGCATTTCATTTTTCATTAAATATTTTATATTATATTGTACATATTATTGTATATATTATATTTTTATTGTCATGGGTTATTCTCCCCACTTTTTAGGTGTCCCTTGTAAGTTTCTGTCATTGTGGTGTACGAAGGATTGGGAGTAGATGGATGGGTTCTTTTGGTGACTGTGCAAATTGTAACGAGTGAATGGGTCGTGAAAGTGTTTAGCTAGGTATAGGATAGTTAAGCGAGAACCAACCTCTCCCCTTCCCCTTTTAGGCCTTGTGCCACAATTTTTTGTATTTTGTACAAAAAATAAATAGAGGGTGCCGAGCAGCCGATCGACAAGTCAGTCGTAGACTTCCGGTGACGATCCGGAAGTAGCCATTGCTCATACGACGTCTTACGACGGTTGAGACGATTAACCTTTATTCTTGTATTGGATACTAATAACCTTTGTAAATACTATTTTCACGGAATACAACAATTAACCTATTCCTGTTGTTGAGTTATTTATTCTTACTCACGACATAACAGTATATCAATTTGAATTTCTCTCGAACGCAGTCAAACGCTAATCCTTTCAAAACTCTTTGATCTGTGCGCAGCGCCATTTGTGAAGTCTTACAAACATGGGATAGGGCGGAAGGAATCTAATGGCATATTAAACGTTGATAATCTAGAATAGACATACATAAAAGGAAGTCACAAAGGCAATAGTTTCTCAGCATTTTCCAGCATTTAGTGACTAATAAATATATTTGCTAAATTAGAGTAGTGATTAAAATAAAAAAAAAACGATTAGTAGCAGAAGCATAGATGGTAGTTATAATCATCGAAAATGATGACGAAAATCAAGAGAAGAAGAGTAATTCTTTTTATTTTCTTTTTAATCATATCACCCCAAGCAAGGCGGTAACGCCACTGGTGCGCAGGGGGCTACGTAAGAGTAAGAAGATTGGAAAAGAGAAAACCGGAAAGCACATCCTAAACAGGGAACAAGGGATGAGCCTCTTCACCAGTTCAATAGACGAGGGTGGAGTGTGAACCGGGCGATAGTTTAGTCTATCTACTCCAATTGAAAAAAAAGTGAGAAGATTAGAAAAGAGAAAACTGGAAACCACATCCTAAACAGGGAACAAGGGATGAACCTCTTAACCTGTTCAATAAACGTGGGTGGAGTGAAAACCTATTTAAGAAAAAAGAGAAATAATTCACAGAATGAATCCGATCTATTGATCTGCATGAATCCGATGTGTTGATCTGCATGAATCCGATCCATTGATCTGCATGAATCTGATCTACTGATCTGCATGATTCTGGACAATTGATCTGCATGAATCCGATCTACTGATCTGCATGATTATGGACAACTGATCTGCATGAATCCGACCCATTGATCTGCATGAATCTGATCTACTGATCTGCATGATTATGGACAATTGATCTGCATGAATCCGATCCATTGATCTGCATAAATCTGATTTACTGATCTGCATGGTTATGGACAATTGATCTGCATGAATCTGATCTACTGGTCTGCATGATTATGGACAACTGATCTGCATGAATCCGACCCATTGATCTGCATTAATCTGATCTATTTATGTGCATGAATCTGATCTATTGATTTGCATGAATCCGATCTCTTGATCAGCATGAATCAGATCAATTAAGCAACATGAGTCCGATGTGTTGATCTGCATGAATCTGATCTATTGATCTGAATGAATCTGATCTATTGATCTACATGAATCTGGTCTATTGATCGGCATGAATCGGATCAAATGATCTGCATGAAGCTGACCTATTTATTGTAATGAATCCGATATATTGTTCTGCATGAATCTGAGCAAATTATCAGCATGAATTCGATGTATTGATCTATATGTATCTGATCTATTGGTCTGCGTGAACTATTGATCTGCATGAATCTGATTTATTGATCTGCATGAATCCGATTTATTGGCCTGCATGAACCTGATCTATTTATCTGCATAAATCCGATCAGTTGATCTGCATGAATCTGATATATTGATCTGTATGAATCTGATCTGTTGATCAATATGAATCCGATCTCTTGATCTGCATGTATCTGATCTATTTAGCTTCATGAATCTGATCTATTTATCTGCATGAATCCGATTAATTGATCTGCATGAATCTGATATATTGATCTACGTGAATCTGATCTATTTATCTGCATGAATCCAATCTCTAGATCTGTATGTACAAAGGAAAAAAGAAAGAGTAGGAAGACGAAAGACAAAAAATTATATAAATAAAAAATTTGAAAACTGGATAAAAAAAGATAAAGAACACACAAAGGCACGATAAAGACGATAAAGATAGACCAAAGGAAGAAAAATATTTGAAATAAAAAATGCAGAAAGAAAGAATGTTTTCCAGTTGAACGCGAAAGAGACAAAACAATGAAAAGAGGGAAAAGAATTAGGAATGGATAGGTTAAGAAAAAAAGCAGAGAAATGCTTAAAACAAGCAAAACAAAAGAAACATTTAACTTAATGTTTTTTTACTCTTTTGTTTTAATACACTCGCTTCAAAAGGTTTACAAAATAGCATGTGGCGTTTTCATGTCAAAACGAACAGAAAAATCAAATTGTAATAATTATTATAATTTTTGTTTTTAATTGCAGAAGAGTAAAATATTTGTATCATTACGCGGTAGATAATTTATATAAATATTAGATGAAACTGAGACTGTAATCCAATGGAATTAAAATTATGCGAAATCATTTCTGAATTGATGTGTGTCCAGATTGCCAAAAAGGAGCTTGCAAGATACACACACGAGTAGAGAAAATTACATGAAATATTGGAACAGGCAATAAAAAGACGACAAACGCAAGAATAGCAAGAAATTTAAAATGAAAAATAGAAACGCAAATTGTAAACAGGCAATAAAAGACCAAGAAACAACCGCCAACAGACAGTTATGGATATTGTTACACAAAGTGAAATTACATTCTTATGAATATAGATCAGTCCGAAAGCATACAGTAAAACCAGTTATGCAAAACAGAAAATAAATACGTTTAAGAAAAACAGCAAATGATGTTATTAAGTAAAAAAACGGGTCAGAGTAAAATACTTCGTAAGTAAATGCGGCTATCCGGTTCAAAGGACTAAAAGCCTGGCAACATTTCGTCAAAGAGTTGAACTAATTCCTGCAGTCACTCGAATAGGAAATGGTCAGACATGAGCTGTAACATTTTAAGTATAGCCAACGAGACATTTCATTTGCGGGTTACACCTAAGAAAATGCTGCTATTCGGTTCAAAAACTAAAAGTCTGGCACCATTTCGTCAAAGAGTGGAACTAATTCCTGCATTCACTCGAATAGAAAATGTTCAGATAAGAGCTGTAACCTTCAAAGTGTAGCCAACGGAATATTTCATTTGCGCGTTACACCTTTATCTCAAATTTCAGAATTAATTAAGTGTCTATGGACAGTCTCCTGGTCTTAAATAAACATTAAAAAATTATTCTACAATATTCAATATAATGTATTTTTATTCAGTTGAAAGAACTTATAATTTTTAAAATTGATCATTGAGTAAAAGTAAAAGATTAAATAGTGTCAGTAAATAACAGATAAGATAATAAAAATGCGATCAGAAGTTCAGTTTTAAAAATTGTAATCAAAATCATTTGTAGGTTGACACTACCTACAATCAAAAGATAAAAAAATATTTAAGTTCCTTATCAAAATGTTACAATAAATAAATCCTTGAACGTTGCAGAAAGCAACAGATACATAATCTTGAAAACCAAAAACAACAAAAAACAAAAAAATGAGCAAAAAAACAAACAAACAAATCAAACAAAAACAAAAAACAAAACGCAAAGATAAATTATGAAGAATAAAACAAACGATGAATACTTCAGAAATACGCAGCAAAAACGACGCATTTTTTCGAAGAATCGATCAATGACTATGAGAAATGGATCGTTTACAACAATGTGAAACGAAAATAGTCCTAGGGAAAAAAGAAGTGAGGCATCATTAATAACGGAAAGTGTTGTGGAGTAAATAAGACAACGCTCGTAACACAAATAAACTAGGCTAGACGCTTAGAAAAACTCAGAGTTCCCTGTGAGTTCTGATAAAGTGTTCCTAGAATACTGTTGAAGTCAGCTGAGATATAATATTATAATGCTTGTAAGCATTATAACAGTCACGACGAGAAATCAAAACTTATACGGAATAGGAAAAATACCTTTTTTTTTACGATGATGGCAAAAAATTGAAACCACGTTGGTGTAATTTTTTTTCCTTTACTGTGCGTAAAGGAAAGAAGCCATATATATATATATATATATATATATATATATATATATATATATATATATATATATGTGGAAGAATTATTAACCCACATAGTAAAATTACAGCATCGACAATAACAGGAATATTTGGAACTCTAGAAACAGCAACAAAAGTTGATTTAAATAATTAAGAAGAAAACAGAAAATTCTTCAGTTTAATTCCCTCCCGACGAGATATATATATACTTCAGATGATGGAATTACCTTTTTGTTGTGGATTCTTGTTTAGAAAACCACACAATATAATAATTACACAAAAAAGATATGAGGGGAAGAAAGGTAAGTGTATTGAACAAAAGATATACAACCTGTACACGGTTCGTAAATTCAGGAATACTTGTTAGTAAATTCAGGAATACGGTTAGTAAATTCAGAAATACTTGTCAAATATATACAAAGAAGTTAGTCCTGGTAATAGTCTATATTCTTGTTGACCAATGAGCAGCGGTTCAACTGCTCTGACAAGCACTACAACTCTGGTAACAACAACCCTCGTTCTCTATAGGCAAGATTAGTTGTATACCTTGGAAGAGTCTATTGAGTGTTTAAAAAATGGGTGATCCCAAACATTTTTCTGTTTTTTTTAGAAGATTTACAGAGAAAAATGCAGTGACTGAGAAAACGAGAAAAAAACCTTATTCAGAAAGTTAGTACATGAAAAATACTGAAATTTTGAACTACTGAGAAAACCAGGGTAAATTTGCTTTGAAGAAACGGCAAATATTTTAACTAAAACTTTTAGTGAGAAAAGTTAATTATTCAATACCCGTTGGAAGTATATAAATCTGACGAAAAAAATGAAAATGTTGTCACATATGCTGGAATCGTTAACAATGAGTGTAAAAGATTCAAATTAAACAAGCTGGTTCTGGATATGCTTAAATAATTAATTTTCGTTAAAGGTTTAACGGGAAAAAGACGCAGAAATATGTGCTAGAATCATAACGAAATTGAAGCAGAACCATAAATTAATACTAAAAAATATTGAATCAGAGAATCCTAAATCTGAATATACAAACCGAAGAAAAATATGGAAAAAGAAATATCAATCTATGTTTCAGATGTGAAAGGTTACATCCTGGAGACGACTGCATCTTTAAGAATTTAAAGTGCTAAAGTGTAAAAAAGTAGGACATAAAAAGTCACACTGTAAAACTAAAATAAGGAAAAGTTAGAACCAGGAAAAGTTATAACGAAAAATTTAGTACACAGCGTTGAGACGAAAAATAATTACATACCCACTAACGTTTTTACAAATTCGTAATATCTATCAGATTACAAAAACTGATATTAAATGAATTTCATAGTGTAAATCAGGGAATTTCAAGGATGAAATTTCTCATGAAAAGTTATGTATACCGGACCAAAATAGATCAAGATATGGAAGTAATAATAAATGATTGCAAAGGTTGTGCTCAGGCAAAAAAATCACCTACCCCGAAATTACAACCTTGACCGAAAAAGATATTCCGTGATCAAGACTGCATATAAATTTTGAAGGTTTAATAAACGGATCACATCATTTGGTGGTACTGGATAGCTTTACTAAATGGCCTGAAATTTGTAAGTGTAAAAACTAACTTCAATAGTTACAGTGAATTCTTTCCATGAACTGTTTGCAAGATCTGGCATTCCAGATGTCATAGTCTCGTATAACGGTTCCCAATTCATTGCTTACATATTTAAAGAATTTTGTAATATGTTATCGACAGAACATATTACTAATCTGGCGTATTACCCAAGGTCAAAAAGAAAAGCTGAATGGTTTGTGAGTATTTTAAAGAGAGCTTTGAAAGAAGCAAGTAATAAAAGATTGAGTAAAAAACACTACAAAAATTATTAAGATCATACCGGATCACGCCGAATCCCTATACACCGACGGGCATATAACCGACAGAATCGATCGGTGTTCGACAAGTTGTTACCAGGACAAAAAAGAATGAGAACGGATAACAAAAGAAGACACATTCTTTAAATTGTCGAAAGGGTATTTTTCAGAGTATATAATTATGAAAAAAAAACAAAAAAAACGTGGGAAAATGGCGTAACAAGGTTAAATTAAATTGGTAAAATGATATATATGATTAAAGGAAAAATAGATCACAGAAGGCACTGGAATCAGTTAAAGAAAAGATTTACTGAAGAAAGATCAGCAAAGAAAGAAGAACCTATGCAAATTCTGCAAGATATCTTTGACGTACCAAGAAAAAGTAAACATAGCAGCTAAAAGATCATTAAACACAAACATTAGTGATATAAAAGTACCCCACAAAGATTAAAAACCTCTAATCCGTTATACGAGACTATGACATCTGGAATGCCATATTTTGCAAACTTAATCTAAATTAAGAACTTAATTACGACCAAATGGCAAGAGTTGTGGAACTCCTGCAAAAGTACCAAACTCTACAAAATCAAACCCTTCCTCAAAGAATGGACAGAAGTTAAAATTTCCAACAGGAAAATGTCAAAAAGAGAAGAAGTAGTAATGACTAGACTTCAAATAGACCAGACCGCTGTCAACCATTCACACCTACTAAGGAAGCTCCAATTTGCATTCCATGTCAGGAGCTCTACACAGTGAAACATGTACTAACAAGCTGCATAGATCTTAAACAAATGCGATTAAGATATTATCAAGAAAACAATCTGAAAGACATCTTCAACAAAGCTGACCAAAATGACCTTTTAGAATTTCTAAAAGCAACAAAATTATATAACAAAATATAGTTGCTAAAGAAGATAGCATATAACCATCATACATCAAATGACAACACCTCTACTTATATCTCGAAAGCAATAGACTCACAAAAGATCAACAAGCAGTAAACAAAAAACAAATTCTTCAGCATTAAATGTCCCAAAAGGGTAGATATGCTGGCAAAGCAAACAACTAAACTAATCTATCTATCTATCTATCTATCTATCTATCTATCTATCTATCTATCTATCTATCTATCTATCTATCTATCCCAGTCTGTTCATATCTATCTATCTATCTATCTATCTATCTATCTATCTATCTATCCCTATCTATCATAGTCTGTTCTATCTATCTATCTATCTATCTATCTATCTATCTATCTATCTATCTATCTATCTATCTATCTATCTATCTCATTGTGTCTATATCTATCTATCTATCTATCTATCTATCTATCTATCTATCTATCTATCTCATTGTGTTCACATCTATCTATCTATCTATCTATCTATCTATCTATCTATCTATCTTTTAGAATTTTTAAAAGCAACAAAATTATATAACAAAATATAGTTGCAAAAGAAGATAGCATATAACCATCACATATCAAATCACACCACCACTGCTTATATCTCGACAGCAATAGACTCACAAAAGATCAACAAGCAGTAAACAAAAACTAAACAAATTCTTCAGCACTAAATGACCCAAAAGGGTAGATATGCTGTTAAAACAAACAACTAAACGAACCTCACACCCAAAGAATTCGTTGAATGTACAAGAATGAGTACCGGAAAAACGAAAGGTACGGAAAAAATTAGTGATTGACCCAAAACAAAAGAAATATAAAGTTCAGTGCGTAACGAACTCACCAGAAAGATTAGGGGTGAATACTAAGAAAAAATATAAAAAGAAAAAATCTCAAAAGTAGGGGTGTTGTGGGATAAATAAGAGACCGCTGGTAACACAAATGAACTAGACAAGGCGCCTTAAAAAAAGAACCGAGGTAGTTCTGACAAATTCATCGAGTTCTCTGCCTGCGGGTAGAGAGGAACCTAGACGAGGCTCAGCCGAAGGGTAGAACCGCTTCTGGGGAAAAAGACAGGTGCCCTACCCTGCCTTGTGAAAGGTCTGCAAGATATGTTTGGCCGAGCTTAAGGGCTCGGAGACCCCACTTCAAAAAGGCCTTGTGCTGCATTCCGCCTCCATGGGAAGACAGATAAAGACCGAGTTCTGACAGACCTCAACCTCGTCGAACTCTCTACCTACGGGCGGAAAGTAACTCAGACGAGACTATGCCGAAAAGTAGAGTCTCATCTGGAGTGAACAGTCAAGAGCTCGGCTCTACTTTAAGCAGTGTCGACGGGAAAGTTTTGCCCCAGATTAAGGGCTCGGATCTCCCACATAAAATTCGGACTTGTGCCACATCCAACCTCAGTGGTGTGGAGACGAGTTCAGCCAAATGGCAGATCCTCATCTGAGGAAGAAAGACAGATGTCTTATAACCGTTATTAGCGAGTTATAACAAAAAGCCAGTCCGTAATAGAAGCTGATTCTCAGCATCTGCTGGGTTTAAAATGATATTTTGTATGACGTGCCCCCCCACCCCCGGCAAAATAAGACTCTGAATCGGAAGTGTGTCATCGAATTCAACCAGAATAACGCCAAACCTCGTGTCTTTTTGCAAACTCATTGATTCAGCTTGGATGAGATGTCCTACTACACTCACTTTACTCGTCACCCAAAAAGATGTAAATTTTCGCGAGGAGGGAATCATGAAGCTGCATAAAAGATGACGAAAAACAGTAGAACAAAATCTACCATACAAACACAGGTGTCCCCCAAGGCTCCATCTTAGGCCCTACACTCTTCCTGATATACATTAATGATCTCCCTGATTCCATAAGAGCCCAAATAGGTTTGTACGCCGATGACACCTCAGTTTACTCTCGCCTCAACCAAAAATCTGGTGTAGGCGTCAAAGCTAACCTCGCAGCCGAGATTGAAAAAGACCTCCAATCCATAGTGGACTGGGGTAAGAAATGGCTAGTAAATTTTAATGCTTCTAAAACGAAGCTACTCTCAATTGACCATCATCGACAATCGCACCTACCTCTCGTTAGTATGGACCAGGCTTGCCTCCCAGAGAGTAAAACACTACGCCTCCTTGGTCTCACACTTTCAGCGGACCTCAAATGGAATGACTATATCGAATCCATTGCTAAATCCGCTGCTATGAAAGTCGGTTCTCTGTGTAGGACCCGAAGGTTTTTTCCGTCTAAATCTATCCTGCACATATATAAATCTACCATCCGCCCGTGCATTGAATACTGCTGCCATATCTGGTCGGGTGCCCCTGCTATTTGCCTCGGGCTTCTCGATAAGGTACAGAGGAGGGTCTGTGATGTGATAGATACCGACTTGGCAGACCGCCTGCAGTCTCTCTCCCACCGGCGCGACGTGGCTTCCCTGTGTCTCTTCTATAAATACTTTCACGGCTTCTGCTCCGATGAACTTAGATCACTGGTGCCCCCTAGATACGAATTTGCACCAGATACTAGATTAGCAACTAGATCCCACCCTTCTACAGTGAAACCGATAAAATGCAACCGCAACTTCTACTCTAACAGTTTCTTTCCTCGCACTTCCCGACTGTGGAATTCCCTTCCACACGATTGCTTCCCCGACGGCTACAATCTCCAGGAGTTTAAATGTAAGGTCAATAGACACCTCCTAACACTCTAACTCGCTCCCATTCTTTCAAACACTCTTCCCATCTGCCCAACCCTCATCCTCGGTATCCTTACCCATCTGTCACCTTCCTCCTGACATTCCCTATGTCTAACCACTCCTTCTCTTTACCTTCCCCTATGTAGCCCCATGCGCTATAGTGGCAGTGGAATGCCTTGCTTGGGGTGAGATGATTAAAAAAACAAAAAAAAAAAACACATGTGTGACTGAATAAATATAAATACAAATATCTAAATATTATTTTCAAAATTCACTTAAAAGGCTACGGACCTTTCGTCTGCTCTAATAATTATTATAAAAACATTGCTTGGCAAATGAACAGGTTATAGCATTTTTATCAAATCTATGGCAAAAATGATCTAACATCTTAGATTAATTAGAGAAGTGAGACCTTATACGAAAGCAAACATGTATTTTTGTTGGATGTGAAGGTCACCTTAACGAAGAGTATTTGATATGAAATTTAAGCCATTATTTAAGAATTTCTTCTGGTACATAATGACCCAAAATGTTAGTAGATTAAACTCCTCCAGATCAATTCACGATACACAATTCATAAATCTACAATCATGAACGTGAAGACACTTATCCTTGACGATGCCTTGCGACTCTTGGAGAAATTCTAATGTGGAAATATAATTATCATGAAACTATCGATGAGGTGATTTGATGTAGAAGATGCTGTCATGAATAACTTTTTAGGTATATTCAAAAAGTTGATCATTTTTTGAAATAAGTACAATGATTTCCAAAATGAAAAAACACGCTAAGTTTCAAACATATCTGACAAAAGGGTAATTCTAACTTTTTTTATTTTTTTTTCCCTACACCTTATAAATATAGTAAATGCTTTTTGCTGCTACTAGCGAGTTAATTATGTTAGGTAAAGAAAAGAAATCCATTAACCATTTCCTAACTCACCATCCTTTCTGTTGACGCTTTTCCAATGATAAGCAAATGGAGTAAGGTTTAGTAGTGTAAGGAAGTAAAGTGTAGTAGTGTAAGACATTAGAGTGTACTAGTGTAAGGCAGATAGGTGCAGCAGTGTAAGGCAGTAAGGTTTAGTAGTGTAAGACAGTAAAGTGCAGTAGTGTAAAGGCAGTAAAGTGTTGTAGTGTAAGGGAATTAGGTGTAATATTGTAAGGCAGTAAGGTTTAGTAGTGTAAGACAGTAAAGTGTAGTACTGTAAGGTAGTAAGTTGTATCAATGTAAGGCAGTAAGGTGTTAAAGTGTAAGGCAGTAAGGTGTATAAGTACACAAGAGTAAGGTGTATTAGTATTAGGGAGTAAGGTGTAGTAGTGTAAGGTAGTAAGGTGTAAGGCAGTAAGGTTTAGTAGTGTATGACAGTTAAATTGTAGTATTGTAAGGGAGTAAGGCGCAGCTCTGTAAGGCAGTAAAGTTGTGTTTGTTTTTGAGGCTTAACGATCTATCAATCCTTATGGGATCATTTTAAGGTCATAACCAGTGATTTTTGGGTAAGGTTATTTTATTGTTACAACGTTTTTCTTTTCACGATTCATTGGGATTTGTTTTTAAGAGCAGGGTCCCCAAGTCCTACCATTGTTATTTAACCCATAACTGGAGGGAATGGCCGGATTAATACCTTTCCCAAGGGTACCAGTGCTTAAGCGAATGCAGGGTATTCAACTGGAATTCGAACTCGGCTCACCGATTTCTCTTTCCGAGCCGATATCCACTGCATGTCATTAAACGCTTACAGCACCTGTATTCCCAAACGGTCACCCATCTAAGTACTGACCAGGCTCAACGTTGCTTAACTTGGGTGATCGAGCGAGAACCGGTGTATTCAACGTGATAGGCCGTAAAGTTGTGTAGTGGAATGTAGTTAAGTGTAGTAGTGTAAGGCAGTAAGGTTTATTAGCGTAAGGCAGTAAGTTGTAGTATTGTAAGACTGTAAGTTGGTGTTTTGTAAGGAGGGAAATTGTAATAATAAGACCGTAAGGTTTAGTAGTATAAATCAGTAAGGACATTAATGTGCAGGGAACATCACTTCCTGATATCATTCTGCACTGAAGAACACGAACTTCTAACAAATAATCCTGACCAGAAATCGAACCCAATCCACTGAGATTAAGCTGAAAAGATTTATCTTGTAACTACACATTTCTTATTGTATTTTGGCGTCTGCTAAAATGTCACTTAATTCCAGAATGAACACTTTACATTTCCAGGAGGTTGCATTTTACTCGCCTTACATGTTTATCATTTGCTACAGTTTCATACAACAAACGAACATGTCGTTATTTTTAAATAAAGCCATGTTTAAGTGCAGCGATTCGGAAAAAGACGTCGTATAAGTTTCTTGTTTAAAGAAATTTTGTCTTTGAAATTAATCTGCAAAACAACGTGTGCTTTATAAATTAAAATAAACATGCTTTGATAGTAGAAGAAGATTTACTACATGCAGCCAAATGCCTGAGTTGGATTACTTAAATTTAACTATGAAAACAAGAATATTTTGCGCGTAATAGACATTACGAGGACAGTAATAAACTAGAAAAAGAAAGTTGAAAAGGAGTGTAAGATGTATATTTATATATATATATGTATATTTAGATACACTACCGACCATAATTATTAGTCAACCCCAGTGTTTAAAAAAATGGTGTATTTTATACTATTTTAAGTGGATAATTCTAAATGTATGTAGCCTTCTATACACTACCAACCATAATGATTAGGCCACCCCAGTGTTGTAAAAAATAATGTATTTCATACTATTTTTTAGTATTTATTGCCAAGTGAATAATTGTAAATGAAAATAGAATCGTTCTTTAGTTATTATTACTTTGCATAATTTCACAAGGCTAATAGCGACAATTTACCCATCGCACCCTGTAGATTTGCTATATATATATACACACTACCGGCCATAATTATTAGGCAACCCCGTGTTTTAAAAAAATGATGTACTTCACACTATTTTTTAGTAATTATTGCCAAGTGAATAATTGTAAATGAAAATAGAATGGTTCTTTTGTTATTATTGCGCAATAACATGTGCATCAAATGAATTTATAAATATTTAATAATTACCTGTATTGCAGTTTCATCAATGAAAGAATGGAGACAATTTAGGTTGATTCGGATGAGTTCATTTTTGCTTCTTTGCCTTTTAAAAATTTGCAAAGTAATAATCACAAAAAAAACCATTCTATTTTGATTTAGAAATATCCACTTGGCAATAAATACTAAAAATAGTATGAAATAAATAATTTCTTTTAAAAAACTGATATTGGAGTAGATAGACTGAACTATCGCCCAGTTCACATTCCACCCTCGTCTATTGAACAGGTGTAGAGGCTCATCCCTTGTTCCCTGTTTAGGGCGTGGTTTCCGGCTTTCTCTTTTCCAAGCTATTCACTCTTTCGTAGCCCCCTGCACACCAGTGGCCTTACCGCCTTGCTTGGGGTGATGTGATTTAAAAAAAAAAAAATATATATATATGTGTGTGTGTGTGTGTGTGTGTGTGTGTGAGAGAGAGAGAGAGAGAGTGAAAGATAGATAGATAGAGAGATAGATAAAGAGAGAGAGAGAGAGAGAGCGAGGGAGGGGGGAGAAATTACATCATTAAAAGTAGAAATCTACTGAATATAATTCGAATACAATATATTCCAAAAATAATTCGGTGAAATGCCCGGAAATGCAAATACTTGGAACATGAAAGGGGTTTAAATAAAGAAAAAAACAAATAAACAACAATACCAAAAAAAAAAACCCCCCAAAAAAAACAACAACAAAAAACAAATGTTCAAATTAAAAGTAATGTTCAAACAAATAAATTAAATATGTCGGTTGTTAAAACTATTTCGTTAAACTTCGGGACTTTTCGTTATAGTGTATGTTTACATTTGTTGGCATTATAGAGCAGAGATGGTTATTTACGTAGAATCGAAAATTGTGTTATATAGGCTTGATTTGAATTCGGTTAAACTGTGGAATCATTCGAGGTCGAGTGATCTAAGATACACCAGATCAATTGGAGGTTCCTTCTATGTTGTTAGGGGTCTCAGGTTCGAATCCCCCTAAGTGACATACATTTTGTAACAAAATTTATCGTAAATAATAAGGCCGGTAGAAATAAATATAGTATTTGATTAAAAACAGAATCTATCCTGGACATATACAAATCTACCATCCGCCCGTGTATTGAATACTGCTGCCATATCTGGTCAGGTGCCCCTGCTGCGCTCCTTGGGCTTCTTGACAAAACACGAAGGAGGATCAGTAATGTGGTTGATACTGACTTGGCAGACCGGCTGCAACTACTCTCTCACCAGCGTGATGTGGCTTCCCTGTGCCTCTTCTACAAGTACTTTCATGGCTTCTGCTCCGATGAACTACGATCACTGGTGCCGCCTAAGCACGAATTTACATGAGATACTAGATTAGCAACTAGGTACCACCCTTTTACAGTTAAACAGATAAGATGTAACCGTAAATTCTACTCCAAAAGCTTCTTTTCTCGCGCTTCACACCTGTGGAATTCCCTTCCACAAGTCTGCTTTCCCGACAGCTACAATCTCCAGGTGTTTAAATGTAGGGTCAATAGACACCTCCTATCACACTAACTTCCAATTATTCTCCCAACACTCTCAACATCTACCCAACCCTCATTCTCGGTATCCTTACCCGCCTATCACCCTCCTTCTGACATTTCCTATATCTAACCATCCTTTCTCCACTCTATGTAGCCCCCTGCGCAGTAGTGGCAGTGACATGCCTTGCTCGGGGTGAAACGCTTATAAAAAAAATATCTACTTAAATACGAGTATCGATTAAAAATAATGTTCAAACAAAAAATTATATATATATATATATATATATATATATACACAGTACTGTGCAAAAGTATTAAGACAAGAACTATTTTATCTTTTTATGAGGCATATTGACAGAAAATAATCAATTTAATTAAAGTCATTTGTTTTTTATTTACTCAGCAAATGCTTTAACAAGAAAAAATATTTGTTACAAAATGAATTTAATATTTCGTATAATAGCCTTTTGTTTTGATCACAGCCATCATTTTGTTAGGCATTGGCATCACAAACGTCTTCGATGTATCTAATGGTATCTCCTGCCAAGCAGCTTGTATTTGTTCCGAAAGTGTGTCTTGCGAAGTAACATTAGATTTATCAATTTGAGAGGGGGGAATAAGAAAAAAGCCAGTCATATTCAAGGATAATAGAATAATGAGTTGTTTCAAAATAACTTGTTTAATAGAAAATAGGAAAAATTAAATATAACTTGTTTTTAATACATTTCTTTTACACCTAGTTTTAAATAATCAATATTTATCAGCAATTTACTTGGCTTTTTACTCTGTATTTGAATTTCAGTGAGGTTTTTAGGACAATTACCCGAGTGGTACAGTGGATTGTGGTACAGTGGATATCGGCTCTTTCGAGACATGATCGCCCAAGCGTGTATCACGTATAGCACCTAAACTGACTGACAGTGGATATCGGCTCGGAACGAGAAACCGGGAAGCGGAGTTCGAATTCCAGTTGAATCCATTGTATTCACTTACGCGCAAATACCCTTGGGAAAGGTATTAATCCGTCTCTTCCTTCCAGTTATGGGTTAAATAACAGGACAGATTGGGGTCTATAGCCTTGGTCGGCAACCAGTCTACCGCAGAAAGCAATGGCAACCTACTGCGGGATAATTTTCTGCCCAGTCAGTCATGTCTCTTTCGAGACATGATCGCCTAAGCGTGTATCACGTATGGCACTTTAACTGACTGACCCCTGTTCTAATACTTTTGCACACTACCGGTAGTGTGCAAAAGTGTTAGGACAGGGATGATTTAAAACTTTATTTTGATGCCTCATAAAAGATAAAATAGTTTTTGTCTTAATACTTTTGCACAGCACTGTATATATATATAAATTATTTTTAAGCGCAAATCAAGGAAAGAACAAAAAATATTGAAAAATGTGACACGATAACTAGACATATATGTATTTTATTATAATAGATTAAAATAGAAAATAGATTAGAATAGAAAATAGTTTAAAAACATATCTAACAAAAGTTAAAAAGAAGAGGAAAAAATAAATAAATAAACGCTTTTTCTTTTATGAGGAAAATTGTTCTCCGGTAAATATTTAACTCAGTGATAAAGTTCAGTAGGTAGGTTTTCGATGACCCGGTCAAAGGCTGTCCTTTACTGTATCTTGACCACACATTAAGCCTTTTCCGGCGGAAGCCTTATTAAGATAAAAAAAAAAGATAACTGAAATTTCAGACTTACAGTCGCCGGTGTTTGTCACCGGTGGTCTGAAGCATTTCCGGATTTCCGGTCAATTTTGGATAAATTCAGGTAATTTTTCCGAGTCAGTAAGTTAAGAAAAGTTAAGTGAAGGGGAGTCCGCCGGGTTCGAGCTTGAAGTAAGGATCTCCGTTCGTCTTGTTTCGTTCAGTTCGGATTTGTTGATCTCCATTAATTAGAGTTAGAGCTGTGTGTCACATTCGCCTGCCCCAACCGAAAAGGCTAACTCTAAACGAATAAAGCATCCTTTCAACTCATCCAAGTTGTGGAAGTTCGTTCCTTATAGTTCAGTCTTGTACCCCCAGCTGTTCGGCCGACATTTTCTACAAATTTCCGGCAACATCACAGCGTGGAGAACGTTGTTAGGACGGGCCGTTGGAGTGTTACAAAAACACGTGTTAAACAAAACACATTTGACTCGGAAAATTACTGGAGAAATTCTAGAGAAAGATCCACTGTAAATTATAGGCCCTACGCCGTTTAAACGCACGAGAAAACAGTTATTGATAATGAGAGAATGTGGGAATTTAAATATGTGTCCTTCACTTAAGAATCTAATCGACCAGATCCTACGGTCAGATCGAATGACTTTGAATTAATCTTATTCGATTGGTCTTAATTTATTTAATTCGCATCCAGTTAGTGCTGGAAAATAAATACTTCAATGGAATTTACACAACATTTTACAAATTGGAGAATTTATAGAGAATTATTTATTTATCTTATGAATTCACTTTGGTGGTGAAAAAATTATAAATAGCCATATGAACATGGAATTCAAATTTTATACGCAGTCGTTCGTTTTCTTTGATATATATCAATAACAAGTATCCTTCGGATAAGGCTCTAGATACGTCCTTACAATTACAACGCAAAACAGGATTGTCCTCGTCGTCGGCACCAGTTCGAATCCGAGTATAGGGATCGTTATTCTCTCTTCCTGTTCCCGTTTTCGGTGGCGAAGATGGCCTGGACTTCACTCTTGAAGAGTCGAGAACAGGGAACACAGAGTAGTGGGGACCCTCCTGAAATCTGCGTATATATAGGTGTATGCACGAGTGTAAGTAATAGTTTTTTATATGTTAGTATTAATGCTATTCTGTTGAAAATATAGTGCCAGCAATATTTCAATGTATGTGATTTCGTTGTTGAACCTAAACAACATCGTATGGCTTAATGCTGGATGTCTCATCTGGTAGTTATTTAACGGTATTGGTAAAAGACACACCATAGCACGACCAATAATTGTGTATGTATATATATGTTTATATTCTTCAGTCAGTTAAGTGCTATAAGTGACTAGCAGTATAGCTAGGCGTTGCTCGGGAGTAATGAAAGCTTTAAAACTAATCCTGGAGCTCAGACTCAGCCTAAAGAATATTTGAAATAATAAATTAATTGCGACAATTTAACAATCGCCACTAGTATATATATATATATATATATATATATATATATATATATATATACTAGCAGTATAGACCACTAGTATATATATATATATATATACTAGCAGTATAGACCGGGGTTGCTCGGGTGTAATGAAAGCTTTAAAACTAATCCGTGGTCCTGGAGCTCAGACTCTTTGGACTTTGGCACGAAACACTAAAAAGCAATAGTTGTTTCCAGTGAAAGTGAAACCGTAGACTGAAAGAAAAATGAATGGATGTAAGTCAAATTTTGATTTCCTGGTATCGATATCAAATTTTCTGCACTATTGTAAGAACTGCAACCTTGAAACTTCTGAATATCGTTTCTTATGTCTTTGTCTATGAGTCTATCAAATTTGATTAAAATCGGACCACTCCTTCTATAACCCGATTTTTTCGATTATAGATTTTCGATATTTATCGGGGGTACCTCGACACCTAGCTAAAAACACTCGCAGACGCTTATAGTACAACTGTGTAAATTTTCAAGAAAATCGGTTCAGCCGTTTCGGAGTCTATAGGTAACGGATAAAAAGACACACACACACACACACACACACACACACACACACACACACACAGTTCCATTTATAAATAAGTTTAGATATACGCTTGGGCGATCATGTCTCGAAAGAGGCATGACTGACTGGGCAGAAGATTATCACGCAGCAGGTTGCCATTGCTTTCTGCGATAGACTAGTTGCCAGCCTAAGGCTATAGAACCCAATCTATCCTACAATTTAGCACATAGCTAGAGTGGGAAGAGATGAATTATAATATATCATTATATTAATCAGTAGTAATTAGTGGGGGATCAGTTTATTACATCATAACAATAAGAACCCCCCACCCACTTTATGCCCAGTAGAAGTTTTAATTGTATTCAACTATTATATTAAGTTAGTCAGTCTAATGCCATAAGTGATATACACTTGGGTGATTATGTCTTGAAAGAGACATGAGTAACTGGGCAGAAGATTATCCCGCTGTAAGCTGCCATTATCTTTTGCGGTAGACTAATTGTCTACCGCAAAAGATAATGGCAGCTTACAGCGGGATAATCTTCAGAACCCAATCCTTCCTGTTATTTGAACCATAACTGGAGGCAACAGACGGATTAATACCTTTCCCAAGAGTTTTTGCGCGTAAGTGAATGAAGGGAACTCTACTGGAATTCGAACTCGGCTCCCCGATTTGTCGTTCCAAAAGAGACATGATCGCCTAAGCGTGTATCACGTATGGCACTTAACTGACTGATTGAAGAATATAAACATATATACATATACAATTATATCCACTGCACCACAACGCACATCCTTATATTGTCATGGTAAAATATAAAACGTAGTTACTTCGTTGAATGCTGTTTTTATTATGAATTATTCCGATACTCTAGAATTTTAATGATCCTGGATGTTATGCAAGGATTTGTCATCTGAGGGCACAATTTGAAAAAATGATACGCAGATGATACACTACAGTGCTTATTGTAGACACGGAAAGGAAACTACAAGGACTCCTAGCCGAAGAGAGTGACAAAAAAGGACTACACATAAACTGCAAGAAAACCAAAGGTCCTCAGCGAAAAGAGCAACCCAAAGTGCCAAATACAGGTGGGGGATATTAAAATCAAGCAGGTACAAACATTCACATTTATGGGAAGTGTTCTAACAGAAGTCAGAGAGTGCGACACAGAGATCTAAACGAAAAAATAAATGGATCACACAACACATACCTGACCTGCCAGCAGGTTTAGGCTCTTTGCTTAGTTCAGTTTTTATTAATAAAAATCATCACAGAATAACTTTCAGTGTCTATGTTTTAGAATATTAAAATTTAAAGAAAAAAAAAAATTCTTAAACAATGAACTTTTAGAAGCTATAAAAACAAAACAAAAAAACAAAAAACAAAACAAAACAGAAAACAAAATACATCAATGCATTTTGTTTAAATTTCATCCAAATTATAAAAAATTATTTCGCGAATTCAACAAACCTTAAAAAATGTTACTGAAAAAAAAAATTGTTTTAAATATTTTTCGAATTGTTATTGTTGTATTGCATTAAAGAACAGAGTAAGTCTTAACTTCATAGGTAACTTGAAAAAGCTGAGTAAAGTATTAAGAGACAGGAAAATTTCGCTAGAAACAAAGAAGAGAGTACTGGATTACGATGTGATGTCAGTTCTTCAATATGGCATTGAATGCTGGACAATATCATCAAAGATGAAGGATAAACTTGAAGCAACTGAAATGTGGTTCTATAGAAGCATACTAGAGATAAAGTGGGGGATCAATTCCATATTACAACCAATATATAAATTGACCCCTCACTTTGTGGCCACATCAGTTTCTATATATTTATATTCCTGAGATCCAAAAGGACAAGGATCCATTCCACGAGCTGATTAGAGTATTAAGAGACAGGACAATTTCGCTAGAAACAAGGAAGAGAGTACTGGATTGCGATGTGATGTTGGTTCTTCAATATGGAAGTGAATGCTGGACAATATCATCAAAGATGAAGAAAAAACTTGAAGCGACTGAAATGTGGTTCTACAGAAAGATGCTTTGGATATCATGGATCGAGTATGTGAGCAATTATGAGGTTTTAGAAATGATGGAAACAAAAAGGAAATTAATATTGAGCATCAGGAAGAACCAATTGAAGTTCCTGGAACATGAAATGAAGAAGGAGGGCTTGGGGAACCTGATACTAACAGGCCAGATATAGGGGAAAAAGAGACAGGGGAAAGCAACGGATAACATATTTGAAGGGCCTGAGTAGGTGGGTGACAGAACAGGAGAAAGCGTGCGAAGAGCCACCAGAGATAGGGAGACGTGGAAAGTCATGATCGCCTACGTCCTGAAAGGACAAGGCACATAGAAGAAGGAGAATCTAGCAGTAGGAAATTTATTACGAAAAAAATTTGTAAAAGAGCGTTAAACCACCACAAAACGATGAGTTAAACAGGTTTTTTTTTCGTAAGATATTTACCTCCCCCCCACCTATGTCGTGGATGCGTCACAAGATCATGGTTTAATGTGGGGAGCCCGAACGCGTGCAAACGGGGCAAGAGCCACAAATTGCCTAGTTTCCGAAACTCTCAAGGGTGTTTCTGTATATAGACTACCGGCCATAATTATTACCCCCCCCCCCAGTTTTAAAAAAATGTGTTTCATACTATTTTTTTAGTATTTATTGCGAAGTGAATAATTGTAAATAAAAATAGAATAATTCTTTGCAAAATTTTACAAGGCAAATAGCGACAATTTACCCATCGCACACTGTAGATTTGCTATATATATATATATACATACACACTACCCGCCATAATTATTAGGCCCCACCCGCCAGTTTAAAAGAAAAGGATGTATTTCATACTATTTTTTAGTATTTATTTCCAAGTGAATAATTGTAAATAAAAATAGAATGGGTCTTTTTGTGATTAATACTTTGCAAAATTTTACAAGGCAAATAGCGGCAATTTATCCATCGCACCCTGTAGATTATATATATATATATATATATATATATATATATATATATATATATATATATATATATAAACACTACCGGCTATAATTATTAGGCCACTCCCGTGTTTTAAAATAATGATGTATTTCATATTATTCTTGGTATTTATTACCAAGTGGATAATTCTAAATGAAAATAGACTGGTTCTTTTGTTAATACTGCACAATAATATGTGCATCAAACAAGTTGTTCTGGTGTCCAGTTTTTGTGCTCTCTTCCCTATGCTAGTCTCTTCTTCTTATTGGCTGGCCGAAACTAAGGCTTCCTGGCTGCCTTGCAAAGTAATAATAATTGTTGCCGGTAGTATATATATATATATATATATATATATAAAATCTACATGTTGCAATGGATAAATTGTCGCTGTTTGCCTTGTAAAGTTTTGCAAAGTAATAATAACAAAAGAAACATTCTATTTTCATTTAGAATTGTCCACTTGGCAATAAATACTAAAAATAGTATGAAAAAACATAATTTCTTTAAAAAAAACTGGGTGGCCTAATAATTATGCACGGTAGTGTATATATATATATATATATATATATATATAATCTACCAGGTGCGATGGCTAAAATGTCGCTCTTTGCCTTGTAAAATTTTGCAAAGTAGTAATAACAAAAGAACCATTCTATTTTGATTTAGAATTATCCACTTGGCAATAAATACTAAAAATAGTATGAAATACATCATTTAAAAAAAAACTGGGGTGGCCTAATAAATATGGCCGATAGTGTATGTGCATATAGATGAGCAGGTGTATAACTATGAATTTATTTTAGCTACGTAAACATAGCAAGTGGCTCATATCGATTTACATATAAATTAAACATTGTATATTGTTGAAGACTAGTTTAAAAGTAAGAACAATGTGGATATTTGTCGGGAGATGTAAGCGATATTTCAGTTTCACCATGACCGGATATCATAAAAATCCATACATGCCATCTCTGATTCGCATCCTTTCTCTCATGTTATTTCCCCCGTCCATTCTCATCAGCTCTCTTCACACCAGTGTTCTCATTCTCTGACGCCCCCTATAACTTGTTTCTCTTTCTCATCACTCTCCTCCTACGTCACCCCTTGCACTCTAGTGGCAGTAAAACTGCCTTGCTTGGGGTGAAATCTAAACTTATTTATAAATGGAACTTTGTCTGTGTGTGTGTGTGTGTGTGTCTGTGTGCGCGTGTGTGTGTCTGTGTGTGTGTGTGTCCGTTACCTATAGACTCCGAAACGGCTTAATAAATTTTCTTGAAAATTTACACAGTTGTATTATAAGCGTCTGTGAGTGTTCTTAGCTAGGTTTTGTGTCGAGGTACCCCCGATAAATATCGAAAATCTATAATCGAAAAAATCGGGTTATAGAAGGAGTGGTCCGATTTTAATCAAATTTGATAGACTCATAGACAAAGACATAAGAAACGATATTCAGAAGTTTCAAGGTTGCAGTTCTTACAAGAGTGCAGAAAATCGATAATAAATATATATATAAAAGGCAAGATGTTTGTGTGTGTTTCTGTTTATCTGCCTGTATGTCTGTATTTTTTCAGCTCTTTTATTTTAGTTTTTGCTTCGGGTTTGGCTCTAAGTAGCTATAATTGTAGTTCTTAGTCTCAGCCATGATACCATTTACTCAGAGGACTTATTTAGCCTTCAAAATTCAGTTTACGACGAAAAAAATTGATTTGATATCGATACCAGGAAATCAAAATTTGACTTACATCCATTCATTTTTCTTTCAGTCTACGGTTTCGCTTTAACTGGAAACAACGCATTAACTGGAAACAACAAATATGTTATCCGTTGCTTTCCCCTGTCTCTTTTTCCCTCTATCTAGCCTGTTAGTATCAGGTTCTCCAAACCCCCTTTCTTCATTGCATGTCCCAAGAACTTCAGCTGTCTCTTCCTGATGCTCAGTATTAATTTCCTTTTTGCTTCCATCATTTCTAGAACCTTATCATTGCTCACATGCTCGATCCATGATATCCGCAGCATCTTTCTGTAGAACCACATTTCAGTTGCTTCAAGTTTTTCCTTCATCTTTGATGATATTGTCCAGCATTCACTGCCATATTGAAAAACTGACAACACATAGCAATCCAGTACTCTCTTTTTTGTTTCTAGTGAAATTTTCCTGTTTCTTAATACTCTAATCAGCTCCTGGAATGCATCCTTGTGCTTTTGGAACTCAGGAATATAAATGTATAGAAACTGCTGTGATCACATAATGAGGAGTCAGTTTATATATTGATTGTAATATGAAATTGGTCCCCGACTTTATATCCAGTATGCTTCTGTAGACCCTCATTTCTGTTGCTTCAATTTTTTCCTTCATCTTTGATGATATTGTCCAAGATTCTCTGCCATATTGAAGAACCGACATAACATAGTAATCCAGTACTCTCTTCTGCTGTTATCCCAGCTTAATTCCTTGTCTTGTTTTCCCTTCCTTATCTAGTTTTTATCTCTCTAACGTTGAATATTTTCGCGATTCCCATCTCTCTCTCTCTCTCTCTCTCTCTCTCTCTCTCTCTCTCCCTTTTCACGTGTCACTCTTTCTTTTATTCTGTTCTTTTCTTTCTTTTCCGTCACACGATTTCACCTCTGGCCCATTCATTCTTTCTACATTTCCCGTCTCTTTGCTTCTAAAGTTGTGAACGACCAGCAACTGACAGCCGCCATTATCTCAGTGGTCACGTGATATCAAACGGCATCCACAGCGCCCCAAGTGATGGTTACGTGGCAGTTGAATATCGTTCTTATCAGATCGACCTCAGACGATGAAGTAACTACAGACCCGTCACTCCTCGTTCGTCTTTTCTTGTATCAGTTTCCGCAGAGACTTACTTCAGTCGTAGTCAATGGCAACATAATTTTGAACTGAGGAGGAAAAAGATGTTTTTTTTTTCCTGGGCTGGTTAAAGAGAATTTGGAAGAAACTTTGAGTAAAAAGACTTTTGTATTCTTTTTTTCCACTCTTCGTACCGTGTAAGGAATTCTTACCCGTTCATATAACATGGAAAGGAGATTAGTGCCACAAAGTAACTCTTTTTTTTATTTAGAGAAACCATGAAACACATAGGATGGTAGTTCTATAGTTTCCTAGGTCATGTGACCAACCAATCATTGCACATACACGCGCACGCGCAGTCGTATACTTCAATTCATTTCTCGAATGAAATGCAACTCTGAGAAAATTAAACTCCAAAGACGTTCCATATAGAATCTCGTTTTACATGGTCATTTACTTCTATACTAGCAGTATAGCTCGGTGTTGCTCGGGTTTAATGAAAGCTTTTATATATATATTATCGATTTTCTGCACTTTTGTAAGAACTGCAACCTTGAAACTTCTGAATATCGTTTCTTATATCTTTGTCTATGAGTGTATCAAATTTGATTAAAATAGGACCACTCCTTCTATAACCCGATTTTTTCGATTATCGATTTTCGATATTTATCGGGGGTACCTCGACACAAAACCTAGCTAAGAACACTCGCAGACGCTTATAGTACAACTGTGTAAATTTTCAAGAAAATCTGTTCAGCCGTTTCGGAGTCTATAGGTAACGGACACACAAACACAGACACCCACACACAGACAAAGTTCCATTTATAAATAAGTTTAGATATGTGACCATTCAATGAAAGACACGGGCCACGAGCGTATGTGAAATTAAACTCTCCTAACATCCTGAAGATGAGACTATGATCTGGAAATGTTAATAAATATGTAATACCCAACACCTTCATTGCCTTTTTTTGTCTTTCTATTTTGATAGCCTTCAAAACCTACCCATACATTTAGATATGTAAAAAAAAAAAAAAAAAAATTAAAAAAAGAGGAATAATAAGCATAGAAACAAATAAAGTTATAGAACTTAAATCACTGGTGCCCCCTAGGTGTTACTTTGCACGAGATACTCGATTGGCAACTAGGTCCCACCCTTTCACAGTGAAACCGATGAAATGTAATCGCAATTTCTACTCCAACAGCTTCTTTTCTCGCACTTCCCGCTTATGGAATTCCCTTCCGCATGCTTGCTTCCCCGACGGCTATAACCTCCAGGAGTTTAAATGTATGGTCAATAGACACCTCCTAACACACTAACCCTCCCATTCTCTCCAACTCTCCCCCTATGAACATCCTAACTCGTCTATCGCCCTGTGTAACCCCCTGCGCTGTAGTGGCAGTGGAATGCCTTGCTTGGGGTGACATGATTAAAAAAAAAAAAAGTCGCGTGCATCAAAAACCTCAACAGCAACAATCAAACTCTAATACATTTCCCTTCGAGGTGCATTGATTTTTTTAAGACTACGTGTGCGTTGTGGTACAGTGGATATCGGCTCGGAACGAGAAACCGGGGAGCCGAGTTCGAATTCCAGCTGAATCCATTGTATTCACTTACGCGCAAATACCCTTGGGAAAGGTATTAATCCGTCTCTTCCTTCCAGTTATGGGTTAAATAGCAGGACAGATTGGGTTCTATAGCCTTGGTCGGCAACCAGTCTACCGCAGAAAGCAATGGCAACCTACTGCGGGATAATCTTCTGCCCAGTCAGTCATGTCTCTGTCGAGACATGATCGCCCAAGCGTGTATCACGTATGGCACCTAAACTGACTGAACCCAATTTCGTTTGACCTGGGAGATTGTGGCTTGACTTCACTCTTAATACGAGCCAAATAAAAGAAACAAAAATTTGCTCATGTTGACACGTCAGACAAAGAAGGAAAGGAATAGAAAGAAAGGATAAGAGAGAAATGAAAAAAAAAATCGGAGAAGTGAGAAAAAGAAAGAAGTGAAATAGATAAAGAAAGGCAACAGAAGAGAGAGAAAAAAAAGAGAGAAGTGAAAAAGAAACAGAGAACTTATAGGAAGAAAAGGGAAGAGAAAACATACTAACATTCATGTTTACATCAAATTTGAGAAGAAAAAAGGACATGAAGGACGCCACAGTTTATTCTTATCATTAAAAACAGATAAAAATGTCCAGATTATATGAAAAATTGATTAAAATGAGAGAACATGTCAAGTTTCAAAATTTTTACACAAGAAAACTAAGCAAAGGTGGCAACGTTTTTTTTTAATTGAAACGAATGTATGACAAAAATATAAGGGAAACAAATATGAGTTGATTTTGAGTAGATAGATATAGCAAACGATGTTCATAAATTCTCCGAAAGACAAACTTTTCAAAACCTGGTCAAATGAAAAAATTTCATAATTTGTTTTGGAATCCTTTCTTTGCCATAACTATGCATGCATAATATATATATATATAAAAGGCAAGATGTTTGTGTGTGTGAGTCTGTTTATCTGCCTGTATATCTGTATTTTTTCAGCCCTTTTATTTTAGTTTTTGCTTCGGGTTTGGCTCTGAGTAGGTATAATTGTAGTTCTTAGTCTCAGCCATGATACCATTTTTTAAGAGGACTTATTTAGCCTTCAAAATTCAGTTTACGACGAAAAAACCGCGGAAGGAAAAAATGGTGATAGAAAAAGAACGAGCTAAGCACTTGAACATCAGTCAAAGTACGCAGCCCAAAGAAAAAAAAACCCGAGACGAGTAACCTAAAACAAAAAGCGCTCAATACGCAAGTAGAGCAAACAAAGTAAATAACGAACCTAGACTAGAGAGACAACGAACCTACCAAGGTTTCACCAAATTGGTTCTTCAGGGGAAGTTGGCTAACTTTCCCTGAAGATCTAATTTGGTGAAACCTTGGTAGGTTCGTTGGCTCTCTAGGTTCGTTATTGATTCTATATATATATATATATATATATATATATATTGTGTGTATTTTGGCAGCATTTTTTCATTAATGCAGGTTTCATTGAATAATATAGACAAATCTACAAATCCGATCTTCTACAGTGAACTAAAAAACATAAAACAGACACTCATCAATAATAATTTTCCCAACTACATAGTTGATGAACAAATACATTATTTTCTTAAAAAGCTTAACATGGAAAAAACAACACATGATACTAACCCAACCAATCCTAAACATATCACTCTCTTATACCGTAGCCAGATGCACTCCAACTACCAACTAGATGAAAACATCCTAAAAAAACTCATAAATACTAATATTTCTCCGACAGACTCTAACAAAAGAATTAAGTTCATTATATATTACACTAAATCCACTACATCTAATTTATTTGTCCGCAACGACTCTTCCCCCACCGTTAGTGATTTGCAAAAAACCAATGTAGTATATAAATTCATATGTCCATTTAGAGAATGTATCTCTAACAACCTCAATAATATCTACATCGGCCACACCACAAATTCGCTCTCACGGCGTCTGACGTTGCACTTAAATAAAAATTCAAATATATTCCGTCATTTAGAACAACACGGTTATCAACGCACACTTCTGAGAAAAACGCTTGTTGATAACACGTACATACTTAAACAAGAAAATAATAAGCAGAAACTAAAAATCCTCGAAGCACTCTACATTAAACAATTTAAACCTGGTTTGAATACAATCAATTTCGATATTTCCAATAACGTACTCAAATGTCTGTAATCAGACCAGGGACCACAACACCACTATTTTGTCACTGTCTTCGGCCATCCGCCACGGTAGGGATGGACTTATATTTTCAATTCAATTATCTTTATTGTTAATAGTTTAAATGTTCTATGTTTACTGTGTGTTAATATTTACTCTTTGATAATGGCTTATGTGAGCCGAAAGCTTAGACACGATAAAAAATTCAACAAATACTGTGATTTTTTGTTGTCTTTCAACGACATCACCATCAAGTATATCAGACGGTATGAACGGATCCTACACAAAATTAATAGACAAAACTTGTCTATATTATTCAATGAAACCTGCATTAATGAAAAAATGCTGCCAAAATACACACAATATATATATATATATATATATATATATATATATATATATATATATAATTAAAACAAGAATTTCGATATTTAAATCCGTTGGATAGCCATTTCTACAAGGAAATTCTCGCTTCTTTAACAACGGCGAAACCAAAATTTTATTTATTCAAAAATTCAAATGTGTTACAAAATTTTATCCCGGTAGATTAAAAAAACAAAAAAAACAAAACAAAACAAAACAAACTCATCCATACACAGAAAAATAGAAGTGCGTGGGTTTAACAATTTTTGAATGTAAAGAAGCTAAGAAGGGGAAAGCAGACAGATATTTATGTCTCATATTAGAAGACTTACCCCTCCCCCATACACGAGTCAAGAGTTTAAAAGTTAAAATTTAGCCAGGTCAGAGGGATAGAAGTGGTAGGGGAAACAGGAAAGAAAGGATGAAGTGGGGGGGGGGTTGACTGGGAAGCTATGAAAAAAATTTTTCGCTTAGAAACAAAAGAAAACTGCTGACATCAATGTTGAAAAAGAAAATACGATTGAAAAATTTACCAAAGAGATTTTGCTCGAAATAAATAATGACTAGGACAAATGTTATAGAAAAATTTGGACATACAAATTCCAAAATAAGTCTTAAATTTAAAATTTAAAATTGAAAATATTAAATTATTGATAGATTGGTAGATTGAAAAAAGAGTCCATTTTATTCACACACGCACACACACACACACACACACACACACACACACACACACACACACACACACACACACACGTGCTGATTCGGTCCGAATCCCTTTGGCTAATGTTCATGTGCTTAGCTCTTTCTTTTTTTACAACCGTTTTTCCTTCCACGTAGCTACGCGGTGGGTTTTTTGTAACGAGTATATAGTTATAAGTTTGTGTTTATATATATATATTTTTTTTAATCATTTCACCCCGAGCAAGGCGGAAATGCCACTGATGTGCAGGGGGTTACATAAATGTAAAAAGATTAATTAGAAAAGAGTGAGGAGTACAAGCTAGTTAGAAAGGAACAATAGAAAGCTGAGAAAGCAGGTGCAATGACTGATACATGGGCGGAGAGAACGTGAAGATTATACAGGGGAGGGGAGAGAGCTAGAGTCCAGTGGTTAGTAGATGAGTATTAACTTTGCTTTTAAATTTCTGGAGGTCGTAGCCGTCAGGAAAGCAAGAATACGGGAGTGAGTTCCACAGGCGGGAAGTGCGAGAGAGGAAGCTGCAGGAGTAGAATTGTCGTCTGCGTTTGGCTAACCTGACTGTGAATGGGTGGGACCCAGTTGCCAGTCTGGTTGCACGGGTAAACACCTGTTGAGAAGGCATATGTGTGTGTGTGTGTGTGTGTGTGTGTGTGTGTGTGTGTGTGTGTGTGTGTGTGGCCACACTGCCACTTTTAGAAACTTTTTCTTGACAGAATCTTTTTTGCGCCGTTGTAAATCTACCATTCAACCATGTGATGAATATTGTTTGGTGTTTCTGTCTTGTATCTAGATATACCTGAAATAATTCAAAGAAGAATCTGCAAGGTCCTAACCTAGCATCTCGTCTTCAATAACTATTTCACTGCCGTAACGTGGTTTTGTTGTGGTTTTCTATAAATTCTGTTATGACAATCTTTTTTCTAACAGTTTTTGTTTTTGGCACCCCAACTTCATGAATTTTAGCGGAGCACCAGATTGATAGATCTCATCATTTTATTATTGAAATTGCTACCTGTAACTATAAGTTCTAATAGTTCATATTTCGCAATTATCACCCGTGAACATCTATCTATCTATCTATCTATCTATCTATCTATCTATCTATCTATCTATCTATCTATCTGTGTATGTGTGTATTCGCATGGGTTCGTATATAATTACTATCCTATTTAGATTTTTAAAAAAATTGGTATCATCCTAAGCAAGGTAGTAAAGCCACTAAGACACAAGAGGTTAAAGGGTGTGGAAGAATTAGGAACAAAAACATTAATAGTGAGAAGTGGGATCAGGAGGACAGTAGATAGCAATTGACATTGGTTTTAGATTTTATTTTTAATTCGTATCACCTCTTGCAAGGTAGTAAATCCACTAAGACACAAGAGGTTACAGGGTGTGAAAAAATTAAGAACAGAAACATTAATAATGAACGGAAAGACAAAAGAGTAATCATGAGGACAATAGATAGCGATTGGCATTAGTTTTTGATTTTATTTTTAATCCGTATCACTCCTGGCAAGGCAATAAAGCCACTAAGACACAAGAGGTTACAGGATGGATAAGAATTAGAAACAGACACATTAATAGTTAGAAGAGGAATCAGGAGGACAGTAGATAGCAATTAACATGTAATTTTTACAAATTAAAGTTGGCTGAAAAATATTGATCTGGAAGGGAATTCCATGAGCTAGAAACGCTGAGAAAAGAAACTGTTGGTATAGAACTTACAGCTACATCTCACCAGCTCAACTGCAGAACTGGTGAGATTTCGACGTCAGTCTAGTATTGCGTTTAAATTCATGAACTTAAGCATATGTTGCATATCGCAACATAGTTCTAGGAGGGATATTCCGAATAAGTGAAGAGTAGAGTTTGAGGAGAACTTACGGGCAATACATTCAGCTTTATTAGCAGAAGACAATAACATCTTAAATTGATTGAAGACTTTTTTAAATAATTTATTACAGAGCCGTCTGAAATCATGAGAGCCAAAGTTGTTAGAGTCTATACGATGCCTCATCGTCTCGGCATATAGGGACTTTGCTCCTTCGAGAACTTGCTAACATTTATTAGTTTTGCTGAACAAAAATAAAAAGTATATTCTCTTTATATAGTTTTTTAAAGACATTCAACAAACACACACACACACACACACACACACACACACACACACACACACACACACACACACACACACACACAGAGTTGTGATGGGTAAACTGTCGCTATTTTATTTTATTTTTTTTCAATATCTAACTTATTTAGAAATGGAACTTTGTCTGTGTGTGTATGTGTGTGTGTCCGTTACCTATAGACTCCGAAACGGCTGAATCGATTTTCTTGAAAATTTACACTCTTGTACTATAAGCTTCTGCGAATGTTCATAATCAGGTTTTGTGTCGAGGTACTCCAGATAAATATCGAAAATCGATAATCGAAAAAATCGGGTTATAGATGGAGTGGTTCCGATTTTAATCAAATTTGATACAGTCATAGACAAAGACATAAGAACGATATTCAGAACTTTCAAGGTTGCAGTTCTTACAATAGTGCAGAAAATCGATAATATATCTGTATAAAAGGCAAGATGTTTGTGTGTGCGGCTGTTTATCTGCCTGTATATCTATTTTTTCAGTCCTTTTATTTTAGTTTTTGCTCTAAGTAGGTATAATTGTAGTTCTTAGTCTCAGCCATGATACCATTTACTCAGAGGACTTATTTAGCCTTCAAAATTCAGTTTAAGACGAAAAAAACTGATTTGATATCGATACAAGGAAATGAAAATTTGACTTACATCCATTCATTTTTCTTTCAATCTACGGTTTCGCTTTAACTGGAAACAACTACTGCTTTTTTTAGTCTTTCGTGCCAACGTCCAAAGAGTCTGAGCTCCAGGACCATGGATTAGTTTTAAAGCTTTCATTACACCCGAGCAACGCCGGGCTATACTGCTAGTACAATGCATAAGATATGTGCGCAGACACTCCTAAGTATGTAAAACAGTGTAAGCATTGGATTCAATTAAATGACACTTGGCAGCTTAAAATTTAACAAGAACTTACGGAATCGAAAAACTAATGAAAAAGACGAGAAACAAATTGAAATTAAAAGAATAATTTTCTAATTCTCATTTTGATCAGTATTTCTGCTATTCAGTTTAGTTAAGTGCCATACGTGAAACACGCTTGGGCGATCATGTCTCGATAAAGACATGACTGACTGGGCAGAAGATTATCCCGCAGAAGGTTACCGTTGCTTTCTGTGGTAGACTAGTTGCCAGCCAAGGCTATAGAACCCAATCTGTCCTGCCATTTAGCCCACAGCTGAAGTGAGAAGAGAGTAGTAATAAGTAGTAATTAATGGGGGATCAGTTTATTACTTCATAAAATATAAAACCGATCCCCCACTTTATGTCCAGTAGAGGTTTTAATTGTTTTTAACTATTACATTTAGTCAGTCAGTGCTATATGTGATACATACTTTGGGTGATCATGTCTCGAAAGAGACATGACTGACTTGGTAGATTATCTCGCAGTAGGTTGCCATTGTTTTCTGTGGTAGACTGGTTGCCGACCAAGGCTGTAGAACTCAATCTGTTTTATTATTTAACCCATAACTGGAGGGAAGACACGAAAAAATACCTTTCCCAAGTGTATTTGTGCACAAGTGAATGCAAAGAATTCAACTGGAATTCTGCTATTCCCGCATTTAAAAAAATGTTGCAAAACTTTTAGTGACATTGTTATAACATCGTAATTTACTTGTAAGTTTAAGAAATGTTATTTATGAATCTACTAGTTGCGTTCCAGAAGATGAGCAAAATACTAACACACAGGAAAATCTCAATAGAAACGAAGAAAAGAGTTCTAGACTGCTACGTGATGTCAGTTCTTCAATACGGCTGTGAATGCTGGACAATATAATCGAAAATGAGGACAAAACTGGAAGCGGCCGAAATGTGGTTCTACAGAAGGATGCTACGGATATCGTGGACTGAGCATACAAGCAACGACGAAGTGTTAGAAAGAATGGCAACAAAAGGAAATTGATGCTGAGCATCAGGAAGAGACAACTGAAGTTCCTGGGACATGCAATGAGGAAGGAGAGCCTGGAGAACCTGATACTGACTGGACAGATAGAAGGAAGGAGAGACAGAGGAAGGCAGCGGATAACATATTTGCAGGGACTGATCAGGTGGATGACGGAACGGGGGTTGCCAGGAGCAACAGGAACAAACATACTAAGAGCCACAAGGGATAAGGAGACGTGGAGAGCCATGATCGCCTACGTCCTGAAGGGACAGGGCACATAGAAGAAGTTTAATTGTACAAAAAACTTTTTTTTGATATAAATTTCATAATACTAAACAGAAACCTCAATCAATAATAGGAAGCACTTTTCAATATTTTGTTATTCAGAAAGGTTTTCAATCCTAAACTCATGCTTTGATCATCCTATGAACCTTTAATGCAGAGAAAATTAAAAAAATGTTATTGGTTTCAGAATATTATCATCCAATACCACGCACGGTGCGCACAATGGGATAAAAAAAAAAGATTCTTCTTTAACCGAATCACGTGAGAAAATTCCGAAGGTAACAAGACGGAAAAGGTGTTTTCCATGGGATGAAAATTGTTTTTTTCCGTTGTGGTTTTTAGCTATTACATGGTAATTTACTGGTAGGTTTTAGAATTCTTATTTATGAATCTACAAACTTAATTGTATAAGAAATTGAGTTCCAGATTCCATTATACTAAACCTCAATCAATAATGGAAAACACTTTTTAAAATGTTATTCAAAAAAGTTTTCATTCTTAAATCCATGGAATTCAACTGGAATTCTGCTATTCACAGCATTTAAAAAACTGTTGCTAAACTTCTGGAAACACATTTTGTCAAAAATGTAAAACAAATTCGGTTCCTTGCCAAATTGTGATAGTAAAATTATTTTTTTCGTTTTTTTTTTTAGCTTTAACATGATATTTTACAGCAGTAATTATCATTAAAAAAAGTTTTTAAAAACATTTCCAAATCTAATTTTTGCTCGGAAATTACTCTCAATATGTTTCTTATTCTTTTTGATTTTCACGTTTGGTTTTCACAGAGAAATCCGCATCTTAATCTTCACGAAAATTGAAACGGTTTTAGTTCTTCTATTGTTGTCAACTTCTGTTGTTTGAAACATTGATTATCGTATTTCAGTTTATTTCAATAGACCAATAGTTATTTATTGAGATGCAATCAAAACTTTGCCGATTTGTCTGTGGAAATACCAATAAGTAAATTAAAAGTTTAGAGTTAGCCCAATTACTGGAATAGCAAGATTTGCATAGAAGTAAGTCATATCAAATTACCATGGCTACCATGCAACCCACTAGTGTTGACTAAGAGAATCGAAAAGAAAAAAAGTAAAGCAAATTTATCATTACAATCTCACTAATCCCCTCTCTTCTATTTCATATTGACTTCGACAGAATTGAATTTAGTAAATAACTATATGTTGAAAAGGAGTAAAAAGATTGTGTCACGCCAAATATCCTAGTGAAGACAAATTACCTGCTATAAAAATTAGCATTCGACATACTGATTTTTATCTTTCTGCTTGATAACTGGTGAGTTTGAAGTAAGTTGGCGAGAACATGAGCCTTGCCAGGGAACTTCCCTGACTCCGGAGATGGTATGAACACCCTTGTATGGCAACCATCACTTAGATAACTGGATGAATCCCCCCCCCCCCAAATAAACAGTTACATTAATCAATCTGTCAATTAGGACCAAACAAATGAAACGCATTCAAAAATGTGAATTACGACTTAATAGATAAGCAAGTCTCCTAACATACACTACCGGCCATAATTATTAGGCGACCCCAGTGTTTAAAAAAATATGATGTATTTCATGCTATTTTTTAGTATTTATTGTCAAGTGAATAATTGTAAATGAAAATAGAATGGTTCTTTTGTTCTTATTCCTTTGCAAAATTTTACAAGGCAAATAGCGACATTTTACCTATCGCACCCTGTAGATTTGCTATATATATATATATATATATATATATATATATATATATATATATATATATATACACTACCGGCCATAATTATTAGGCTACCCCAGTGTTTAAAGAAAAATGATGTATTTCATACTATTTTTTAGTATTTATTGCCAAGTGAATAATTGTAAATGAAAATAGATTGGTTCTTTTGTTATTATTACTTTGCAAAATTTTACTAGGCAGATAGCGACAATTTACCCATCGCACCCTGTAAATTTACTATATATATATATATATATATATATATATATATATACACTACCGGGCATAATTATTAGGCGACCAGTGTTTTAAAAAAATGATGTATTTCATACTATTTTTTAGTATTTATTGCCAAGTGAATAATTGTAATTGAAAATAGATCGTTCTTTTGTTATTATTACTTTGCAAAATTTTACTAGGCAAAAAGCGACAATTTACCCATATGTATTTCATATAATTTCTTAGCATTTATTGCCAAACGAATACTTGGAAATGAAAAGTAGAATGAATGTAAGACAGTGTAAGCATTGGATTCAATTAAATGAAACTAAACAGCTTGAAACTTAACAAGAAGTTGCGAAATCGAAAAATGAATGAAAAAGACCAGGAACACAGGAAAATTAAAAAAAAGTTATTTTCTAATTCTCATGTTGATCAGTATTTCTGCTATTTACAGCATTTAAAAAATGTTGCTAAACGTCTGGTAACACATTTCGTCAAAAATGTAAACCAGATTAGGTCTCTTGCCAAATTCTGATAGTAAAATTTTTCCGTTGTTTTTTTTAGCTATAGTAGTTTACTTTTAGATTTTAGAAATCTTGTGGTACAGTAGATATCGGCTCGGAACGAGAAACCGGGGAGCAGAGTTCGAATTCCAGTTGAGAAGGTACTAATCCGTCTCTTCCTTCCAGTGATGGGTTAAATAGCAGGACAGACTGGGTTCTATAGCCTTGGTCGGCAACCAGTCAACCGCAGAAAGCAATGGCAACCTACTGCGGGATAATCTTCTGCCCAGTCAGTCATGTCTCTTTCGAGACATGATCGCCCAAGCGTGTATCACGTATGGCACTTAACTGACTGATTTATGAATCTACTAATTTAATTGTACAAGAAATTGACTTCCTCTTGATATAAATTTCATTATATTAAACAGAAACCTCAATCACTAATTGGAAGTACTTTTTAAAATTTTGTTATTCAGAAAGGTTTTCAATCCTAAATGCATGCTTTGATCATCCTATGAACCTTTAATGCAGAGAAAATTAAAAAATGCTAGTGGTTTCAGAATATTATCATCCAATACCACGCACGGTGCGCACAATGGGATAAAAAAAAATTCTTCTTTAACCGAATCACGTGAGAAAATTCCGGAGGTAACAAGACGGAAAAGGAGTTTTCCATAGGATGAAAATTCTGAATTGAAAAGACTTGATAGCAGAAAGAGATAAACAGAAGAGTATGAAAAATGGAAGGAAGAACACTAAAAATTTAGTAAAGAAAATAAAAAAAAATGATAAATGACCTACCGAGGAATCCGTTTTTTTTTTTTTTTTGGCAATTAGAAAACAAATCAATAAAGTTAAACATCATAGATTGTGTGTTGAAATGTAGTGTTGTGGATCTTCGTCGCCAATTTGTTGTGAAGCTGTTATGGCGAAACTTCGCCGCAAAGTTGTACAGACCGGAAGAAAGACACGGAAAACAGGAAGTAGGTTCAAAACAGTGTGTTTGTATAACAAGAACGTATATACAAAGTAAATGTTAGTAATCAGTAAATAGAAATAAGCCCGAACGGTACAGTTACGCTGCTTATTGCCTGACTAGTATCTGGTTTTAACTGCGTACTAGCTGTCCCTAACAGTATTTACTTGTCTCACCACTTAAGACGAAATGTGGCACAAGGCCTTTTTACTGTGAGTAATCCGGGTCATATAGCCCGGGTAAAAATTTATGTCTAATTTTCCCCAGACGAGACTCTCCCCTTCGGCGGAGTTTCGACTGGGTTATTACTCTTCGCCCGAAGGCAGAGAGTTCGACAATTCGCAAGGCAGAACTAGCTGCCATTAACTGCTTCCCGGAAGTCACGCAGGTAATTATATATAGTAAGAGGAAGAGCCAATTCCTCGTAGAAGGGCACCATAACATAGAGAAATGCTAAAATTCAGGATAATACCATAGAATCGAAACCAAAACAGAAGAAATATCCTGACTTCAAAAAGACTTCGTATCGAATTTGAACCCTGACCACCCTAATCCGAAAATGCCAGAAGAAGTAGAATATACACTATGATATATTCGAACATTAAAAGTCTGTCTCCAAACATAAATATACCTTTCCAACATTATTTACATTGGCCTTATGTTTATTTCCACATTTACAATGTTTCGGCCGTTGTACACTTGGGCCTTCTTCAGGTGCTAGGAATTTCGAACCGAACCATTTATTTCGATCATTGGGATATGTCATTCTCATTCCATGTCCGATGCCTATCACCTGAAAAGGCAGCAGTGTACAACGGCGGAAACGTCGTAAACATGACAATAAAGATAAGGACAACGGTGCAAACAGTGTAAATAATGTAAATACTGTTATAGCCTCGTCACCAAGTTGTTGTGGTCCTGTTGGGACCAGAAATGAAAGCACAAAGACGGAATAGTGTTAAACAAATTCATTGCAAAGACAGTATTACAAACATATACAAATGAGAGATTATTAGCGTGACTGTTAGTCCGGTTGTCAGAGTTATCTGCTGGAATAGATTTAGTTTTCACTCTCTCCGCTATCCTACTCGTACACTTACTCTGCTTCTACAAAGTAAAACTACTACTTATATATAGCTTGAACGAGTTCATGTGTCATATGGGTAAGTCACCATAAGAATATAACCGATTTAGGGTAATTAATAAATATTAAAGTATTATTATTAGATAACCGTTAACACTACAATTTTAATCCTATTCTGGCCATCCACCAAACCAGAAAAGCATGAGAGACAACCTGCTTAGTCATTGATAACCCGACCATACAGTGCTGGGTAACATTTTGCCATTAGCGTTTGAATATTGGTATCGTAACTTGTTGTGACCTCGTCACCAAGTTCTTGTGATCCGTTGGGCCAGAAATAAAGGCACAAAGACGGAATAGTGTTAAACAAATATATTAAAAAGGGCAGTAGTACAAAAGTATACAAATGAGGGATTATTAGCGTGACTGTTAGTCCGGCTGTCATAGTTATCTGCTAGAATAGATTCCGCTTTTACTCTCGATACGTATCTGTTCTACAAAGCAGAACTGCTACTAACGTACAGTTTCTTAGAGTTCAATTTGTCATATGGGTAAGTCACCATAACACTACCTCCTCTCAGAAGTATAGACTAATGTCTTTCCAAATTAAAAAATATTTTTTCCCATTTTACGATTGAAAACTAGAATCGAAAGAATATCACAAAGAGGAGGATGAGGTAGAGGGTGGGAGGTCATTCATGGATTTATAGACTATGGAAACATAAATGTAAGAATGAAGAATTTCATATCTACAATGTTATATTAATGTTATGGTTAAACTAATAATGAATATTTTGCTAACTAGACTATCACCATTTTATGATAGTTAATGCTGGGGCGCTCTCCACCTTTCCACGGAAATGGACTGTTCGAATTACTGTATAAAATAGTAGTGATTATACTTCGAGGAAGGAAGTCGAGTAAGGAAGTCGAGTAAGGAAGTCGAGTGAGCGAGTCCGTCGGGTATTTACGGTATTGCACCGGAAGTGTTCTACTAGTCAATCTATCACGTCTCTACGACGATACTGTATACTAATTACCTTGTTCTGTATTCTACTAATCCTCACCTCTTGTAAATACTTCTCTTTCCTGTCAATACACCTACTTTTATACTATTACGTTGTTTTGTATTATTTCACATAATTCTGTTACCCGACGTAATAGTTAACTTCTCCAGTTTGGCGTTCGTTTCGATAAGGTGTGCAATGATGCCAACTATGTCATCAAGCAATCTTATAAAAAATGCATAACTATTGAATAGAAAATTATATGCCTGCTAAGTTGATCTCACACCAGCATATGACTATGTCAATAGTGATTCCTTTTTCCCATCCCTCGGAAAGTGTCTTTCAAACACCGATCTTGATCTGATAGCGACCTCAGTCATGGATATAGTCTATTGAAGACCCAAACATCGAATTATAGCTAACATCATGTGGAGAAAGAAGGAGAATTAAAAAAAAAAAAAAGAAATGATGTATTTTATACGATTTTTAGTATTTATTGCCAAGTGAATAATTCTAAATGAAAATAGAATGGTTCTTTTGTTATTATTATTTTGCAAAGTTTTACAAGGCAAGGAAGCAAAGATGAACTCGTCCAAATTACCCTAAATTTTCTTCATTCTTTCATTGATGAAACTGCAATATTAAATATTTATAAATTCATTTGATTCACATGATATTGTGCAATATTAAAAAAAGAACCATTCTATTTTCGTTTACAATTATTGACTTGGCAATAAATGCTAAAAAATAATACGAAATACATTATTTTTTAAACACTGAGGTGGGCCTATAATTATGGCCGGTAGTGTAACTCATCACTCGTGAGGCCATGTAGATACCTTTGAACTCTTATAAAAGCTTGAAAGTGAGCAATGCTCTATTTTTGATCTTATAAAGATCTTGTAAAGATGGAGCATGGCATGAGGAGTTAGATAATTTCTTGAGAGGTAGATACAGGACAATTTCGCTAGAAACAAAAAAAGAGAGTACTGGATTGCTAAATTTTCTGCAGAAATACAAATAAGTAGATTTGTGTTGTCATCGTTTTTTCACTAAAAGATAACAAAGGCAAGAATTTAAAATATTGGGACTTTTATTCTCCCATTCAAGGTTGAGAGATGACGTGGCATTCCGCAGTATAATTCTCCAACACAACAACACTCATCTCCCTTTGACAACCAGACAGGGCTCTCTCTCTGGGCTAGTCTGCTGCATCAAAGCTAGTCCTCCTTCAAGGCTAGTCTCACATCAAAGCTAGTCTTGCCTCAAAGCTAGTCTGCCAGACTCACTTAAAAGCTAGGAGTTCAATTTGGCCAGGAAGCAGACGTCCGTGTACATCCGCCATGTGATCGCCCACTTTATTCGCCATGCGACGCGAACTTAAAACTTCAAGTTCGTATCCATCAAACTTTTCCTCTCACAAAATACTTTTCAACGAACTTTTCGTCAGTCAGAACATTCACACATGTAACACCAAATAAACGTTGAAAAGTGGTATTAACAATGGCAATTCATTTTTATTTCATTTGTTGATGGCCGCTCATGAGTAAGGACACTACGCCGTATGTGTTGTTATCGTTTTTCACCAAAAAACAACGAAGGAAAATTTTAAAAAATGAACAAACAAATCCGAAAATGGATTTAATATGTTGGGACTTTTATGCTCTTAATCAAGGTGGAGAGATGACGTGGCATTCCGCAGTATAATTCTCTAACACAACGACAAACATCGCCATTGACAACCAGGAAGGGCTCTCTTTTTCTGGGCTAGTCTGCTGCGTCAAAGCTAGTCCCTTCCACCGAGACCTCGATCTTACTTAACCGCACGTTTGAATGGTTGTGTCCTGCCTTACTTAAAATTAAATTATATTTATATTAAAGATACTGGTAAACTGATCTGTGTCAACCCCCGTTTTAACAATAGTCATAAAACTTTTGAATCTGATACATGTAACTTAAACTTGGTGAGATTTGGTACTGGAATCATATTTATTTGTTGTCTAAATAAAACTACAATCTTTTTGGTCTTGTTGTCTTCTCAGAAATTGTCTGATAGTCATGACTGGGTTCTCCTTCTCATGTGGCATGTTGCAGAGTCCTGTTGCCAGACTGCTGTTTCCACATGTTACAGTTACTCATTTTATACGAATATATTTACATGTATACATGTTAGGAGGTTTATAATTATTTACGTAAAGTTATGACTTCCCTACAAAAATGTGGAAAACGTAACCTTCACGAAGTACATTAAGGACAAGAGAAATAGGGAAAACGGCAAACAGTTTAACTGGCGAGCTTATATGATTGAATGGCAGGACAGCAGACGGGAGCCTTAGCAATGACTAACTGCCAAAAGCTACAAGGGATAGAAAGTTGATCGTCGATGTCCTGAAGGGATTCCAACAAGAAGTTATTGTTGACGCGGCATTCCGTAGTATAATTCTCCAACACAACGACAAACATCGCCCTTGACAACCAGGCAGGGCTCTCTCTTTCTGGGCTAATCTGCTGCGTCAAAGCTAGTCCCGCGTCAAAGTTAGTTCCCCGGACATACTTAAGATGAAGGTATATTTATATTAAAGACACCCGTAAACTGATCAGTGTCAATCCCCGTTCTAACAAGAGTCATAAAACCTGTATTGAATACTGCTGCCACATCTGGCCGGGTGCCCCTGTTACTCTCCTCTGGCTTCTTGACAAAATACAACGGAGAATCTGTAACGTGATCGATACTGACTTGGCAGACCAGCTGCAACCACTCTCTCACCGGCGTGACGTGGCTTCCCTGTGCCTCTTCTAGAAATACTTTCACGGCTTAGATCATTGGTGCCGCCTATGTACGAATTTACACGAGATACTAGATTAGCAACTAGCCCCCACCCATTTTTACAGTGAAACAGATAAGATGTAACTGTAATTTCTACTCCAACAGCTTCTTTTCTCGCGCTTCCCGCCTGTGGAATTCTCTTCCACATGTCTGCTTTCCCGACAGCTACAATCTCCAGGAGTTTAAATGTAAGGTCAATAGACACCTCCTATCACACTAACTTGCATCTATTCTCCCAACACTCTCACCATCTACACAACCCTCATTCTCGGTATCCTTACCCGTCTATCACCCTCCTTCTGACATTTCCTATATCTAACCATCCTTTCTCACCACTTTCCCCCTATGTAACCCCCTGCGCACTAGTGGCAGTGAAATGCCTTGCTCGGGGTGAAACGATTATATAAAAAAAAAAGAATCATGTTTATTTGTTGTATAAATAAAACTACAGTTTTTTTACCTTGCTGTTTTCTTTTCAAACACATATGTATAGATACGCGCATACGTACACGCACTTATGTGCAACCATGAACACACACACACACACACACACACACACACACACACACACACACACACTAACTTAATGTAACTATCGATGTTTTAACAATTTAACAAATCATTATTTCTTTTTAACTTGCAACTGCACAGTGCCACATCTCTAAAGCCTGTTTGATTAGATCTGAGATGTTATTTATGAAACAAACCTTTCAGTTTTTCACAGTAATAAATTTACTTAATGCCTGTTTCCTAATCCTATCAGGTTGATATATTGAATTAGAGACATTTTCAATAAACCTTAATTTAATGAGGAAGAGGGGTAAATTAATTTGTTTATTCCATGACCTGTAAAAATTGTTGTATTTGATTATAAACCTTATTTCGTTTTTTTAACTCTCTTAATTTCTCAGCATAAAGCTGGATGTGTGTCGTGGTGCAGTGGATATCGGCTTGGAACGAGAAATCGGGAAGCCGAGTTCGAATTCCGGTCAAATTCCTTGCATTCACTTACGCACAAATACCCTTGGGAAAGGTATTAAGCCGTCTCTTTCCTCCAGTTATGGGTTAAATAATAGGACAGATTGGGTTCTGTAGCCTTGGTCGGCAACCGGTCTACCGCAGAAAGCAATGGCAACCTACTGCAGGATAATCTTCCTGCCCAGTCAGTCATGTCTCTTTCGAGACATGATCGCCCAAGCGTGTATCACGTATGGCATTTAACTCTCTTAATTTCACAGACAACAATATTTAATTTTCATAGGGGTTTTAATCTTCTATAATTTTCAAAATTTCTTAACGAAAGAATTTTATATGAGAATGGAACACCAAAAAATCTTCAAGAAACATTAAATTTGTTGGAAATAATATTAAAGTTGAAACAATAGAAAATTATGCAAATCAATGAACAACCGTCTCTTCCGTCTCTTTCCGCCATCTACGGGTTAAATAACAAGGCAGATTGGGTTCTATGGCCTTGGCTAGCAACTAGTCTACTGCAGAAAGTAATGGCAACCTACTGCGAGATAATCTTCTGTCCAGTCAGTCATGTCTCTTGAAAGATGATCGCCCAAAGCGTGTATCACGTATGGCACTTACCTGACTGACTGAATATAATAGTTGAAAACAATTAAAACTTCTACTGGGCATAAAGTGGAGGATCGGTTTTCTATTGTTATGAAGTAATAAACTGATCCCCCCTATATTACTATTTATTTATATAATGATATATTTCATCTCTTCTCACTCCAGGTATGGGCTAAATGGCAGGGTAGATTGGGTTCTATAGCTTTGATCGCCAACCAGTCAACCGCAAAAAGTAATGACAACCTACTGAGAGAGAATCTTCTGCCCAGTTAGTCATGTCTCTTTCGAGACATGATCGCGCAAGCGTGTATCACCTATGCAATTTAACTGACTAACTGAATATAATAGTTGAAAACATGATTAAGACTTCCACTGGGCATAAAATGGGGTATCAGCTTTATATTGTTATGAAGTAATAAACTGATCCCCCACTAATTACTACTTAATAATATAATACATCTCTTCTCCCTCTAGCTATAAGTCAAATAACAGGACAGATTGGGTTCTATAGCCTTGGATGACAACCAGTCTCCCGTAAAAAGTAATGACAACCTACTGCGGGATAATCTTCTGCCCAATCAGTCATGTCCCTTTCGAGACATGATCGCCCAAAGTGCGTATCATCTACGGCACTTAACTGACTGACTAAATATAATAGTTGAAAACAAAACTTCTACTGGGCATAAAGTAGGGGATCGGCTTTCTGTTGTTATGAAGTAATAAACTGATCCCCCATTAATTACTACTCATTTATATAATGATATATTTAATCTTTTCTCACTCCAGCTATGGGCTACATGGCAGGATAGATTGGGTTCTATAGCCTTGGTCGGCAACCAGTCTACCGCAGAAAGCAATGCTCAGTCAGTCATGTCTCGTTCGGGACATGATCGCCCAAAGGGTGTATCACTTATGGCACTTAACTGACTGACTGATATCGAATTATGAGAAGTATTATATGCTGAAAGGCATGCGATATTTTACCTATATAAGTGTATCCTGTAAATTTTAACAGCATCGGTATTATTGTGTATACAATGACTTATATGAAACTAAACATTGACTATATAAAAGGTATCACGTCGTGCGTAGGCCTGATGTTTTCATTTCTTCTCACTCTCTCTAAAAACTTATTATTATTTTTAGTTTTGTCCAATTATTTTTACCTTGAGTTGTGTTTATATTAGCTTGACAAATAACAATTTGGTCTGCCTTCCGTCGGTCGACGGTTAATATTGTCACAAACCAATGTCTGAAACTCACTGGATGCTGAACTAGTACGATTCTGTTCCCCACTAGATTAAATGTAATTAATATCGTTATATGCAATATATATAAGTAGTATTTCTGGTTTTATAATTCATAAAAGGTTTCATATTTTGTTGTGTTTTAGATTATTTTAACTCTATAGGAAAAAAAATCAAATATATGTACAACTTATTTCTCTTGTGAATGCTTTTGATTTTTAATACCAATCGATTATTTGCTGAAGCGACCAGCACTTATTGAATTTATATAATATATATATATATACTTTTGAATTTTTTGATATTGTCTTTTATATATATATATATATATATATATATATATATATATATATATATAATTTAAATCAGTCAAACTTCAAATGTACCAAATATGCTTCTACAATGTGTAAATATACACATTAAAAAGTGATTTAAACTGCTTGCCATTAATGTTTATATGAACATTCGTAGTAGATCTGCATGTAAGTAAACGTTTTTCACAGAGCCTGCCTGCTGTATGTGGATGTCGACATAAAAGGCTGATGAGGTCTCTGTTCCTGTAGAGCCCTCCTACCCTGCTGGCTATGAAGCAACTGGTGGCATAGCAGGTTTGGTTCGGAGGGAAAAAAATTGGCTTTTATTCACTGAATCATTTTTACCGACTTCGCTTCGTTCATTGCAGAAGAATAGTAGAAGCTTTTTTCCAAAGTCTGCAAGGATGAGAACAGCAGGAAATGGCAGAAAATCAAAAGTTAAATTACGAGAAAAAATGGAAAAAAAAAAAATTCTATTGAAGAAATGCAGATTAAACGGAAAGAATAAAAGATAGAAAGAAAAACAAAGGAAGATAAAAGTGGGGAAAAGAAATTCAAGGAGACAAAAAAAAAAAAGACAAGGGAGAAAAGAAAGAGAGGAAAGAATGAAAGAGGAAAAAAGGAGAGAATTAAAGAAAAAGAGAAGAAAGAGAAAAAGAAAGAAAAGAATTAAAAGAAAAATATGAAAGAAAAAAAGAAGCAGAGAATTAAAAGATAAAGGGAAAAAGAAAAAAGGAGAGAATTGAAAGAAAAGGAGAAAGAGAAAAAGAAAGGAGCGAATTGAAAGAAAACGTGAAAGAGAATTGACAGAAAAATGGGAAAGAAAAAAAGTAGCAGAAAATTAAAAGAAAAAGGGAAAAAGAGAGAAAAAGAAGAGAATTAAAAAGAAAAAGGGAAGAAGAGAGAAAAAAGGAGAGAATTGAAAGAAAAGGGGAAAGAGAAAAAGAAGCAGAAAATTAAAAGATAAAGGGAAAAAGAAAAAAGAAGAGAATTGAAAGAAAAGGGGAAAGAGAAAAAGAAGGAAGAGAATTGAAAGAAAAGAGAAACGAGATAAAGAAAGAAGAGAATTGAAAGAAAAGGGGAAGAAAAAAAGAACGGTGAGAATTGAAAGAAAATGGGAAAGAGAAAAAGAAAGAAGAGAAGTGATGTAAAGTTTTAAAATAAAGGAAATAGATAATTATAATGAGACGGTAAAAAAGAAAAAGAAAATAAGAATAATTGCAGACCGAAAAAAAGATTCCCAAGACCAAAGAGAGAAAGAGATAGATAGATAGATAGATAGATAGATAGATAGAGAGAGAGAGAGAGAGAGAGAGAGAGAGAGAGAGAGAGAGAGAGAAATAAATGAAAAAAGAACAAAAAGACAAAAAGACCGAATAACAGAGTAAATGCCACATCTCAAAAAAAAAAAAAAAATGACGAAAGACAGTTAAAAAAATAAAGAAAATCGAGACAAAAATATTATTTCTGAAATGAATAAATTATAACGAATTAATATTTGTTGTATAATAACCACAAATGTCAAAACAGTAAAACGAATGCAGATAAACATTAATTTCAATTCAGTGTACAGCTCTGGCTAAAAGTTTTGCAACACTATAAAAAATCCAAATTATCGATAACAAAACACAATTATTTTTGATTTAGCGTTTGAAAATAACAATTTAAACTTATTTATAAATGGGTCTTTGTCTGTGTGCATATGTGTGTGTCTGTGTGTGAGTGTGTGTGTGTGTCCGTTACTTATAGACTCCGAAACGGCTAAACCGATTTTCTTGAATATTTACACAGTTGTACTATAAGCGTCTGCAAGTGTTCTTAGCTAGGTTTTGTGTCGCGGTACCCCCTATAAATATCGAAAAATCGAAAAAAATCGGGTTATAGAAGGAGAGGTCCGATTTTAATCAAATTTGATACACTCATAGACAAAGACATAAGAAACGATATTCAGAACTTTCAAGGTTGCAGTTCTCACAATAGTGCAGAAAATCGATAATATATATCTATATATATAAGGCAAGATGTTTGTGTGCGTGTCTGTTTCTCTGTCTGTATGTCCTTTATACAAATCCACAATTTTTTTTTTAATCATATCACCTCGAGCAATGTAATGTGCAGGGGGCTACATAGGAGTGAAAAGATTGGAAGAGAGAAACCCGGAAACCACATCCTAAACAGGGAACAAGGGATGAGCCTCTACACCAGTTCAATAGACGTGGATGGAGTGTGAACCGGGCGATAGTTTAGTCAATCTACTCCACTATCCGATTCTCACCAAACTTCACACAAATATTCTTTAGGCTGAGTCTGAGCTCCAGGATCATGTATTAGTTTTAAAGCTTTCATTACACCCGAGCAACGCCGGGATATACTGCTAATTTAAACTATTTAAAAGTAAAAAAAACATTATGATGTATGTTAAATTTTGATGTTAAATTTAATACTTTATGTGCCCCTCCTCGATTTTTAAGAACAAGTTTTATTCGTTTTGGCATAGACACAATTTGTGATTTTAAACAGTTAGATCTAATAGAAGTCCAACATCTTTGTAGGACAGCTAATTCTTGTTGGTGGAGCAGCTTCTTTGGTTCCAGGATGGACCATAAATTTTCGATAGGATTGAGATCAGGTGAATTATCAGGCCAATTTTGCAGAACTCTGAAGTTATTGTTCTTGAACCACTTCGTCACAGCTTCTGCTTTATAGCAAGGTGCACCATCATGTTGAAACACCGCATCTCGATCAGGGTAGTGTTCTATCAAAAATTGTGGTAGTCTATTTCTGATAGTGTCCATATACCATTCCTTGTTCATTGACGTACCTTTGGGTTCAATCACTAATTCTCCGACGGTATGAAAGGAAAAGCACCCCCAAATATGAATGAGGTCCGGATGCTTGACTGTGGATACCACACAATCAGGGTGGAATTTTTCACCAACTCGTCTTCTGACACGAATTGATCTATTGTTAGGGAAGTAGCTAAAAGGAGATTCATCAGAGAAAAATCACCTTTTCCAGTCTTTTACAGTCCAACTTCTATGCATTCGACAGAAATTTTGTCGATCTTTTATATTTTTTTGTGTCAAAAGCGACTTTCTTGCCGGTCTTTTTGACATCAAAGTTGCACTAGTTGTCAGTCATCTCGCTCTGTAGACACTTTTGGATGACCACTTCGAACCCCAACTTTAATTTTTGTTGTTGGACTAACTTCACGTACCTTTGGTCCCAGGATGGACCATAAATTTTCGATGGGATTGAGATCAGGTGAATTACCAGGCCAGTTTTGCATAACTCTGAAGTTATTGTCCTTGAACCACTTCGTCACAGCTTCTGCTTTATGGCAAGGTGCACCATCATATTGAAACACCGCATCTCGATCAGGGTAGTGTTCTATCAAAAATTATATTAGTTTATTTTTGATAGTGTCCATATACCATTCATTGTTCACTGACGTATCTTTAGGTACAATCACTAATTCTCCAACGCCATTAAAGGAGAAGCACCCCCAAATATGGACGAGGTTCGGATGCTTGACTGTGGATAGCACACAATCAGGGTGGAATCTTTTCCCGACTCGTCTTCTGACAGGAATTGATCCATTGTTATCGAAGCACCTAAAAGGTGATGCATCAGAGAAAATCACATTTTTCCTTTCTTCTACAGTCCAACTTTTATGAATTCGACAGAAATTTAGTCGATCTTTTATATTTTTTCGTTTCAAAAGTGACTTTCTCGCAGACCTTTTGGACATCAATGCTTTCGTCAAGAAACGCCGCCGTACTGTGCAATCTGAAGCTTCCAAACCACCGCTGGACGGATTCCTTCAGTAACTGCTGACGACTGGCCTGTCGATCAGACAAATTAAGTGGCACCAGTCGTCGGTCATCTCGCTCTGTAGACATTTTTGGACGACCACCCACTTTGAATCCCAACTTCGATTTTTCCAGTTTTCGTCCACTTCTGGACTATTCTTTTGACCGTTGATGCATGAAGCTGATCCTATCTTGTAATCTGATGACAGCTAAAACCGGCTTTGTGTGAAGTAACGATTGCAGATCGTTTCGATTCGGAACAATGACCTTTTCCCATTTGGATCACAATTAGATGTACAGAATGAATAATGTGGTTAAAAAAAAAGAAAGAAAAAGAATTACTGTCCAATCTCTTCTCTCCGCTTCAATTTTCACTTTACTCTGTCTGCCGAATATGCAGTCCAAAAAGAAAATACAATCTTCTACGCTCTTCTTTTTTCTTCTCCCCAGAAAAAATATTCCTTCTTATTTCATAGAGTCGAGAACTCGCTCATGCAATCACTTCGGATCTCTGTGTCGCACTTTCCGTCTTCTGTTATAACACTTCCCAGGTATTTAAATTTGTGTACCTGCTTGATTCTAGTATCCCCGATCTGTATTTGGCATATTGGGCTGCCCTTTTTTACGGATGACCATGCATTCGGTTCTTTTGCAGCTTATTTGTAGTCCTTTCTTATCACTCTCTTCAGCTGCCTTCCGTAGGAAGTTTTGTAGTTTCCTTTCTGTGTCTGCTATCAGCACTGTATCATCTGCGTACCTTAGGTTGTTTTAATTGTGGCCTTCCATGACAAATTCAGGGCATAACTTCTAGGGTCCTCAAAATATTCTCGCTGTACGCGTTGAACAGATCCGGTGAAAAGACACATCCTTGTCATACGCCCCTTTCTATTTTTGTATATCTACTCAATTCATTACCTGTGCATATGCAAGCGGTTTGCTGCCAGTAAAGATTCTTGATTACTCTCAAGTCTTTCCCAGATATGTCCAGGCTGCCGAGCATCTCCATCAATTCTTTGTGGCGTATTTTGTCAAACGCCTTCGCATAATCAATAAAGCACAGGTACAAGTCCTTCTTCATTTGTATTTCTCCTTCAGAGAGCATCCTAATCATAAATATGGCGTTCCTTGTTCCAGTGTCTTTGACGAAACCGCACTGTTCTCGTCCTATCTCTGGCCTGATTCTGCTTCTCGCTCTATTCATCAGGATTTGGACGATCAGTTTTGTTATATGGCTCATTAAACTGATGGTTCTGTGGAGTTCGCACTCTTTTGCTCCTGGCTTCTTAGGTAGTGCTATGAAGATCGACTTGCTGAGGTCATCTGTTATGACACCACTATTATAAATTTCATTTATTATTTCTGTAATGTTCCCTATACCAAATTCTTCCAGCAGCTCTATGACTATGCCGTCTGGTCCAGCTGCTTTGTTTCTATTCAGTTTGGCTATTGCAGATTCCACTTCACACTTTACTATTTCCGGTCCGTCCTCATCTTTGCGTATTATTGGTTGCTCTCCCTTGTCGTGGAAAAGATCTTTTATATATATTCTTCCCATCGTTGCAGTATTTTCTCTTTCTTCAAAATGACTGTTCCATCCTTAGATTTTATACATCCTGTTGAAGAGTAGGTTTTTTGTCCTGTCAGTTCTTTTAGTTCTTTATGCATATTTGCTTTATTATTCCTGCTCAATCTCTCTACTTCTGCACATTTGTCATTGAGTCATTCCCCTTTAGCCTGTCTGTATTTTCTTCTTATTTCCTTGTGTAGTTCCCTGTACTTGATTCCATGTCTTGATATCATTTTCTGCCCCCTTTTATCATGTCCAGAATCTCTTCAGTCATCCACTCGTTTTTTTTCTGCGCCTGATTTCCTTTGGGGCAATGTTGTTTGCTGATGTCACTATTGTTTCCTTTAGGGAGTCACTTTTCGAGTTTCCTTTTCCAATTTATTCTTCGTATTTGATTTTCACGCTTTTGCTTACCACTGCCCAATTTTCCAGCTGTTCTTCTCACTGTGCCTGTATTAAAATAAGAGCCGTTAAAGAACTTTTCATTTGAAATCATACCTGTTAAGATTTTCTTGGAAATAATGAGATCTAGTTGCTATAATTGGTTGGCAAAAGTACTGAGTTTTTCAAAAATGTGTGGGTTGTTCAAATTTGTTTTCGTTTCCTACTGAACAATTTGAAAAAATTCCGTAGAAAAAACTGAAACGTTAATAATGACACACAACTGTGTTACAAAGAAAGCATTACTTTGCTGAATACTGACTCGAATTTTAGCAGATGTTACACAGAATGTAATTGGCCCCGTTTGATCACAGAAGTTAAACAGCATCGAATCTGATTCATACTTAGATATGTGACTGCATTGAAATGCTGCATAAGCGGCTTGTTAAATTGAGCCAGTTTCTGTGATTCATACCTTCTGAAAGTACCATTTACCTGGCAGATGAGTGCAAAAGGTACTTAGTCCCTTTTCTTTGTTGAAAGGAGAGCAGTAGTTAGCAGTATTTTGGCATGGCCAAAGACGCATTTCAGAAGCTAACCAGAGGACTGAAAGACAATCTCATTAGAAACAATGAAAAGAGTACTGGATTGCAATGTGATAGCTGTCCTTCTGTATGAAAGTGAATGCTGGACGATCCCATCAAAAATGAAGGAGAGGCTTGAAGTAGCAGAAATATGGTTTTACAGAAGGATGCTGAGGATATCATGGACGGAGCATGTGTGCAACGATGAGTTACTGGAAAGGATGCAAACGAGAAGAAAACTGATAATAAATATCAGGAAGAGACAAATGAAGTTCCTGGGACACGTAATGAGGAAGGACGGCCTGGAGAATTTAATACTCACAGGTCGGATAAAAGGAAGGAGAGACACGGGAAAGCAGCGCGAGACGTACTTGTTAGCTCTGGGCAAATGGATGGCGGAGCGGAGCTTAGAAGAGATAGCAAGAGAAAGATTATTGAGAGCGACAAGAGACAGAGCCGAGTGGAGGTCCATGATCGCCTACGTCCTGAAAGGACAGGGCACATGAAGAAGAAGAGCCCAATATGCCAACTACAAGTCAGAGAAACTAAAATAAAACAAGTAAAAATACCTGGAACGTATTTTGACAGAGGGTGGAAAGTGCGACATAAATATCCAAAGACGCATTGGCATAGCCAAAGACGCATTTCAGAAGCTAACCAGAGTACTAAAAGACAGGAAAATTTCATTACAAACAAAGAAAAGAGTGCTGGATTGCCATGGTTGTACAGAAGGATGCTGAGGATATCATGGACGGAATACGTGTGCAACGATGAGTTGTTGGAACGAATGCAAACGAGAAGAAAACTCATACTAAATATCAGGAAGAGACAAATGAGTTTCCTGGTTATACAGTGAAAATATAACAAAATCGTATGTCAGAAGTACAAGTAGTTTGAAGAATGACAGTAGTGCCAAAAGAAAAACACATCTGAAATAAAAATAATAGTTTAACCCATGCTGTGGCTGTGGCATGCTTCTCTCCGGAAATGTCTGTCCGTTTAAAGCCAAAAATGATTTAATTGTAGGAAAACAGTTCATGAATAAAGTTACTAAAAGTCTAAAAACAAAGGAAATACATAAAATAACTTGTTGAAAGTAATGCTACTAGCTAAAAGACAGGAAAATCTCATTGTAAACAAAGAAAAGAGTGCTGAATTGCCAGGGTTGTACAGAAGGATGCTGAGGATATCATGGACGGAACACGTGTGCAACGATGATGCGTTGGAAAGGCTGCAAACGAGAAGAAAACTGATACTAAAAATTAGGAAGAGATAAATGAGGTTTCTGGGACACGTAATGAGGAAGTAAGGCCTGGAGAACTTGATACTCACAGGTCGGATAAGCAATGCGAGACGCACTTGTTAGGTTTGAGAAAATCATTGGCAGAGCTGGGCTCAGAAGAGATACCAAGAGAAAAATTACTGAGAGCGACAAGAGACAGAGCCATGTGGAAGTCCATGATTGCCTATGTCCTTTAGGGACACAACACAAGAAGAAGAAGAAGAAGAAGAAGAAGAAGAAGAAGAAGAAGAAGAAGAAGAAGAAGAAGAAGACTGAACTCCATAAAAAAAAAAAAACGATTTTTTTTAAAGAGAAGGGAAAATTTTTGATTTTGTTTTGGGGGCTTCAATTTAATGAGCACATAACGCGCCGGTGAACGAGAAATTACGCACTACAAGATTAGAATGTTATTAGCTTAAATTAAAAAAGGGAATTAAATTTAGAATTTGAAAGGTCCCTTTATTTCGAATATAATTTCCCTAAACCTCGCCACCATTGCTGCTCCCCGCTCTCTTTATCATCGTCGCTGTCGACACATCTACCCTCACCATTATCTATCTATCTATCTATCTATCTATCTATCTATCTATCTATCTATCTATCTATCTATCTAAACTTATTTATAAATGGAACTTTGTCTGTGTGTGTGTATGTGTGTCGGTGTGTGTGTGTGTGTGTGTGTCCGTTACCTACAGACTCCGAAACGGTTGAACTGATTTTCTTGAAAATTTACACAGTTGTACTATAAGCGTCTGCGAGTGTTCTTAGCTAGGTTTTGTGTCGAGGTAACCTCGATAAACATCGAAAATCAATAATCGAAAAAATCGGGTTATAGAAGGAGTGGTCCGATTTTAATCAAATTTGATACACTCATAAAAAAAGACATAAGAAACGATATTCAGAAGTTTCAAGGTTAAAGTTCTTATAATAGTGCAGAAAATCGATAATATATATATATATATATATATATAAAAGGCAAGATGTTTGTGTGTGTATCTGTTTATCTGCCTGTATGACTGTATTTTTTTCAGCCCTTTTATTTTAGTTTTTGCTTTGGGTTTGGCTCTAAGTAGGTATAATTGTAGTTCTTAGTCTCAGCCATGATACCATTTACTCAGAGGATTTATTTAGCCTTCAAAATTCAGTTTACGACGAAAAAAACCTATTTGATATCGATACTAGGAAATCAAAATTTGACTTACATCCATTCATTTTTCTTTCAGTCTACGGTTTCGCTTTAACTGGAAACAACTATTGCTTTTTAGTCTTTCGTGCCAACGTCCAAAGAGTCTGAGCTCCAGGACCATGGATTAGTTTTAAAACTTTCATTACACCCGAGCAACGCCGGGCTATACTGCTAGTATATATATATATATATATATATATATATATATATATATATATATTAGGTGCGATTGGTAAATTGGCGCCATTAATTTATTATTTCAAGTATTTTTTAGGCTGAGTCTGAGGTCCAGGACCATGGATTAGTTTTAAAGCTTTCATTACACCCGAGCAACTCCGGGCTATACAGCTAGTTGTTGCTAAAACAACTAACAATTAATTTACTTTTATTTCTTGGGCCGAGTTTGGCTATCAATCTTGGCGGAAATCTTCAAAGCTTCAGGTTCAATCCCATTTATAGTTAATGTTTCAACTACGCTATCTACATCATCACAAGCATTATGCACCTGCTAATCGAATAATTAAGGTAATCGGATAAATCGATTTTATTCCTCTGTAGGGCAAAGCAGACACACGATCACTAAAACCTGAAAATACAGCCTCAATTCTTATCATTCCACACAACGACTGCATGAAATAGAAAAAATGTGCGCAGGTGTAGTAGCAGAAGGAAATAAGTTTATGCAGTTAGGACAGATGTTAAAATATTCATAATTTTCATAAACAATAAAATTATCTTTACGCAGAAAGCCAATAATTAAAACTAAAAACGATTTTTAAATCGCAATTACGTTTTTCAGGAAAACAATCGATTTGTCAAGGCTCTCCTCTTTGTCACAATATTTGCTGAGTAACAGGGAGTAGAAACAATGTAATCTTTTACTGTTTACACAATATTTTACGTTTGCTAAGGTTTCATTATCAACGATCAAATTTATTTTTTTAAAGATGATTTTCAACTATCTGTTAGCAGTTTCTGGTAGAATTTTATTTAGGTGTATGCGATTACAAGCAATGTGGTTATACAGAAGGATGTTGGGAATACCATGAACCGAACATGCGAGCAACGACGAGGTTTTAGAGAGGATGGAAACGAAAAGGAAACTAATACTTAACATCAGGAAAAAAACAGCTGAAGTTTCTGGGACATGTAATGAGGAAGAAAGGCTTTGAGAATCTGATACTCACAGGTCATATAGAGGGAAAGAGAGACAGGGGAAAGCAACGCATGACATACTTGATGGGCTTGAGCAAATGGTTGGCAGCACAGGATACCATGAACCGAGCATGTCATGAATTTTGAAAAGGATAGAAACGAAAAGGAAACTTATACTTAACAGAAGGAAAAGACAGCTGGAGTTCCTGGGACATGTGAAGAGGAAGGAGGGCTTGGAGAATCTGATACTCACAGGTCAGATACCGGGAAAGAGAGACATGGCAAAGCAACGAGTAACATTGTTGACAGGATTCAGCAAGTGAATGGCAGAATGGGGTTTGGGTGGTGTAACAGGAAAAAGCGTGCTAAAATCCACTAGGGTTAAGGAGATGTGGTGTGCCATGATCACCTACGTCCTGAAGGCAAACAGGCCAAAGAAAAAGAAGACCAGGAGGAAAAGTGTTAAGAGCGACAAGATATCGAAGTGGATGTCCATGATCGCCTAAGTCCTGAAGGGGCATAGCACATAAAGAAAAAAAAATGCAAGCAAGTAAAATTGTGATATCGCCTGCTTTTCCAATTGGCCAACATAGAAAATTCTCAGTTTTATCTTAACAATTATTATTGTTACTGGAAGTTCGAGAAAGACAAATAGTCAGTATAAAGCTAACAAAAGGGTCGAAGCCAGCTATTAATTGCACGAACACTTGTTTTCATTGTCGTATCTTATTATTATTAAACAATCATCACATTAGGACGATAGAATATATATATATATATATATATATATATATATATATATATATATATATATATATATATATAGTTTTGATTATAAAAGTCGAAGAGATCAGTAAGGATAATGAAAATGTGAATCAGATTTGTTGATTAATTATCGACAGCGGTAATTAATATCGTTTAGATTTTAATTACTGAAATTTATAAATCTGTTTTGGCGTTTAGTCAGATGAATTCTTTTAATACATATTGCCCGATTATTGTCTATTATTTTGTGATGTAAACCTTGAATTCTCATTTTAAGATAAAAAATCCGTGGATCATTAACAATTATTTTCACTTACTACATGGAGTAAAAGTCGAAGTTTAACCCTTGTTTAGGTCCTATCTTATATATATATATATATATATATATATATATATACTCTACCAAAACTATCATCCGGTTCATACTCCATCCACGTCTATTGAACAGGTGAAGAGGCTCATCCCTTGTTCCCTGTTTAGGATGTGGTTTCCGGCTTTCTCTTTTCCAATCTTTTCACTTTTACGTAGCCCCCTGCACATCAGTGGCGTTACCGCCTTGCCCGGGGGTGATACGATTAAAAAGAAAATAATTATGAGGCCACTCCAGTTTTTTAAAAGAAATGATGTATTCCATCCAATTTTTTAGTATTTTTTTTGCTAAGTGGATAATTTTAAATGACAATAGAATTGTTCTTTGTTAATACTGCACAATAACATGTGCATCAAATGAACTGTTCTGGTGTCCAGTTTTTGTGCTCTCTTCACCATGATAGTCTCTTCTTCTTATTGGCTGGCCAAAGCAAAGGCTTCCTGGCTGCCTTGTATAATTTTGCAAAGTAATAATAACAAAAGAACCATTCTATTTTTATTTAGAATATAGAATACATCATTTCTTTTTAAACTGGGGTGGCTTAATAATTATGGCCGGTAGTGTATTACATTCCTTTATTATTTTTATTATGTTCCCTCTTCATTTTAAGAAAACGTTCATTCCGGTAGAAATTTTATGCCAGATGGAGGAAATATTGTAAAAGAGTCTGATGATATGAGCTAGTTAAGCTAATTGAAATGAACTATAGTTTATAACGAATATGACGTGTTGAGTTTTCCTTTATAAACTCTCTCTCTCTCTCTCTCTCTCTCTCTCTCTCTATATATATATATATATATATATATATATATATCTGTTAATTCAGATTAAAACTTAGAGGGGAAATAGCCATTTTCAACATATCATTGAAGACATGCATTCTCAGCACCGTTTAAACAAAAAATGAGGAAAAACTCTAAACCTAGAGGTTTGCTCTAGTAAAGAAGGGGTTGGTGTATATTGGTTTTTATAGGGTTAAGCTATCGGAATTTTAGTAGTAATTTCTTCTTTGGTAGTGGGAGATATATGGCGTGATCCATGAGTTAGTAGTGGTAGGTAGGAGGAAAGTAACTGCGTGGCCAAATTTTAAAAAAAAACTTTATTGTGGCTAATTAGAAGAATAAGATAATTATTACAATTTATATTTATTTCTATGATGACACATACTAATTATCTCCCTCTCTTTATTTAGGAGTGTATTCTGGGATTGATATTTCAACATTTTAATTTTTTCTGTATTGGTTTTTATAGGGTTAAGCTAGCGGAATTTTAGTAGTGATTTTTTCTTTGGCAGTGGGATGCATGTGGCTTGACCCTTGAGTTAGTAGCGGTAGGTAGGAGGAAGTAACTGCTTAGCCAAATTTTAAAAAAAACATTATTGTGACAAATTAGAAGAAAAGGATAATTATTGCAATTTATACTTATTTCTATGACAACACATACTAATGATCTCCCTCCATTTATTTATGAGTATATTCTGGTATTGAAATTTAAAAATTTTAAGTTTTTCTCTCAAAAATAGATTACATCTGTCTCTTAAGCTATTAGGGGTCCTAGCCTTATCAGTTTGCTATATTTAGAGGAGAAAAGTGCTCACTATGGGAGACTGAACGTTTATTGGCATAGAGAGAGAGAGACATAGGGATAAACATTGAATAATTAAATGAATCAGCAATATTTTGCTGCAATATTTTGATATCAACTTCATATTTTTCTTGCTAAGAAGAATTTAATATATTTAACATTATGAATAAAATATGAATTTTATGTAGTGTTTTTCTAGACTTACCATGAGCAGACCAAATTAACGGATATGGACGAAAATAAAGGACTCTTGAATGGCGGCAAAAGTTTTGAAACTTTATCCGTCAGTTGTGCTTAGTTTAATTTGTAATCTTTATAAATACCAGTTAAGTGACATACGTGATACACGCTTTGTGCGATCATGTCTCGAAAGAGACATGACTGACTGGGCAGAAGATTATCCCGCAGTAGGTTGCCATTGCTTTCTGCGGTACACTGGTTGCCAGGCAAGGCTATAGGACCCAATCTATCTTATTATTTAACCCATAACTGGAGGGAAGAGACGGAATAATACCTTTTCCAAGGGTATTTGTGTGTAAGAGAATGCAATGAATTCAACTGGAATTCGAACCCGGCACCTCGATTTGTCTTTTCCAGTCGATATCCACTGCACCACAACGCATATCCTTTATAAATATAGGTAGAAAAAAATGTAGGTAGAAAAAAAAGCAAATGTTTATAAGACATCGAGACACACAAAGCACTTCCTACGGCCCCAAAACAGGCTTGGAACCTCTGGTCGGGATGTTCGCTGATAGTTGCCATACATGATTATGTTATACAGAAAAAGTCTCCCAACTATCGCCATCTCATGTAGATTAAGCTATCATAAGGGAAATACAGAAACATCCTAAAGAGCAATATGACAGTGCAAGTTTTGTTATGTGACCTCCTTTCCAGAGACACAGTATAGAAAAGATATATAAAAAAGAACTCAGCTCTCAAAGGCCGTGCTATTCGCTGGCCTATCAAACCCTCCACTGCAGATGACGTGGGAAACTACGCTACTCACGTATAAACATTACCAACAATCAGAGAGCTTGAAACAGAGGAACATGGTTCCAGATCTTCGTTTACAAAGGAGCGCAATAAACATAACGGATTTACATACACTACCGGTCATAATTATTTGGTCGCCCCAGTTTCTTAAAAGAAGCGATGTATTTCATACTATTTTTAGTATTTATTCATCATCATCTCGCCCGTTACATCAAACGGTGTGTAGGGCAGCAACTTCTTGTTACTGTTTCCGTAACAAACTGTTTTTTTTTTTATGAGGCAGGGTTGTTAGCCCTGCGCCCAAACCTAAACCTGGACGACCGGTGGACCATTCTTGGTCCCTATGTTTACAGCACCTGGTATTCCCAAACAGTCAGCCATCTAAGTACTGACCAGGCATAATATCGCTTAACTTCGGTGATCAGACGAGAACAGGTGTATTCAGAACGATATAGCCGTAGACATTTAGTATTTATTGCCAAGTGGATAATTCGAAAGAACTTGATTCATGATATTTAATAGTCTTGTTAGATCAAGACCATCATATGGTTGTCATTTCTGGTATAATATAAATTATATGTATAGATCATTATTTAGATGTATTTTTGTTCAACACTGCAACATGTTACAGAACCAAAGCATCTAAGAACTTGATTCATGTTATTAAATAGTCATATTGTTGTGTCATGGCACGTACCGGTCACCCGGATGTCTAAAAGACAATGTGCGTTTAGCACTGGGAATTGTCATTACCACGGACTTCGTAAAGTAACACCTACTACTGCGAGAGACTGTAAATATTGTATAAACATTACTGGCCATAATTATTAGGCTACCACAGTTTTTTTTTAAAGAAATGACATATTTCAAAGTATTTTTAGCATTTATTGCCAAGTGGATAATTCTAAATGGAAATAAGAAGGTTCTTTTGTTATTATTACTTTGCAAAATCTTACAAAGACAATAGCGACAATTTAACCATCGCATACTTTATATATATATGTATACTACCGGCCATAATTATTAGGCCACCCTATATTTTTAAAAGAAATGTATTTCATACTATTTTTAGTATATATTGCCAAGTGGATAATTCTAAATGAAAATAGATTTTTTTTGTTATTATTACTTTGCAAAATTTTACAAGGCAAATAGCGACAATTTACACAACACACCCTGTAGATTTTCTATATATACATATATATATATACACTACTGGCCATAATTGTTAGGCCACCCCAGTGATTTTAAAAATTACTTTGCAAAATTTTACAAGGCAAGGAATCAAAGATGAACTCGTCCGAATCACCGTAAATATTTTTCATTCTTTCATTGATGAAACTGCAATACAGGTAATTATTAAATATTTATAAATTCATTTGATGCACATTTTATTGTGCAGTATTAACAAAAGAACCATTCTATTTTCATTTACAATTATTCACTTGGCAATAAATACTAAAAGTAGTATGAAATACATCATTTTTTTAAAACTGGCGGTGGGGGGCTATTAATTATGGCCGGTAGTGTGTATATATATATATATATAGCAAATCTAAAGGGTGCGATGGGTAAATTGTCGCTAGTTGCTTTGTAAAATTTTGCAAAGTAATAATAACAAAAGAACCATTCTATTTTCATTTACAATTATTCGCTTGGCAATAAATACTAAAAAATAGTATGAAATACACTATTTTTTTTTTCAAAACACTGGGGTCGCCTAATAATTGTGGTCGGTAGTGTATATAAGGCAAAACTTTCAGTAATCCTTCTTCTTTTCTTGTTTCATTTTTAATAAGAAACAGTCAAAGAAGGGATGCGTACACATATCTTTTGATGCATCGTTCTACACGCATTTCATATCGATTTCATGTGTTTACGTCTGTGAACATGCATTTGCATTTAACTTACCAAGTAATAATTGTCATTTATAATAACCAGATTCATACGTTGTTTTGATTATTCATTTTCAAGATATTGGTAAACTTAGAGTCAAGACGATTTGTACATTTGTGCATCCATGTGTGCATCTGTTCGTGTATGTATGCGCTCTGGTTCCAATGGGCAGTAGTCGTATCTCATTTGTTATTCTGCGAGAAGAAAAGCGTAATAATTTTACATACATGGAGTCACCCTTCACACGCGAACACGCACACGCATACATACACATACAAACACATATATACACATACACATGCATATCTACAGAACAATTTAAAGAAAACATCAGAAAAAATATCTTAAGTTTTCTTCATTTAAAAAATAACGTATGCACAGAAGAAATACCGGTTAGATTTTGCGTTGGGTCTTTTATTCCTAAACCTCAAGAAAATTGAATGCATCGTCAGCAGCAAAAAGAGGAGACCAATATGCCAACTGAAAGTTGGTGAATCTAAAATAAAACAAGTAAAAAAAAATTCAAATACCTCAAAAGTGTTTCGACAGAAGATGTAAAATGCGACACGAAGATCCAAAGACGCATTGACGTGGCCAAAGACGCATTTCAGAAGCTAACCAGAGTGTTAAAGGACAGGAAAATCTCATTAGAAACATAGAAAAGAGTGCTGAATTGGTATGTGATATCTGTCCTTCTGTACGAAAGTGAATGCTGGACGATCTCATTAAAGATGAAGGAGAAGCTTGAGGCAACAGAAATGTGGTTTTACAGAAGGATGCTGAGGATACCATGGACGGACCACGTGTGCAATGACGAGGTGTTGGAAAGGATGCAAACGAGATGAAAACTGATAATAAATATCAGGAAGAGACAAATGAGGTTCCTGGGACACGTAATGAGGAAGGAAGGCCTGGAGAATTTAATACTCACAGGTCGGATAAATGGAAGGAGAGACTGGGGAAAGCAGCGCGGGACGTACTTGTTAGGTCTGAGCAAATGGTTGACGGAGCGGGGATTTAAAGAGATACCAAAAGAAAAAATATTTAGAGCGACAAGAGACAGAGTCAAGTGGAAGTATATGATCGACTACGTTCTGAAGGGACACGGCACAAGAAGAAGAAGAAGAAGAAGAAGAAGAAGAAGAAGAAGAAGAAGAAACTGAACTCTATCAAAAACGACTTTTTTTAAGAGAAGGGAATGATTTTGTTTTGGGGGCTTCAATTTAATGAGCACATAACGCGCCGGTGAACGAGAAATTACGCACTACAAGATTAGAATGTTATTAGCTTAAATTAAAAAAGGGAATTAAATTTAGAATTTGAAAGGTCCCTTTATTTCGAATATAATTTCCCTAAACCTCGCCACCATTGCTGCTCCCCGCTCTCTTTATTATCTAAAAAGAAATGTGGCACAATCCCCATATTCTCTGATTAGTGTTCTCTTTTTAAAGGAACAACTATATTTTCTTGATTTTTACACGCAGAATCTTTTCCTTTCTTTAAATGCTGTTAAAAAATTGCAACTTCTTAATATTCCTATGACTGTTTTTGTAACAATGGACTACTTCAGCTTGCTTGCTTGTCTCTCTGTTTGCCTGTCTGTGAGTTGGCTTTTTTCCGTTTGTCTGTCTGTCAGTTTACTTTTTTTTCTGTTTGTCACTCTGTCAGTTGGCTTTTTTTGTTTGTCTGTCTGTCAGTTGACTTTTTCTGTTTGCCTGTCTGTCAGTTGGCTTTTTTCTCTTTGTCTGTCTGTCAGTTGACTTTTTTCTGTTTGTCTGTCAGTCGGCTTTTTCTGTTTGTCTCTCTGTCAGTTGGCGTTTTCTCTGTTGGTCAGCAATTTCTGTTTTCTCGACAAATAACTGCCTCCAACTTCCTTCGCTAAAGAAATTAGAGGTGCCTATTTGTATTGAAACTGTGAGAAAACCGTACGGGTTTTTGATAATATTTTAATGTCAAATCTAAAATAATTTATAAATAGAACTTTGTCTGTGTGTGTGCGTGTTTCTGTGTGTGTGTGTGTGTGTGTGTGTCCGTTACCTGAACCGATATTCTTGAAAATTTACACAGTTGTACTATAAGCGTCTGCGAGTGTTCTTGGCTAGGTTTTATGTCGAGGTAACCCCGATAAATACCGAAAATCGATAATCGAAAAAATCGGGTTATAGAAGGAGTGGTCCGATTATAATCAAATCTGATACACTCATAAAAAAAGACATAAGAAACGACATTCAAAAGTTTAAAGGTTGCAGTTCTTACAATAGTGCAGAAAATCAATAATATATATATATATATATATATATATATATATATATATATATAAGGCAAGATGTTTGTGTGTGTGTGTCTGTTTATCTGCCTGTATGACTGTATTTTTTCAACCCATTTATTTTATTTTTTGCTTCTGGTTTGGCTCTAAGTAGATATAATTGTAGTTCTTAGTCTCAGCCATGATACAAATTACTCAGAGGACTTATTTAACCTTCAAAATTCAGTTTACGACGAAAAAAACTTATTTAGTATCGATACCAGGAAATGAAAATTTGACTTACATCCATTCATTTTTCTTTCAGTCTACGGTTTCGCTTTAACTGGAAACAACTATTGCTTTTTAGTTTTTCGTGCCAACGTCCAAAGTGTCTGAGCTCAAGGACCATGGATTAGTTTTAACGCTTTCATTACACCCGAGCAACGCCGGGCTATACTGCTAGTTAATTTAATAAAATACAACACTGAGTTCAACGCACGGTAGGATCGAACATCTGACCAACATTGTCCTCACCGCGGGAAAAAAATTTCGATGAAAAATAAAGATTTGAGGGCGAATTGGCATAGCGAAGGATGCGGTCGAGTACTGGATTGCTGTGTGATGGCAATTCTTCAATATGGCCGTGAATGCTGGACAATATCATCAAAGATGAAGGAAAAACTTGAAGCAACAGAAATGTCGTTCTACAGAAGGATGCTGAGAATATCGGAGATCGAGACATGTGAGCAGTGAAATGTTTTTGAAATGATGGAAACGAAAAGGAAATTAATACTGAGCACCAGGATGAGACAGCTGAAATTCTTGGGACATGCAATGAGGAAAGAAGGCTTAGAGAATCTGATACTCAGAGGTCTGATAGAAAGACAGAGATACAGGGGAAAGCAGCAGATAACATATTTGAAGGGCCTGAGCAGGTGGACAGCAGAGCGGAGTTTAGGTGGGGTAACAAGAAGGCGTGCTAAGAGCTACCAGGGACAGGGAGATGTAGAAGGCCACGATCGACTACGTCTTGAAGGGACATGGCACATAGAAAAAGAATAATGATTAAATTATTTAAGATTTCATATGAAAATGATCAAAACAGAAATTTTCCCTAAAAAAGTGATCAGAATTATTTTCCCATGCTCAAAATGTATCACTATGACTGCCACTGCTCACACAAAGATTACTCAAAAATATTGTCACATGTTGTAAGATTATCCACCACTCATTAGCTTTATGTTGTATATATATTTTTTTATAAAATGAAATAGGCCTTATTTAGGTAATCCTTAACCTTACGAAATATTCCGCATCAAAGAACTGGTGGCATTTTATAAACCGTTGAAAATTGGCACAGAAATTGTATTATAGCAAATTCTTCGGCTAAGTTTAAAGAATTTGATGCAAGCATTTAATTTCTGTGATAGATGTCGTTCATTTCTAAAGCCTATTTTCTTTAAAGCTTAATTAATCTAAATAATCCATGATTTGGATTAATGTGATCGATTAAATAATTTAATGCTACTTATCATATAGCGTTACAATCAACTCAGCGAGAACTGCGTTTGTAATAACAAAAATAGTGAAAAATTTCTTGTTTGATTAAATTCGGCAAAAATGAAAAAAAAAAAAAAAAAGAGACAGCAAAGTAGATAATAAGTGAAAAAATGAATTCTCCATATAGACAATCTCAGAGTTAACAAATAATAGAGAAAACGATACTCGCCTAATGGAATCTGAAAAAAAAAAAAATGAAATAATGACCGTTAGAGTTTAAAAGGAGAGTTTTTTTTAAATATATAATCATATCGCCCCAAGTAAGGCACTTTAGTGCCACTGTTTTGCAGGGGGTTTAGTAGGAGGAAAGTTATGAGACAGAGTGGCAGGTTATAGGGGGTGTCAGGAAGTGGGTAAGAGAAAAATGACTGTGGCCATAAAGTGAGGGATTATATAATGTTTGTAATATAAAATTGATCCCCCATTTTATATTTACATCATAATTTCTTGTCTGTTGATAAGCCATATAAAACGAATGAATCAGTCAATGAAATACTGATTAGCTACACATGCATGTCTTTTAGATTTATTTACATTCTCTGGAATATAAATGTATAGAATTGTTTTTTTCTAATCATAAGATAAGGATGACTGTGGCCATAAAGTGAGGGACCAGTTTATATATTGTTTGTAATATAAAATTGATCCCCCACTTTATATTTACAGAATAATTTCTTGTCTGTTGATTAGTCGTAGTAAACGAATGAATCAGTCAATGAAATACTGATTAGCTACACATGCATGTCTTTTAGATTTATTTACATTCTCTGGAATATAAATGTATAGAATTGTTTTTTATACTCATATTGCCCCAAGCAAAGCATTTTACTGCCACTGTTTTGCAGGGGGTTACATAGGAGGAAAGTTATGAGAAAGAATGACAAGTTATAGGGGCGTCAGGAAGTGGGTAAGAGAAAGATGACTGTTGCCATAAAGTTAGGGATCAATTTATATAATGTTTGTAATATAAAATTGATCCCCCACTTTATATTTACATAATAATTACTTGCCTGTTGATAAGCCATAGAAAACGAATGAATCAGTCAATGAAATACTGATTAGCCACACATGCATGTCTTTTAGATTTATTTACATTCTCTGGAATATAAATGTATAGAATCTTTTTTTTATAATCATGTCACCCCAAGCAAGGCATTTTACTGCCACTGCTGTGCAGGGGTTACATAGGAGGAAAATTATGAGAAAGAATGACAGGTTATAGGGAGTGTCAGGAAGTGGGTAAGAGGAGGATGAGAATACTGATGAGAGTGGAGTGCCGTTGAAGTAATTTCCAAGTAAAAGAAAATATAAAAATAACGTCTGAAAGATTGAATCCGAATAAGAAGCATTTGAATAGGAAAATCATCCAGTTTTCTGAAAAAAAACCCAAAAAAACCAAAAAAACCCAAAAAAAAAACCAAAAATAAATAAAAAAGATCGTACCATTTTGGTTTATATCCTATCCTGGATTCTATATTTATAATTCCTAAAATATTTTGATTTATTGCGAAATTCTGTTAAATATTGGAAGTCAAAGTTCGAATCTGCTCTTTCCTAATATAAAATGCAGGGAATATATCAATTTCTTATGAATTAATCAATCTCCGTCGTTCTTTGTTATGAGAAGTTTCCGTAATCAATATTTATTAAATTTAGCACAGTGTTAAGAGCCCATTGAGAACTGAACTCATTTCAGCACAATTACCTGCAAGAAAAGCTTGCTAAGCTTTGGTTCACCTTGAATTTGAATCATCTATCTGCGTTGTGGTGCAGTGGATATCGGCTTGGAACGAGAAATCCCAGAACCGAGTTCGAATTCCAGTTAAACTCGTTTCATTCACATACAGGCAAATACACTTGGGGAAGGTATCAATCCATCTCCTTCCAGCAGTGGGTTAAATAGCAGAACCTATTGGGTTAAATAGCCTTGGTTGGCAACCAGTCTACCGTAGGATGTAATGGCAACCTACTGCGGGATAATCTGCTCAGTTAGTCATGCCTCTTTCAAGACATGATCGCCCAAAGCGTGTATCACGTATGGCACTTAACTGACGCTGAATATAATAGTTGAAAACAATTAAAACTTCTACCAGGCATAAAATGGTTTTCTCTTGTTATGAAGTAATAAACTGATCCCCCGCTTATTAATATAATGATATATTTTAATTTATCTCTTCTCACTCCAGCTATGGGCTAAGTGGCAGGATAGATTGGATTCTATAGCCTTGGCTGGCAACCAGTCTACCGCAGAAAGTAATGGCAACCTACTGCGGGAAAATCTTCTGCCCAGTCAGTCATATCACTTTCGAGACAAGATAGAATATGGAACTTTCGAGACATGTACCGCCAATGGCACTAAACTGACAGACTGAATGTAATGTTTGGAAACATAAGTAAAGCTTCTACTGGGCATAAATTGGGGGATTTGTTTTCTATTGTTATGGTGTAATAAATAGATCCCCCTCTAATTACTTACTTATTAATATAATAATATAATATAATCCGTCGCTTCTTTCTCCAGCTATGGGTTAAATAGCGTGTGTCATGCATAGCACTTGATTGATTAAATCCGAAGCTAAAAAACGAGCGATTCCTAAAATTTGACGATGATTTCAGAATAGCCGAATAGTTTCTACAAACTAGCAGTAAATGCCAATCCAAGTTTGAGGGGGCGGCGTGAAAAGGGGGGAAGCACATCCAGGGTGGGACAGAAAGATATTAAAATACACCCTAGAGATTAGGCAGGGGTAGACCAGCAATAAAATACCCTCTCTAAACGTGAGGAAGGACCATACTGACAATAAAATATGCGCTGTCGGAGTGAGATAGAGGAAAGCAATAAATTATCCACTGTAGAGTCAGAGTCAGAGTCAGACAATCAAATATATACACACGAGTAGAGGGTCAGGAGAAGACGGACAATGAAATATGCGCTGTGGAGTGAGATAGAGGAAAGCAATAAATTATCCACTGTAGAGTGGAGTCAGAGTCAGACAATCAAATATATACACGAGTAGAGGGTCAGGAGAAGACGGACAATGAAATGTGCGCTGTCGGAGTGAGATAGAGGAAAGCAATAAATTATCCACTGTAGAGTCAGAGTCAGAGTCAGACAATCAAATATATACACGAGTAGAGGGTCAGGAGAAGACGGACAATGAAATGTGCGCTGTCGGAGTGAGATAGAGGAAAGCAATAAATTATCCACTGTAGAGTCAGAGTCAGAGTCAGACAATCAAATATATACACGAGTAGAGGGTCAGGAGAAGACGGACAATGAAATATGCGCTGTCGGAGTGAGATAGAGGAAAGCAATAAATTATCCACTGTAGAGTCAGAGTCAGAGTCAGACAATCAAATATATACACGAGTAGAGGGTCAGGAAGACGGACAATGAAATATGCGCTGTCGGAGTGAGATAGAGGAAGCAATAAATTATCCACTGTAGAGTCAAGAGTCAAGGTCAGACAATCAAATATACACGAGTAGAGGGTCAGGAGAAGACGGACAATGAAATGTGCGCTGTCGGAGTGAGATAGAGGAAAGCAATAAATTATCCACTGTAGAGTCAGAGTCAGAGTCAGACAATCAAATATATACACGAGTAGAGGGTCAGGAAGACGGACAATGAAATATGCGCTGTCGGAGTGAGATAGAGGGAAAGCAATAAATTATCCACTGTAGAGTCAGGAATCGAGTCAGACAATCAAATATATACACGAGTGGGGGTCAGGGAAGACGGACAATGAAATATGCGCTGTCGGAGTGAATGAGAAAGCAATAAATTATCCACTGTAGAGTCAGAGTCAGAGTCAGACAATCAAATATATACACGAGTAGAGGGTCAGGGAGAAGACGGACAATGAAATGTGCGCTGTCGGAGTGAGATAAGGAAAGCAATAAATTATCCACTGTAGAGTCAGAGTCAGAGTCAGACAATCAAATATATACACGAGTAGAGGGTCAGGAAGACGGATTGTGGGGAAATATACGCTGTCGGAGTGAGATAGAGGAAAGCAATAAATTATCCACTGTAGAGTCAGACAATCAAATATATACACGAGTAGAGGGTCAGGAAGACGGACAATGAAATATGCGCTGTCGGAGTGAGATAGAGGGAAAGCAATAAATTATCCACTGTAGAGTCAGACAATCAAATATATACACGAGTAGAGGGTCAGGAAGACGGACAATGAAATATGCGCTGTCGGAGTGAGATAGAGAAAGCAATAAATTATCCACTGTAGAGTCAGAGTCAGAGTCAGACAATCAAATATATACACAGTAGAGGGTCAGGAAGACGGACAATGAAATATGCGCTGTCGGAGTGAGATAGAGGAAAGCAATAAATTATCCACTGTAGAGTCAGACAATCAAATATATATACACGAGTAGGGTCAGGAGAAGACGGACAATGAAATATGCGCTGTCAGAGTGAAGATGAGGAAAGCAATAGAGTATCCACTGTAGAGTCAGAGTCAGAGTCAGACAATCAAATATATACACGAGTAGAGGGTCGGGGAGAAGACGGACAATGAAATATGCGCTGTCGGAGTATGAGATAAGAGAAAGCAATAAATTATCCACTGTAGAGTCAGACAATCAAATATATACACGAGTAGAGGGTCAGGAGAGAAGACGGACAATGAAATATGCGCTGTCGGAGTGAGATAGAGGAAAGCAATAATTATCCACTGTAGGGTGGGGTGAGTCAGACAATCAAATATATACACGAGTAGAGGGTCAGGAGAGACGGACAATGAAATATGCGCTGTCGGAGTGAGATAGAGGAAAGCAATAAATTATCCACTGTAGAGTCAGAGTCAGAGTCAGACAATCAAATATATACACGAGTAGAGGGTCGGAGAAGACGGACAATGAAATATGCGCTGTCGGAGTGAGATAGAGGAAAGCAATAAATTATCCACTGTAAGTCAGACAATCAAATATATACACGAGTAGAGGGTCAGGAGAAGACGGACAATGAAATATGCGCTGTCGGAGTGAGATAGAGGAAAGCAATAAATTATCCACTGTAGAGTCCGAGTCAGAGTCAGACAATCAAATATGCGAGTAGAGGGTCAGGAGAAGACGGACAATGAAATATGCGCTGTCGGAGTGAGATAGAGGAAAGCAATAAATTATCCACTGTAGAGTCAGAGTCAGAGTCAGACAATCAAATATATACACGAGTAGAGGGTCGGGGAGAAGACGGACAATGAAATATGCGCTGTCGGAGTGAGATAGAGGAAAGCAATAAATTATCCACTGTAGAGTCAGAGTCAGAGTCAGACAATCAAATATATACACGAGTAGAGGGTCAGGAGAAGACGGACAATGAAATGCCGCTGTCGGAGTGAGATAGAGGAAAGCAATAAATTATCCACTGTAGAGTCAGACAATCAAATATATACACGAGTAGAGGTCGGGAGAAGACGGACAATGAAATATGCGCTGTCGGAGTGAGATAGAGGAAAGCGGCAATTATCCACTGTAGAGTCAGAGTCAGAGTCAGACAATCAAATATATACACGAGTAGAGGGTCAGGAGAAGACGGACAATGAAATATGCGCTGTCGGAGTGAGATAGAGGAAAGCAATAAATTATCCACTGTAGAGTCAGAGTCAGAGTCAGACAATCAAATATATACACGAGTAGAGGGTCAGGAGAAGACGGACAATGAAATATGCGCTGTCGGAGTGAGATAGAGGAAAGCAATAAATTATCCACTGTAGAGTCAGACAATCAAATATATACACGAGTAGAGGGTCAGGAGAAGACGGACAATAAAATATGCGCTGTCGGAGTGAGATAGAGGAAAGCAATAAATTGTCCACTGTAGAGTCAGAGTCAGAGTCAGACAATCAAATATATACACGAGTGAGGTCAGAAGACGGACAATGAAATGTGCGCTGTCGGAGTGAGATAGAGGAAAGCAATAAATTATCCACTGTAGAGTCAGAGTCAGAGTCAGACAATCAAATATATACACGAGTAGAGGGTCAGGAGAAGACGGACAATGAAATATGCGCTGTCGGAGTGAGATAGAGGAAAGCAATAAATTATCCACTGTAGAGTCAGACAATCAAATATATACACGAGTAGAGGGTCAGGAGAAGACGGACAATGAAATATGCGCTGTCGGAGTGAGATAGAGGAAAGCAATAAATTATCCACTGTAGAGTCAGAGTCAGAGTCAGACAATCAAATATATACACGAGTAGAGGGTCAGGAGAAGACGGACAATGAAATATGCGCTGTCGGAGTGAGATAGAGGAAAGCAATAAATTATCCACTGTAGAGTCAGAGTCAGAGTCAGACAATCAAATATATACACGAGTAGAGGGTCAGGAGAAGACGGACAATGAAATATGCGCTGTCGGAGTGAGATAGAGGAAAGCAATAAATTATCCACTGTAGAGTCAGAGTCAGAGTCAGACAATCAAATATATACACGAGTAGAGGGTCAGGAGAAGACGGACAATGAAATATGCGCTGTCGGAGTGAGATAGAGGAAAGCAATAAATTATCCACTGTAGAGTCAGAGTCAGAGTCAGACAATCAAATATATACACGAGTAGAGGGTCAGGAGAAGACGGACAATGAAATATGCGCTGTCGGAGTGAGATAGAGGAAAGCAATAAATTATCCACTGTAGAGTCAGAGTCAGAGTCAGACAATCAAATATATACACGAGTAGAGGGTCAGGAGAAGACGGACAATGAAATATGCAGTCTGGAGGTGGTGGCAGAAGTAGAAAGACGATAAAATATATATTTGAGGAATGATGCAGGGGCAGACTGACAAGAAAATGCCCACTGTAGTGGTGAAGCAGGGGCAGCCTGATGATAAAATATACCCTCTAGTATGAGGTAGGAGTAGCCAGACGATAAAACAGCCACTCAAGAAGTGAGGTAAGGTGAGAATGACGATGAAATAATCTCTTGGGAAGATGAGGCAAAGAAAGACTGACAATGAAATGCCCGATTTCCTTATAAATGTGTCAAGTTTTACATTGTTAAAAATTAAAAAAAAATTACAAAAGTGAATTTTCTATTTTTGTATCAATTTTTTTTTATAATCATATCGCCCCAAGCAAAGCATTTTACTGTTTTGCAAGGAGTTACATAGGAGGAAAGTTATGAGAAAGAGTATCAAGTTATAAGTGTCAGGAAGTGCGTAAGAGAAGGATGAGAATACTGATGAGAGTGAGGTGGACGGAGAAAGGAGCATGAGAGAGAGGATGAAGGTTAGTGAAATAGATGATGACCATTGACTTTACATTTAAATTCTTGGAGATTGTAGCTGTCGGGGAAGCAAATAAACAGAAGGGAATTCTACAGGCGGAAAGTGCGATAAAAGAAGCTATTGGAGTAGAATTTGCGTTTACATTTTATTGGTTTCACAATAAAAGGGTGGGACCTATTTGCTAATCTTGTGGCTCGAGTAAATTCATATATAGGGGGGGGGCACCAGTAAGCTAAGTTCATCGGATCAGAAGCCGTGAAAATATTTGTAGAAGAGACACGGGAAGCCACATTTCGCCGGTGAGAAAGTGACTGTATCCTAACTGCCAAGTCGGGATCGATCACATTCCAGATTCGCTGTTGAATTTTGTCAAGGACCCCTAGGTGGATAGCAGGAGCACCCGTCCAGCAGTATTCGATGCACGGGCGGATGGTAGATCTATATATATGCAGGATTGTTTCATATTAATCATATTAATAATGCTGTGCTATTTGAACGGTTCAAGATCTTCTTCTTCTATGTGCCTTGTCCTTTCAGGACATAGGCTATCATGGCTTTCTAAGTCTCCCTATCCCAGGTGGCTCTTAGCACACTTTCTCCCGTTACCCCATTAAATTCATTTTATTTTAATCGTTTCACCCCGAGCAAGGCATTCCACTGCCATCATTGCGCAGGGAGTTACATTGGGGGGAAAGTGGTGAGAAAGGATGGTTAGATATAGGAAATGTCAGAAGGAGGGTGATAGACGGGTAAGGATACCGAGAATGGGGGTTGGGTAGATAGTGAGAGTGTTTGAGAAGAATAGATGCAAGTTAGTGTGGTAGGAGGTGTCTATTGACCTTACATTTAAACTCCTGGAGATTGTAGCTGTCGGGGAAGCAGGCATGTGGAAGGGAGTTCCACAGACGGGAAGCGCGAGAAAAGAAGCTATTGGAGTAGAAATTATCTTATCTGTTTCACTGTAAAAGGGTGGGACGTAGTTGTTAATTTAGTATCTCGTGTAAATTCGTACATAGGCGGCACCAATGATCTAAGTTCATCGGAGCAGAAGCCATGAAAGTATTTATCGAAGAGGCACAGGGAAGCCACGTCACGCCGGTGAGAAAGTGACTGCAGCTCAGTATCGATCACATTACTGATTCTCCGTTGTATTTTGTCAAGAAGCCCGAGGAGAGTAGCAGGGGCACCCGACCAGATGTGGCAGCAGTATTCAATACACGGGCGGATGGTAGATTTATATATGTGCAGGATAGATTCAGACGGGAAAAACTTCCGGGCCCTGCACAGAGAACCGACTTTCATAGCAGCGGATTTAGAAATGGATTTGATATAGTCATTCCATTTGAGGTCCGCCGAGAGTGTAAGGCCAAGGAGGCGTAGTGTTTTACTCTCTGGAAAGCAAGCCAGTTTGATGCTAATGGGAGGAAGGTGCAGCAACTAATGGGATCTACCCGGTGGTTAAGGAAGTTGTATATTTCTGCGGGCGCCAGTGGACTATAGTTGAAATTAGAAATCTCTCTTTAGAAAATAGACATAATTTAGAACTCAGTCGAAATATCCAAAATACCGTGTACACTTGCTACTACTTGATTCATAGTGCTGATAGCCAGGAATCCTCTCTGCAAATGTGTAATAATAATAATAATAATAATAATAATAATAATTGTAACATAGCAACCAAGGAAATCGAAAAAATGTCAAAATATAAAGACCTGGAAATTGAAATAGAAAGAAAATGAGGAAATTGAAAACAAGAGTCGTGACAGTGATAGTAGGTGCACTTGGAATGATATAAAATGGAACAAAACAACACTTTGAAAGAATCCCTGGAAACCCCAGCTTAAGAGATATACAAAAAATTGTCTTATTATGTGCAGCCCACACACTAAGGAGAACGTTGTCTATGTATCACTGGGGATGTTAGGGGAGATAGAAAAAACATGAAATGGAGCCATAACAACACATCACGACCTGCCTTAGGTCTCCCCGCAAACTTGGTTGGTAGTGCGACCAAAGCAGAAATCGAAATATGATGAAAAATGATATAATAATAATAATAGTGCTAGATGGATTTGAGAAGGCTAGTTTAGAGTCGTGCCTATAATAGTTGGTGCATATTTGGAACCGTCTATCTTGCACTGTACTTTACATTCTTCTTCTATGTGCCCTGTCCCTTCAGGACGTAGGCGATCATGGATCTCCACGTCTCCCTATCCCTTGTGGCTCTTAGTATGTTTGCTCCTGTTGCTCCTGGCAACCCCCGTTCCGTCATCCACCTGATCAGGCTCTTCAAATATGTTATCCGTTGTTTTCCTCTGTCTCTTTTTCCTTCTATCTGGCCTTTTAGTATCAGATTCTCCAAGCCCTCCTTCCTCATTGCATGTCCCAGGAACTTCAGTTGTCTCTTCCTGATGCTCAGCATCAATTTCCTTTTTGTTGCCATTCTTTCTAACACTTCGTTGTTGCTTGTATGTTCAGTCCACGATATCCGTAGCATCCTTCTGTAGAACCACATTTCGGCCGCTTCCAGTTTTGTCCTCATTTTCGATGATATTGTCCAGCATTCACAGCCGTACTGAAGAACTGACATCACGTAGCAGTCTAGCACTCTTTTCTTCGTTTCTATTGAGATCTTCCTGTGTGTTAGTATTTTGCTCATCTTCTGGAACGTGTCCTTTGCCATGCCAATTCGCCTTCGGATCTCCGTGTCGCACTTTCCATCTCCTGTTAGAACACTTCCTAGGTACTTAAATTCTTGGACTTGTTTGATTCTGTTATCCCCCACCTGTATTTGGCATTTTGGGTTGTATCTTTTGCTGATGACCATGCACTCAGTTTTCTTAAAGTTTATTTGTAGTCCCATCTTGTCACTCTCCACTGCTACTTTCTGTATGAGATCTTGCAGTTTCCTTTCCGTGTCCGCAATCAGTACTGTATCGTCCGCGTATCTTATGTTGTTCAGGTTGTGGCCTCCAATAATAAATCCTGGTGTGTCATCTAGGGTCCTCAAAATATTCTCGCTGTATAGGTTGAACAAATCCGGTGAAAAGACACAGCCTTGTCTTACGCCTTTTTCTATCTTTGTGTATCTACTGAGGTCGTTACCTGTCCGTATGCAGGCCGTTTGCTGCCAGTAGAGATTCTTGATTATTCTTATATCTTTGCCGAAAATAGTGGTTGGGACTTATTGATAATTGCATTGTCAGTGTCTGCAGAGATCTGTTGTCACTCAATGTATGAATACGAAGCGGATTATTATTCTTTTGCAGATGATTGTTAGGCTCACTTCGCAATCTCATTTGCCTTTTCGTTTTCTACAGCAGTCAATCAGTATTGGAATATTCGTTAAATACTTTAGACAACCTTCTCAGTATTCATGCCGCATTTAGCTATATAGTGGTTGTATCATTTCGTATAAAAGTGCTGAAAATGGATTGTATTTGCATTTTCATTGGTTTCTCTTATCGATAATGATATTGATGTTGTATTAGCAATAGTGTCATCATCATGAACTTTTTAAATACTGCAGATATGTTTGTATTTCGACTGCTTCTGCGTTTGATCCTAATAAAAACATAATTATCTTCGAATTGTTTGTTTAGTGTTCTCTCTTCCTTTTGTCATTATTTAGTAGCAAATTTTGACTTTTTCTTCCACTTAAATATACTTTTTGGTTTAATACAAACGAGGGAGGGCAATTGTTATTAGTGGTGTTGTTAGTTGTGCTTCATTGTAATTCGCGATATGTTAAAAAAAATATATTTAATACTTATGTACTTGTAAAATCCGAAAACTAGAGAAATTAGCTGAAAATTCTGAAAAAAATTTCATTGTATTCGAAGCGAATTACAAGGGCCAGTGGAATTGAGAAATGGCGATAGTCGCAACAAGTTGTCAGGACTTTTGATGGGGCTAAATTAAGGTCAAATCCTTGCTCCCATGTCATTGGGAAGAAGAGGACAAAAAATTTACGTCATATGAAGTGTGTTGCCTCATTGGTTGAAACAAGGGCATGATTTAACTCCCCCTTAAATTGTGTAGGTAGAAAATAATCTCATTGGTCAAGAATCTGATTTGCATAAAGATATCACGGGTCTCGCGGTATCCCCAAAGAGAATTGGGGACAACTATAAAAATCGAGACCCCAGTGAAAAAAATCAGAATTTGTGAAAGAGAGCATGCAACCCTACCGCCATCATTGTCAACCGACGTCGTCATAACCCTTCGCTCCCATTCGGTCGTTTCTGTAAAGCTTCGGTAAAGACCAGTGAAAAGAATTGTTTTTATTTCAAAAAATGGAAGCTCTGATTATTCTTAACGGAAACTTCGCACCGTTATGAAAAGACTTTTTTTTTATTTGGAAAATTGAAATCTCTGATTGCCTAAACGAATCCTTCTCTCTGTTGTAAACTTTGAAATTCGGCGATTGTATATTCTGCTTTTATAATTAATTATTTTTTTTAAATATATATATATATAAACTTTCTTTCGTAACTCATCCAGGCGTCTTCGAACTTATTCATTTACTTTTGTTTTGGTGCCGTAATTATTTTTTAAACACAAGTGTACGCGAGTGTCCGGTAAGGTTTGAGGTGGTAGAGAAACGGATACCGGGTTTTCAACGTGACTTTTCTGAGATCAAAGAACACAGCGCGGGCAGAAAGTTTCATCGTTGTAATAGACGTCTTGAGGACTAGCTGCTGTGACGAGGCGATCATCACGGTTAGCGACCTGAGAGCGCCGTTTCGATAGCATCACCCCACTCAGGTTCGGGTCATCATCATTACAACAGGTTCCTGACCAGGGGCAGCGAGCCAACCGGGGAAAGGTGTCACAATATTAGTATCGAATCTAGCCTTAGCGAGAATTCAGGAGTTTCAGTAAAGCCATATTTGTTAAGATAACTTGCTTGACAGTTGCAAAAAAAAAAAAAAAAAAAATTCTTCTTCTATGTGCCCTGTCCTTTCAGGACGTAGGCGTTCATGGCTTTCCACATCTCCATATCCCTGGTGGCTCTTAGCACGCCTTCTCCTGTTACACCACGCAACGCTCGTTCTGTCATCCACCTGCTCAAGCCCATCAATCTAGAATATAAATGTATAGAAACTAGCGTGGCCACAAAATGAGGGATCAATTTATATATTTATTATAATATAGATTTGGTCCCCCACTTTATAACCACATTATAATTTCTTATAAACAGTTGGCATATATATTCTTCTTCTATGTGCCCTATTCTTTCAGGACGAAGGCGATCATGGCTTTCCACATTTCCCTATCCCTGGTGGCTCTTAGCACGCTTTCTCCTGATATACTACGCAACGCCCGTTCTGTCATCAACCAGCTCAAACCCATAAATCTATGATATAAATATATAGAAATTAGCATGGCCACAAAATAAGGGATCAGTTTATATATTGGTTATAATAGAGATTTGATCCCCCACTTTATACCCACATTATAGTTTCTTATAAACAGTTGGCATATATATTCTTCTTCTATGTGCCCTGTTCTTTCAGGACGTAGGCGGTCATGGCTTTCCACGTCTCCTTATCTCTGGTGGCTTTTAGTATGTTTTCTGTTATATCTCGCAACCCCCGTTCCGTCATCCACCTGATCAAGCCTTTCAAATATGTTATCCGCTGCCTTCCTTTGTCTCTTTTTCCCTTTATCTGGCCTGTTAGTATCAGGTTCTCCAAGCCTTCCTTCCTCATTGCGTGTCCCAGGAACTTCAGCTGTCTCTTCTTGATGCTCAGTATTAATTTCCTTATGTTTCCATCATTTCTAAGACCTCACATGCTCGGTCCATGATATTCGCAGCATCCTTCAGTAGAACCACATTTCAGTTGATTTATGTTTTTCCTTCATCTTTGGGGATATCGTCCAGCATTCTCTGCCATATTGAAGAACTGATATCACATAGCAATCTAGTACTCTCTTCTTTGTTTTTAATGAACGTTTCCGGTGTCTTATATTTTATAGACACTGACAATGTAATTATAAATAAGTCCCAATCACTCTCTTGGATTTTTAGCTCATCTAATCTAGAGTACAGTGCAATGTACTTCTTCTTCTATGTGCCCTGTCCCTTCAGGACGTAGGCGATCATGGCTCTCCACGTCTCCCTATCCCTTGTGGCTCTTAGTATGTTTGCTCCTGTTGCTCCTGGCAACCCCCGTTCCGTCATCCACCTGATCAGGCCCTGCAGATATGTTATCCGCTGCCTTCCTCTGTCTCTCTTTCCTTATATCTGGCCAGTCAGTATCAGGTTCTCCAGGCTCTCCTTCCTCATTGCATGTCCCAGGAACTTCAGTTGTCTCTTCCTGATGCTCAGCATCAATTTCCTTTTTGTTGCCATTCTTTTGTAACACCTCGTCGTTACTTGTATGCTCAGTCCACCATATCCGTAGCATCCTTCTGTAGAACCACATTTCGGCCGCTTCCAGTTTTGTCCTCATTTTCGATGATATTGTCCAGCATTCACAACCGTATTGAAGAACTGACATCACGTAGCAGTCTAGAACTCTTTTCTTCGTTTCTATTGAGATTTTCCTGTGTGTTAGTATTTCCACAGTTCCAAATATGCACCAGCCATTATAGGCACGACTCTAAACTAGCCTTCTCAAATCCATCTATCACTATTATTATTAGTAGTAGTATTTTCAGCTTCTGGAACGCTTCCTTCGCCATGTTAATTTGTCTGTGGATCTCTGTATCGCACTTTCCATCTCCTGTTAGAAAACTTCCTAGGTATTTAAATTTTTGTAATTGCTTGATTCTAGTATCCCCACCTGTATTTGGTATTTCGGGTTGGCCTTTTTGCTGATGACCATGCATTCGGTTTTCTTAATGAGAAAGCTGAAAATCAGACTTAGTTAAGACAAGCTTCATTGAAGAAAGCTTGGATACATCGGCGGTTTGTTCCAAAATTTACTGGTAGGCTGCAATAAAGTTCGCCCGACTTTCCTGTACGGACAGTTTTTCACAATTTGAAACGCAGTTAATGCTGAACATGACAAATATTCGCATAGGTACATGAATCACTGCATACAATTTATTTGTATTGGAAGGAAAACATTTCACAGGGCGATGAACATAAGGCAGATGAAATGAATAACAAAGAAACTGATATGAAAAGAGGCAAGTGAACATCAGATTCTGAGAACGGAAATGATTTCAGACAAACTATTATATAGATAAAACGTGAAAGGTGTATATAAGCGTACATCAGAATATATATATGTCCGACTGCTGGTGTATGCATATACGCATTTACACACACACACACACACACACACACACACACACACACACACACACACACACACACACACACACACATTTATATATATGTAGTGTATCGAGGCAGCAGATAATTTTCTAAACATATATTGTTAAATACAACAGACAAAGATTGTCTATTAAATTGGAGTAGATATACTAAACTATCGCCCGGTTCACACTCCACCCACATCTATTGAACAGGTGTAGAGGCTCATCTTTTGTTCCCTGTTTAGGATGTGGTTTCCGGCTTTCTCTTTACCAATCTTCTCACTTTTTTTTTTCAATTGGAGTAGATAGACTAAACTATCGCCCGGTTCACACTCAACCCACGTCTATTGAACAGGTGTAGAGGCTCATCCCTTGTTCCCTGTTTAGGATGTGGTTTCCGGCTTTCTCTGTTCCAATCTATTCACTCTTACGTAACCCCCTGCACACCAGTGGCCTTACCGCCTTGCTCGAGGTGATATGATTAAAAAAAAATGTTAACCATGAGCCGTTCTAAACATAATAGACATTCATTTATACATGTTTAGAACGGCTCATGTTTAAGCATAATAGATATTTATTGTCTGTTATCTTTATTAATATATATATATCCGAGTGGGTACAGAACGAAGAAAGAATTTTTTCCGTCCAAAACATTAATTTAAAACAGTGCTCGATAAATGATGTATAGAGCTGTGAATATTTATTATAAATTATGTTTTAGAACATGTACATTATTTTTTATATGTGCTCGACAATCATATGTTTGTTTCAACGTTGGGTACGTTTCTTCGGGAGGTCAAAGCAAAACTGAATTCGTCTGCTCCCTATATTTGGTTCATTGTTGTTGTGGGAGGTTGGTTGGGATTATTGATAATGAAGGGAATGTGTCTTCTAGAGTTTTGAAGAGCCTGGTGCGTAAGTGCTAAATTGTTGATTAATGGGATTATCTGTTGGAGTGTACGTTTTTATCTGTCTGGTATATCTTTTGGTTAGAATTTCGCAGAGAATGGTTTGTGTGTGTGTGGGGGGGGGGGGTTATTACTCTGTCAGTTTTGTGTGTTTTCGGGGGTTTTCTTGTGTGTATGATTGGGGACTAGTCTTGTTTGTTGACCTTAAGACTTTCTAGGCGTCTTGCTTAGCTAGTGCTTGATTTATTTGTGTCTGTTTTTACCAAACAAATTTTATTTATTCTCTTTCATTTAGTGGCGAGGCTGTTTTTCTTAGGGTTCCTGATATAGACGTGATAGGGGTGGGGTGTTTTTTCTTTTTAATTTTGATTTTTTCAGTATTTTGTATTTTATTTTTGTTTTTATATTTTTTATTTTTTTATTTTAGCGGGATCGGGGTGTTTATTCAGGTATTATTGTATTTAGGCAAATTTGTTTCCAAAAAGTCTAAACTTGCATTCTTTCGGAAGTAAATGCAAATTTCTATTTTTTCAGCTTTTATAATGTTACTAAATTTGTATATTTAATCTTAATATTGGATTTAGAATATCGCTTTTTTCCTTTTAATTTTTTTGATTCTTTTTTTAATTTGGGAGTTATTTTTTTAATTTGGGAGTTATTTTTTTCTTTTGGAATATTAAAATTTGTTGTAGACATTCATAATTTGATCTATTTAAGTGTGGATTGTTTTGTATTTAGGCGAGATTATTTATAAAAAATCAAAAATTGTATTTTTTAGCGGACAAATGTAAATTTGTATTTTATCAGTTTTTTATAATTTATCTAAATTTGTATATTTTTTAATCTTGATTTTGAATTTAGGGGATCGATTTGTTTTCCTTTAATCCTAGTATTTCCTAGCATGATTGTAGGGTTAGGTCCCTAATGTGTTTACAGTTTACTGTGGTTTCGTGCCTCTGGTTTAAGAGCTTGTTACTATTTATATATTTAAGGATCTCTATTTTTCTTGAAGGCAGAGAAAACATGGTTCTTTTATAGATTTTGCTGTTCTTGCTTGTTTGAGGATTTTCCATTTAACCTTAGGTGTTTTATTTTCGTTTTTTAATTTCCAAAAGTATTTGGAGAGAGACATCATGTTTTGTTTTTCTTTGTTATTGAAGGATGAGAGGTGATTGTAAAAGCGCTTTTTAAATGGTATTCCCAATATATATATTTTCCGCTTTAGGATTTTCTATGGATGAGATCGAACACATATATATCAGAGATTTCGTCAGACATTTATTGACCATGGGGCATTGGTTGGGGTTTCTACAGTTACAAAGGTTGTTGTCACTGGACGGACTTGTATTAGTGTTGGATTTAATTTTGCTGTGTATCTTTAATATTTTGGTGTTATGCATTTTGATTATTTTTCTAGATTATTGGAACAGCTATAGCTTAATTTTATGGTATTTTTATTGATGATTTTGCTCAGAGGGTTATTTTTGGGGAAAGTTCTTTTCTATTAATTTAAGGAATTTATGCCCCAGCTTGAAGTTAACTGATTGATTGAAGGGAGGGTTAAACCATATTATTTTTCTGTTTCTATTCTTGCTTTTTGGACTCTTGAATTTTTCTACAAAGCTGATTTTTGATGATTTATACCCGCTTTTCTTAAGGATTTTATTATAAATTACCTTGTGCTTATCAAATATTTCTTTACTGGATGAGTGTATGTTAATGCGACGTTCTACCGATGATGGGATGTGCTTAATTATGGATGGTGGGTGATTAGAGTTGGGGTTTATATATATTGGGTTGGCGTTGTTTTTCATGTAAGGTTGAAATGTGTTCGATACTAGGTCTAATGTTATGTCAAGGAAGTCTACTTGTTTGACATTGTAATTAATCACTACGTTAAGGCCAACAGATTTGAAGACTCTATGGATTAGTTTTCTGGTTTTATCAACCTTACCGCCAGTAGATTTATCAATTATCATTAGTCCGTCGTCCCTATATAGTCCTATTTTGTCAGTTTTGATTTCCTTATGTGCAGTTAAGTTGTACAGTAAGAATAATCCAATCAGATCTGAGGCCTCTGCAGAATCCAGGGCCCCCATAGATAAATCAAAGTTCTCTTTTGAGTTCTTAGTCCACTGTTCGTTGTCGTGGATTATAAATGATTTCCTGTAGTTCAGGATAATTTTGACTTCATCTTGTGTGATGTCTGAATAGAACTCCGCGAATTCCAGTGCTTCACTACAAACGGAATAGATAAGCAACCCACTATAGTATCTTTTGGGTCTGACGAGCAGCTTTTTAGTGCTGCGAAATACGTATTACCCATGAAATTGTAGAAAATTTTTTTCCAGAGTGTATATATATAGTCCATTTGAAGTTATTATGCAAATTGCGTAAAACTCAGTTCTTTTAATTTTCTTTAAAATTATTTGTCAATTTTAAATAATTAATGTAGACATCAAAACACAGCTTGAGTCAAGTTTTCAGTTGGTTTCAGAGTGCCTCATTAAGGCTATTGAATTTGATATCAAGACTGCAATCTGAAATTATTATGCAGATTAAACGAATATTTTTCTTCTTTCTTATATAGGTTGAAACATCGGCAATGGACAGTGCCGTGCTTAGCAACATCACGGCTCTCCCTCTGGAGAATGCACTCTGCGGCTCCTCTACCCGCAGAATGCAACTTGCGTACCCCCGTCCCCCACTCCTTGAACATACTGAGCCCACAAACAAAATAAAATACTATCGGAACGCAGATATTCCATGATCACGAAAAAAAGGAAGAAATCGCAGAACTGGCGTCTTGAAGGGATACATTATAAACGTTATCACAACTTTTAGCTACTTTTTGGATATACATGTTATGTTCTTGTATGTAGGCTGAAGCAGATATCGTTATCTATGTTTCTCTCATTTTCTTTTTTTTCACATTATTTGTCTCCTGTTCTGGGACCGAAAGGCTTATATATATATATATATATATATATATATATATATATATATATATATATATATTTTCTAAACATATGCTATTAAATATAAGAGACAATGAATGTCTATTATGTTTAATCATGAGCCGTTCTAAACGTCGTATTTTTGCTTTAATTTCAGTTGAAAATAAAGACAAAAATTCTCCAACATTTGGATAATTATTTATTGGTTTTCTTCTAAGCTTTCGGCTCACATGAGCCATCTTCAGAGAGGTAGATTAAACTGAAATATTATAAAATCCACCATCACCGACGATTTTATTTTGTGTTGACATAAAACTCCGCTTGGTAACGGCAATAGTTACCAAAAATAATAAACGCAGTTCTTAAGTTTGCGATGCGGTTTTATGACGTCACACCGCGGGATAGCGCGAAATGACAAAAAAACCATCTAGTCAAATGCAATGTAATATGTTATTTCCTGTTTTAAAGTTGATTTTATTGAGTGTTGGTTGTTTTGATTTGACGTACATGGCCTCCAATATCTGCAGGTTCCTCTTACTGTGTGTATGAGTAAGGATCACCGTATTGTTGACCAAAATCTGTCTGATATTACCTACATGTTTATGTTTTTCAGAGAAATGTTGTTTAATAGTACTCTGATCAGAAAGATGACATGTAAGTCTACGGGAGAGCGTGGTTGTGGTAAAACCAATATATGTACTAGGTTTTTGATATATATATATGGAGTGAACGAAAAAAGAAGCGTGAGAGAGAGAGAGAGAGAGAGAGAGAGAGAGAGAGAGAGAGAATGCAAGTTAGTGAGATAGGAGATGACTATTGAATATACATTTGAATTCTTGAAGATTGTAGCTGTCGGGAAGGCAAGGAAACGGAAGGGAATTCCACAGGCGGGAAGTGCGAGAGAAGAATCTGGTGGAGTAGAATTTGCGTTTACAATTCATTGGTTTCACAGTAAAAGGGTGGGACCCAATTGCCAATCTTGTGGCTCGACTATATTCATATATAGGGGGTACCAGTTAGCGAAGTTAATCGGGACAGAAGCCGTGAAAGTATTTGTAGAAGAGACACAGGGAAGCCGCATTGCGCCGGTGAGGAAGTGACTGTACCCTAGCTGTCAAGTCGAGATCGCTCACATTACATTTAAACAGAAGATACAGAAATGGATACCATCAAGTCCGTATATGAATCCGGTCGAAAATCAATGGTTAATTGGGAACAGAAAATTATATGAAGGTTGTAAACAATATGAAAAAAAGCAGACCAATAGAAAAAGATTAAAACTACCAAAGCATAAATTGAACATGTTGAAGTAAAAAAATTAACAAAAATTACTGGATTTCTGGCTGAAGAAAATCACGATATTAAAATGCAAACACTTCAAAGACTTATCATGTAATATATATATATATATATATATATATATATATATATATATATATATATACTAGCAGTATAGCCCGGCGTTGCTCGGGTGTAATGAAAGCTTTAAAACTAATCCATGGTCCCGGAGCTCAGACTCAGCCTAAAGAATATTTGTGTGAAGTTTCGTGAGAATCGGATAAAAATTGTGGATTTGTATAAAGGACATACAGACAGATAAACAAACACACACAAACATCTTGTCTTATATATATATATTGTCGATTTTCTGCACTATTGTAAGAACTGCAACCTTAAAACTTCTGAATGTCATTTCTTATGTCTTTGTCTATGAGTGTATCAAATTTGATTAAAATCGGACCACTCCTTCTATAACCCGATTTTTTCGATTATCGATATTTATCGGGGGTACCTCGACGCAAAGCCTAGCTAAGAACACTCGCAGACGCTTATAGTACAACTGTGTAAATTTTCAAGAAAATCGGTTCAGCCGCTTCGTAACGGACACACACACACACACAGACAAAGTTCCGTTTTTAAATAAGTTTATATATATATATATAAACGTGATTATATATAATTATACTCGTTTCGAAAACATTTCTCGAAAACTTTCGAACGAAGGAAAAATGGTTTAAAAAAAAAAGAAAGAGCTTAGTCCATGAAAGTCTGTCAAAAGTGTTCGGAGAGAAATCAGCACGAATCTCAAAGAAAAAAACCCGACACAAGTAACCATCTAACAGAAAGCGCTCAATACACAGATAGAGCGAAATTAATAGCACCTAATGAGCCAGATGAACCTAACTAGGTTTCTCCTCAACGGATCGTCAGGGAAAGTTTCCCTGACGATCTGTTTAGGAAAAACCTAGGTAGGTTCGCCTGGCTCATTAGGTGCTATATATATATATATATATTATACAAAGTGGGGTTCCTTATGTACAAGGATTTGGTTTCACTCGAGGTAGAGGGTAACAAAGTAATAGATAGAATTTATGCAGATAGACGGGGAAGATAACGGTTAACCTTAGACATGAACAGGCCAAAATTAAGGAAGCATCATTTTGGGAATCAGTTCCACATTTTTGTACGCGCAATTTTTAAAATTGCAAAAAATTATAACGTTTTACCTTTTAGGTTCATAGAACGATGGATAAAAACGTTATAATTTCTTGCAATTTTAAAAATTGCGCCTTGAAAAATTCACTGCCACGTGAGCGTTAAAAAAAAAACACCGTTACGTGAGCGTTCTTAAAAAATAAAGGGTTAACGTTAAAATCAGTTATTGCAAATCGCTTGAAGACACCACTCATGGTAGAAACCAAGGTCGCGTAATAACTTCTTTACAAATGGAATATGAATGAATAAGGAACGAAGAAAAATTTTAACAACGTTCAAAGCATTAATTTAAAACAGTGCTCAATATAGAAATGGATATAAAAAAATGAAAATAAAATATCTAAAGTTAAATAGAAAATCCCCAAACAGACTCGAACTTCTAGATTGGTAAAGGAACCATATTTCCTTTGTCTACAAGAAAAAAAAAAAAATGGAAATCATTAAATACAAGAGGAGTGACATATTACTAAATCAGAGGCATGAAACTACAGTAAATTGCAAACATATTTAAGAACTAACCATAAAATCATACTGAAATTACAAAATCTAAAGTTCGGATTTCTAAAAACGATAAACTTTCTATAGTATTAATCTTAGTACCACGATTCACTTTTAAATGTATAATCTCTCTCTCTCTCTCTCCTTATATTTTTATCTGTATTTCATACTACAAATGGTGACCTAATTAAGGTTCTTTTTTTTATAAATTTAGGCTGAAATTCTACTCATTTTTTCCCTTTCATTTTAATTTTTAATTAAGTTTAAATAATTTTTTATCGCTACACCTTTAAATAAATCCTACGTCTATGTACATGATGTCTCCATCTTTTCAAAGAACGCCAAAAGGTTTGTAGTTTTATACTTCGCTAAAACAAAAGTTTTTTATCCACTACCCATTCCAGATCAGAGTGTTAAGATCCTTACCCCTTTACCGATTATACTGTTTCCCACACCTCTCTCTTCTTCGCCCATTTTCTCTCACTTCCTTCCTCCTCTATGCATTTTCTTACTTCTTCCTCTTTGTTAAGCTCAGACACCGGGTTATCAATGGTTGTAGATGACCATATTTTACTTCTTACCCTATATCTGGCGCCTTTTGTTCACATTTCTCTACCCACTTTACCTCGCACCCCAAAATTTGACCAATATAAGGAAGTGAATTTTCTATTTTAGACTGTAATTTGAACATGTTCTAAAGTATAATATATATATATATATATATATATATATATATATATATATATATATATATATATATCCGAGTGAATACTGAACGAAAAAATAATTCTTACTAAGTCCAAAACATTAATTTAAAACAGTGCTCGGTATATAATATATAGAGCTGTGAATATTTATTAACAAATTATATTTTAGAACAGGTACATAATTTTTCTATATATATCCACGACAAAGGTACGTTTGTTTCGACATTGAAACTTCAATGTATCATCAGGCGGTGTGAAACTTCAATGTCGAAACAAACGGTGTGAAAAATTACTTTTCACACCGCCTGATGAGACATTGAAGTTTCAATGTCGAAACAAACGCACCTTTGTCGTGGATATATATATAGAAAAATTATGTACATGTTTTAAAATATAATTTATAATAAATATATATATATATATATATATATATATATATATATATAAATCTTACACTGCCCCACTGCACAATGCTGTAAGGGATTTTTAGCTTAGGCTTCCTGCATAACTGGTTTTCAAATTAAAGGAACACACCTCAATCCAAAATGCTAGTTACTGATCGTTAAGGAAGGAAGAGATGGAGTCATGCCATTCCCCCAAATCGTTACTACGAAGTGAGCTGTATCCCAGTCTGCTGATTGCATTTTCCGTGCCGTCATTCACATGAGAAATTACGAGAAAAGTAACATGAATCCCTAATGCCCGCGACGAGTTTCACATTGATTCAATAGCGACGTACTGGCGATAGATTAGAATGCCGGAGTTCATATTACACTTATTCACAGACTTGGACATAACCAAAGACGGAAACACGGTGCCACACCATCGTGTCAAGAAAGGAATTGGAACTTGGAATGGAAACAGAATTGAAATGGAGATGATACTACATCTACAGAAGTGCTAAATTAGACAGACAATCCAGCCATTTTTGACGTGTAGTATATATATATATGAAAATATGATTGGTAATACAAAACTTCATAAATAGACAAAAATATTTTTATTACCACCGATGATGATGATATTTTTAAAAAAATGAAAGTGAAAAACGGGCTAGCTAACCGGTTTTGCAACTCGCTTACCAGAGATAAATCGAGGTGAATATAGAAATAATTATCATTTTAAGAAAACAGACAAGATGTAAAGAAAAAAGAGAAAAATCTAAATGGAAATGAGACGGAGGCCAAATATACGCTCTCTCTGTTTACACAGAGAGGGCTTTAAAGATTGAATGTAGATGGCCTCCAACACTTTGCAATGGTAACTAGAGTGGGACGTACTCAAGAGGGAAAACTTGTCCACACTGAAGTTAACGGCACAATTACGATTATTAACATAGTGTTCCGCAATAGAAGACCCGTATGTATTAGTCAGCCTATCTGACGAGGAATAGTTTAAATTACGGATTTTTGCAGGTACGTATTGTTTAATTCTGGTATTTAGTCTCTGAGTAGTTCCCTATATGTAGTGCGATCCACAACTACATTTAATCTTAAAAATCAAAGAGTTATTATGGAGTAGGGGGAGAACCGCCTTTCATACAGAAGGAAAGAAAGATTTAACAGAAAAAAAAAACTACACGAATATTGGCAGCAAATTTAACAGTGTCGAAATGCCACCGAAACTTGCTTAGCAAATGTATCTAAACTTATTTATAAATGGAACTTTGTCTGTGTGTGTGTGTGTGTGTGTGTGTGTGTGTGTGTGTGTGTGTGTGTGTGTTCGTTACCTTCAGACTCCGATTTTCATGAAAATTTACACAGTTGTACTATAAGCGTCTGTGAGTGTTCTTAGCTAGGTTTAGTGTCGAGGTACCCCTGATAAATATCGAAAATCAATAATCGAAAAAATCAGGTTATAGAAGGAGTGGTCCGATTTTAATCAAATTTGATACACTCATAGACAAAGACATAAGAAAGGATATTCAGAAGTTTCAAGGTTGCAGTTCTTACAATAGTGCAGAAAATCGATAAGGTATATATATAAAAGGCAAGATTTTTTTGTGTGTGTCTGTTTATCTGCCTGTATGTCTGTATTTTTTTCGACCCTTATATTTTAGTTTTTGCTTCGGGGTTGGCTCTAAGTAGGTATAATTGTAGTTCTTAGTCTCAACCATGAAAGCATTTACTCAGAGGACTTATTTAGCATTCAAAATTCATTTTACGACGGAAAAACTTATTTGATATCGATACCAAGAAATCAAAATTTGACTTACATCCATTCATTTTTCTTTCAGTCTACGGTTTCGCTTTAACTGGAAACAACTATTGCTTTTTAGTCATTCGTGCCAACGTTCAAAGAGTCTGAGCTCCAGGACCATGGATTAGTTTTAAAGCTTTCATTACACCCGAGAAACGCCGGGCTAGTCAATGATAAATCCCAGCCAAGGAAGGCGCAGGTAAATGGAGCTTTATTATTTCTAATACCTGATTAATCAACATCCAATGGATAGGCATTATTACAGAGAGTGGCAGTAATAAACCTGAGTTCTTCATCCAACTTAGTTTTAAATCAGATCCTCGAGGCCCTATGAGTCAGTCAGTTAAGTACCATATGTGAAACACGCTTGGGCGATCATGTCTTGAAAGAGACATGACTGACTGGGCAGAAGATTATCCCGCAGTAGGTTGCCATTGCTTTCTGCAGTAGACTATTTGCCAGCCAAGGCTATAGAACCCAATTTGTCCTGCCATTTAGCCCATAGCTGGAGTGAGAAGAGATGAATTATAATATATCATTATATTAATAAGTAGTAATTAGTGGGGCATCAGTTTATTACTTCACAACAATATAAAACCGATCCCCCACTTTATGATCAGTAGTCGTTTTAATTGTTTTCACCTATTATATTCAGTCAGTCAGTTAAGCGCCATACGTGATACATGCTTGGGCGACCATGTCCGAAAGAGACATGACTGACTGGACAAAAGATTATTCCTCAGTAGGGAGCTATTACTTTCGGCGGTAAACTGGTTGCCGACCAAGGTTATAGAACCCAATCTGTCCTGTTATTTAACCCAAAACTGGAGGGAAAAAACGGATTAATATCTCTCCCAAGGGTATTTGCGCGTAAGTGAATGTAAAGAATTCAACTGGAATTCGAACTCGACTCCCTGATTTCTCGTTCCGAGCCGATATCCACTGCACCCCAATATACATTAGACCTATGTGTTAAGGTCTTAACTAGATTAATTTTATGTCTTTGGGGACAAAAGGAATCCAATCTTGTATACAAACCACTAAATACTGATTTTCGGTAAACTGAAATAAGAAACCCAGAGAAACATTTGCGCACCAAATCATTAAGAAACGAAAGGGAAGTATTAATTTCCTTCTCTTGTATAAATTCTAAAGTCGGATGCATATTATTAAAAGGGTGAAAGGAATTGGTCTACTTCAATTTCATCGTTAAATACGCACAAGGTGTCGTCTACATAACGGAAATAAACATCGGGTCTATTAAGTTCAGATAATACACTCTCCTTATGGAATGCAGTAAAGATGTTTGCTGAAATGGGTCCCAAAAGAGAACCTGCGCCTTCCTTGTACCAGCCTTCAAATGACACGTAGCAAAATTTAGGCCCAGTCGGCTTAACAGTCTACAAATGATCGTTATTTATGTGAAGCTACGGTTGCAAAATTTTAAAACAATCGAAAGATCTGAATTTCGTGTGCTAATGAATCATTGCTTTCTGATGGGAAAAATACTGCTCGAGCAAAGCAATGGCTTGATAAGTGTTATTCGGGCTCTGCTCCGTCGGAAACAACAGTTAAGAGGTGATATGATGACTTTAAATGCGGTCATACAGACACAAATGACGCTTAATGCTCAAGTCTCAAAATCGGCAGTTGTCCCGAAAAACACACAAAAAAAAAATTCGTTTTGAATGATCGTAAATTGAAGTTGCGTGAGATAGCAGAGAAGTTGAACATATCAGAAGCCAGTGTATTCACCCTTTTGCATGAACATTTGTCAATGACAAAGCTGCGTTCAAAGTGGGTGCCGCATTTGCACACAGTCGATCAAAAACAACAATGCGTCGACGATTCTGAGCATTGTTTGCAACTGTTTCAGGGCAACAAAAAGATTTTGCATAAATATTTGACAATAGATGAAACGTAGATCAAACAATTCACTCGATGTCAAATCGGCAGTTAACTTAGTGGACAGTATCAGGTGAAAGCCGTCGAAAGCGACAAAAGACGCAAACATCAGCAGGCAAGGTTTTGGCCTCTGTATTTTGGGATGAGCAAGATATTTTGTTCATCGATTATCTTGAGAAAGAAAGAACCATGAATAGTTAATATTATATAGTATTATTGGTGCGTTTGAAGGAAGAAATCGCAAAAAACAAAAAACAAAAAACAAAAAAACGGCCACAAATGAAGAAGAAAAAGTGATCACCATGACAACGTACGGTGTCATCAGTCGATCGCAACGATGGCAAAACTACATGAATTGCACTTCGAATTGCTTCTGCATCCACCCTATTCTCCATATCAGGCCCCCAGCGACTACTGGTCGTTTGCAGACCTCAAAAGAATGCAACAGGGAAAGAGATTTGGCTCCAATGAAGAAGTGACATCGGAAACTGAGGCGTATTTTGAGGCTAAAGACAAATCGTTCTGTAAAAAAGGCATCGAATTGATAGAGAAGCATTGGAATCAGTGGATCACCCTAGAACATTAGTCAAATTACTAGTCGAAAGAAAAAATCCGAGACGAGTAACCTAACACGTAAAGCGCTCAATACACAAGCAGAGCAAACAAAGTAGCAAACCTAGAGGGCTACTTACTATATATATATATATATATATATATATATATATATATATATTATGCTCTCATTACGATTGAGCTCTCTGGAGAAGAAAATTAAAAAAAAAACAGTTTCCACTTCGGTTATAATGCGTGACTCTTCAGAAATGAATTGAGTTCTCTCGGTGACTGGCGTCTGTACACACCGTTTACATACAAGACGTTAAAATTTCCCTTCTCTGGCCCCATGCGCCGATGGATTAGGGAATAGAGACTCCGACTGACACCAAATCGGTCGAGTTTTTGATCCCGGCCAGAAGCAAGTGGATATGTCTAGCCACACTGATGAGCTGTGATACAGCGAAACAGGCTTGTATGTGGATGACTTATATATATGCGTATGTGTTGGTAGTATGAAAATGGAGACTGAACCAAACCGACAGTAACTATTTTTGTGAAATTTTTATTATTAGAGTTAACCACGAAATAGCAGTTTTGTAGAAAGAGCGTTTGGTATGAGAGAGAGTGAAGAGTATAGTAAGAAATTAGTTTTATGGTTGAAAAGTTGGTCTATCCGCAGGAATCCCCAAATGTGTTGTAGTTTTCCGAGAAATAAATTGTTATTCACTGTTACTTTCGGAACGTACCTTGTGCGTGTGTGTGTTCATATATATATATATATATATATATATATATATATAGCATAATGATGATCCACGTATACTGTCTTAATGTATAGGAAAAACTACTAAAAAGTTGTAAGTTTAAAAATGTATTTTTTGACAGTATTTATTAATTTCTATTATATATATATATATATATATATATATATATATATATATATATATATATTTGATATTTCAGACCGACCTCGGCCTTTCACCAGAAACAAATGATTTTAAAATTTAAACTAGAAGCGTCCGTCGTCGCAAGAGCGTTCGTCAAGAGATGTTCACATCACGTGACGTAGAAAGCGGTAGAGTTTTTAATATTTGTAAACGTGAACCTATCTCTAATCATACTTTTAAATGTTTTAAAGAAAAAAATTTTAAGTGTATGTAAAAATTGTTGAACTATTGAAATATTTATAAAGATTCAAAACACCTTAGTCCCTATTTAACCCTAGCCTATATATATATATATATATATATATATATATAATAAAATAAATTTCGTTGTTCAAAACTGTTGAATGATCATTTCAACATGAAATCCCTAAGAGAGATTTCACATCTCATCGGCAACTACCACATGTGGTAGTTGCCGATGAGATGTGAAATCTCTCTTAGGGATTTCATGTTGAAATGATCATTCAGCAGTTTTGAACATCGAAATTTATCTTATTTTATAATTGGCTCTGTAATTTTAATTACATTGAGCTCTTCACCTGTATCATTGTTTTTAAATATTAAAATATTAATATTAATTCGGATCGGATTTACCTTCCTGCTTTTTCTTTTGGATTAAAGTCATTATATATATATATATATATATATATATATATATGAATGATGAAATACCAAAAATGATATATTTGGAAACAGATACATTGAGAGTTATTTAGGTTATCCGCCCAACAAAGAACAGATGAGATAATTTTGGACATGGTCACTCATGTGAGACTGTTTTACAGATAGCCTTATAGCTTTGCTGAATTATACACGAGGGTTGGTTAAAATGTTCAGAGGCTGACTATGGAGGACTGATACTACAGTTGTGAAATACTCTATGCATTTATTTCAACGGTTTTTATAAATAACTGCATTGTTTCTTTCCCGGTAAACTGACATCTCACTGTTCAAAGAAGACTTCAGAAATAACTAGTAGGAATTAATCTTGAAAATGTACAATATTTTTGCATCGTGGTGTTGTCATAGACTTTCAGACAAATGGATTAATCCGCAAGGAAATTTATGCTGGCATGTTAGCTGCATTAGGAGATGACGCTCCAGCTTTAGTAACAGTGCAAAAGTGGGCAACTGAATTTAAGAGATTTAAAGTGCGACACAGAGATCCGAAGGCGAATTGGCATGGTGAAAGACGCATTCCAGAAGCTGAGTAAAGTATTAAGAGACAGGAAACTTTCACTAGAAACAAAGAAAAGAGTACTGGATTGCTATGCGATGTCAGTTCTTCAATATGGCAGTGAATGCTGGACAATAACATCAAAGATGAAGGAAAACCGAATGCATGTTCATCAGCAAAAAGAGCAGCCCAAAATACCACATACAGATGAGGGATACTAAAATCAAGCAGTTACACAAGTTTAAATACCTGGGAAGAGTTCTAACGAAAGACGGGAAGTGTGACACAGAGATCCGAAGGCGAATTGGCATGGTGAAAGACGCATTCCAGAAGCTGAGTAAAGTATTAAGAGACAGAAAACTTTCACTAGAAACAAAGAAGAGAGTACTAGATTGCTATGCTATATCAGTTCTTCAATATGGCAGTGAATACTGAACAATATCCCCAAAGATGAAAAAAAAACAAAACAAAACAAAAAACAACTAGAAGCAGCTGAAATGTGGTTCTACAGAAGGATGCTACGAATATCATTTATCGAGCATGTAAGCAATGATGAGGTGTTGGCAAGAATGGAAACGAAAAGGAAATTAATATTGAGCTTCAGGAACAGACAACTAAAATTCTTGGGTCATGAAATGAGAAAGGAGGGCTTGGAGAACCTGATAACAACAGGCCAGATACAGGGAAAAAGAGACAGAGGAAAGCAGCGGATAACATATTTAAAGGGCCTGAGCAGGTGGATGACAGAACGAGGGTTGCGTGGTGTTACAGGAGAAAGCGTGCTCAGAGCCACCAGGGATAAGAAGACATGGAGGGCCATGATCGCCTACGTCTTGAAAAGACAAGGCACATAGAAGAAGTTGACCCAACTGACACCACCGGGGAAAATATTGTCAGTTGGGTCAACTTCTTCTATGTGCCTTGTCTTTTCAAGACGTAGGCGATCATGGCCCTCCATGTCTTCTTATCCCGGTGTGTTTTTTCTCTACTCTTGTATTTTATTACTTTCGTATCGAGCACTTTTTCTTGTGTTTGTTTCCGTTTGGGGTTTTTTCTATGCTGCGGAATCTTGAATGTTTGTTCTTGTTCCGCTGGTTTCTTTTTTTTCTCCCCATTTATCCGACGACTTAGTACGTCGGATTGTAACGGATTTAGGTTCTGTTAATGGTTTTTTCGAAAGTTTATATTGGCATAAATTTACGGAGTGCATTCTTACATAGTCTAACTAGTTATTATTATCATATATATATATATATATATATATATATATATATATATATATATATATATATATTACGTGACGGTCAGGTTACGTAAGAAGATTAAAGATTGCGTCGTGCATGAAACACTGTGTCATGGAACCAATGAAGGATTATATGCATATTTGCATGAAACACTGTGTCTTTGGGTCTTCATATTGCGCCTTCCATCTTCTGTCCTAAACACGTCACATGTATTTAAATTTACTTGTTCTATTTTAGTTTCTCCAACCTGTAGTTGGCCTTTTTGGGGTCTTCTTTTGGCTGACGACCATACATTCATTTTTCTCTGACTTTATGCTTAGTTCTTTCTTCTCGCTTTCTCTTGCTACCTCCTTTAGGAGGTTCAGCATTTTCTTTTCCGTGTTTGCTATCAGCGCCGTATCATCTGCGTATCTTACATCGTTGAGATAGTGGCGGCCAATGACAAATCCTGGCAAAGAATTTTCTTTCTTTCAGCATTGTTTCGCTGTATAAGTTGAATAGATCCGGTGAGAAGACCCATCCTTGTCTCATGCCCCTTTCTATTTTTGTCTACCTGATGAGTTCACTTCCTATCCGCACACAAGCGGTTTGCTGCCAATATAGATTCTTGTTTATCCTAACGTCTTTTCTGTAAATGTCGAGGTTGTCGAGCATCTCTATCAAGTCTTTTTGGCGTAGTTTGTCAAATGAAAAACAATGAATGAAGCTTTAGTAAGAGACATTCTTCCATTTGAAACCTAAATCTTTTTGCCACACAGGCTTTTTTTCTCAAGAAATAAACCATATTTTAAAAAAAATATTCGAATGGGGTCCCAATAAAAAAAATCACCAACTATAGACACCCGTTAATAACATATCAGCATTTATTCAATGGATTTTTCAAGAATCTAACGTATATTTGATAATCATAACCGGCAATTGAGGTAAGAACGTCTCCGAATCAATATTCTGGCAACCGTCAATTATAAATTATGTCTACTACGGCTACTACTTCTCTTACTACTACTACTACTACTACTACACACACACACACACACACACACACACACACACACACACACATATATATATATATATATATATATGGTGTAGATATAGAAGAATCCAAAGGAGTATCCTGTACATAAATTGGTTGGATAACTTTCTAGGAGAGCTTTAAACACACACACACACACACACACACACACACACACACACACACACACATATATATATATATATATATATACATCTAGGCCAAATATATGTAAAAATGTGTAAGTTGAATTGATCCGGTAGGAATACACATCCTTGTCTTATGCCTCTTTCTATTTTTGTATATCTGATGGATATCTGATGGATAAAAAATCCGTACCCAAGGGGTTTGTTTCCAATATAGATTCTTGTTTATCCTAATGTCTTTTCCGAAAATGTCGAGGTTGTCGAGCATCTCTATCAAGTCTTTGTGGCGTACTTTGTCAAACATTTTTGCATAGTCTATAAAGCACAGCTAAAGGTCCTTCTGCATTTGTATTGCTCTATCAGATAGCGTTCTGAGCATGAATATCGCATTCCTCGTTCCGGTATCTTTTACGAGGCCACATTGTTTTTCTCCTATCACTGTTCAGTGAAGCTCACATCCCTTTGCACCTGGCTTTTTCGGTAGTCCTATGAATATTGATCTGCTTAGGTCGTCCGGTATATTGCCGCTGTTGTAAATTTCGTTTTTTTAGTTCTGTGATCCTGTCTATGCTAAACCCGTCTAAGGACGTCAGCATCTCTGTTATAATCCCTTTGAGCCCTGCTCTTTGTTTCTGTTCAATTGCCGATTCCACTTCGGTTTTTAGTATTTCTGTTCCATCCTAGGCTGAAGTCACTGGCGTGACGTGGCTTCTCTGTGCCTCTTCTATAAATACTTTCACGGCTTCTGCTCCAATGAACTTAGATCACTGGTGCCCCCTAGGTATGAATTTACACAAGCTGCTAGATTAGCAACTGGGTCCCACTCTTTTTGCAGTGAAACCGATAAAATGTAACCGCAATTTCTACTATAACAGCTTCTTTTCTCGCACTTCCCGCCTGTGGAATTTCCTTCCATGTACTTGCTTTCCCGACAGCTACAATCTCCAGGAATTTAAATGTAAGGTCAATAGACATCTCCTATCAGACTAACTTGCATCCATTCTGACACGCTCTGTTTCCATCTACTCCACCCACATCCTCGGTATACTCATCCGTCTATTATCATCCTCCTGACATTTCCTATAACTAACCCTTCTTTCTCATCACTTTCCCCTATGTAACCCACTGCGCAACAGTGGCAGTAGAATGTCTTGCTTGGGGCGATATTATTAGAAAAACATCTATCTATCTATCTATCTATCTATCTATCTATCTATCTCAGTCTGTTCATATCTATCTATCTATCTATCTATCTATCTATCTATCTATCTATCCCAGTCTGCTCATATCTATCTATCTATCTATCTATCTATCTATCTATCTATCTATCTATCTATCTATCTATCTATCTATCTCTCAAGCTCTTTTTTCATCTCGGTATTCTCATCGGTCTATTATCCTCCTCCTGACATTTCCTATAACTAACCCCTCTTTCTCATCACTTTCCCCTATGTAACCCACTGCGCAACAGTGGCAGTAGAATGTCTTGCCTGGGGTGAGATGATTAAAAAAATCCGTATTTTTATGTATTGTTGGTTTACTCTCTTTTATCGCGGAAGAGAGCACCACTCGTCTCATCTCTGAAGTATTTTTCTTTTTCTAGTGTGAGTATTTAGTCCTTTGCTTTTATACAACCCTTCAATAAGCAGTTCATTTGTCCTATTAGTTCCTTTATTTTTCATGCATATCCAATTATTTGTCGTGCTCAGTTTTTATTTTTATTTTGGCACATTTGTCGTTGAGCCATCTTTCTTTAGTCTGTCTGCATTTGCTTCTTATTTCCTTGTGTAGTTTTTTGCATTCCGTTCCATATCTTGGCTTTGTTTTCTGTCTCTTTTGCATCAGGTCAAGAATCTCTTCAGTGATCCACTATCCGATATATTAGTTGAACTTCAGGTCGGTTGAAATAGCGAGACCAAGGAGGCGCAGTGTGTTACTCTCAAGGAGACTTCCATCAGCTATGCTAATCTGGCGAGACCAGAGCGCTCTTCATGTATTTGATATTATCTAAAGTAATTGGATATGCGTTGTGGTTGAGTGAATATCGACTCTGAACGATATACCGGGGTGCCGAGATCGAATTCCTTGCATTCACTTACGCACAAATACCCTTGAGAGAGACATAAATCCGTTTCTTTCCTTCAGTTATGGGTTAAATAACAGAACAGATTGGGTTCTATAGCCTTGGCTAGCAACCAGTTTACCAAAGAAAGTAATGGCAAACTACTTCAGGATAATCTTCTGCCCATTCAGTCATGTCTCTTTCGAGACATGATCACCCAAAGCATGTATTATGTATGGCACGTAACTGACTGAATGAATATAATAGTTGAAAACATGATTATGTCTTCTACTTGTTATGAAGTATTAAACTGATCCCCCACTAATTACTGCTTCATGATATAATACATCTATTCCCCCTCTAGCAGAGTCAAATAACAGAACAGATTGGGTTCTATAGCCTTGGCTGGCAACCAGTCTACTGCAGATAGTAATGGCAACCTACTGCGGGATAATCTTCTGCTCAGTCAGTCATGCCTCTTTCGAGACATGATCGCACAAAGCGTGTATCACGTATGCCACTTAACTGACTGACTTAATATAATAGTTGAAAACAATTAAAACTTCTACTGGGCATAAAGTGGGAGATCGGTTTTCTATTATTATAAAGTAATAAACTGATCCCCCATTAATTACTACTTATTTATATAATGATATATTATATTTCATCTCTTCTCACTCCAGCTATGGGCTAAATGGCAGGATAGATTAGGTTCTATAGCCTTGGCTGGCAACCAGTCTACTGCAGATAATAATGGCAACCTACTGCGGGATAATCTTCTGCTCTTTTGAGACATGATCGCCCAAAGCGTGTATCACGTATGGCACTTGACTGACTATATTTCTTGGATATGAAGACGTTTTTTGAAGAGTTCTCTATTCAATACGACTTCGGATCGCAGTGTCACGGTTTCTGTTTTCTGTTCTTACAACCATATAATCTGTCTTCTAACAGTTAATAGTTTTTTTTTCCAGTTTTCCTTTACTACATTCTTTTGAAGTTCCTGCTGTTTTCTTTCTATGTCTAACATACTCTCGCTCGTGACAACCAACATTCAGCATCTTTCGTACTGATGGGCATTTTGTCAACACGAAATTTAATTAGTATTTCACTGTTTTATTGACTTTTGTTTGGTCGTTGAAGTCAGAGTTTTAATTTTATTGGAAATATTTTAAAGGATTGAAAGTGGCCACAAACAATTAAGAAATAAGATTATCATCTATAATGTGATTGATCCCGACTCGGCAGCTAGGATACAGTCGCTTTCTCACCGACGCAATGTGGCTTCCCTGTGTCTCTTCTACAAATACTTTCACGGCTTCTGCTCCGATGAATTAGCTCACTGGTACCTCCTATGTATGAATTAACACGAGCCAGAAATTAACAATTGGTACTTTTTTATTTTTTACATATTTTGTTTTTGCTTGAAAAAAGACTTTTTTAAAAAAAATATTTCTTCTGTTTCAAAATTACGGGGAAAAATATTTACATTTTTTTGTTGACAAAATGAATTTTTAAAACGACGGAATAAAAATTAAATATGAAAGCACATTTTTATTTTTTTTTAATAAAAAATATTTTAGTCGCATTTGACACGTGTGATTTGATTTCTGTGACGTAATTTAGCAACCATCTTAGATCTTAGATGTTTTACGGAACAAATGTAAACAATCGGCTCCCTTGGCCTAAAAGTGTCAAAGGGAAAATTGCTGAACTTAAACTCAAAAAGTATGTGTCGACCTGGCTTCCCTGTAGATATGTGAACCTAGAAAGTTTGAATGGCGTAGCTTAAAAAATGTAGGCGTGCATAGGGAGCAGTCACACACAGACTCACAGATTGCCTTTTATATATATAGATAAAAAAGAGAATATATCTAGATATTGAAGACATCATGTCCCTGAATGATTTCACCTTCCTTTACCTGTAGAAATAGGCTCAGTTTGATGACATTATTATGATGTAATTATTAAAGAAGTAGTGTAGCAGAGCGGATGTGCGTTGTGGTGCATTGGATATCGACTCGGAACGAGAAATCGGGGAGCCGAGTTCGAATTCCAGCCGAATTCATTGCATTCACTTACGCGCAAATGCCCTTGAGAAAGGTATTAATCCATCTATTCCTTTCAGTTATGGGTTAAATAACAGGACAGATTGGGTTCTATAGCCTTGGTCGGCCACCAGTCTACTGCAGAAAGCAATGGCAACCTACTGCGGGATAATCTTCTGCCCAGTCAGTCATTTCTCTTTCGAGACATGATCACCCAAGCGTGTATCACGTATGGCACTTAACTGACTGAATATAATAGTTAAAAACATGATTAGGTCTTCTACTGGGCATAAAGTGGGGGATCAGTTTTATATTGTTATGAAGTAATAAACTGATCCCCCACTAATTACTACTTAATAATATAATACATCTCTTCTCCCTCTTGTTTATGAGTCACATAACAGGACAGATTGGGTTCTATAGCCTTGTCTGACAACCAGTCTACCTCAGAAAGCAATGGCAACCTACTGCGGGATAATCTTCTGCCCAGTCAGTCATGTCTCTTTCGAGACATGATCGCCCAAGCGTGTATCACGTATGGCACTTAACTGACTGACCGAGTGTAGCAGAAATGAACACTGTTGAATAATTGTTCAGGAAGTTACACACAGTCCTGCAGCTGGTCTAGATTTTTGCTGGACAATGGGAAAGGAATAAGGAGTATATTAACGACACGTAGCAACTATGGGTACGACAAGAATGGGACCACTATTGATAAGAATATTACCCATAGAATAAATGGAAGCATTCCATCAAATCGCATCTTAATTCTATGGTAGGGATGCTCAGTCCATCAGAAAATAAACTGTATTGCGCACCCTCGATTCTGTGTGATTTCGCAGTCGTCATCTCAGAAAGGTACACCAGTATATAGGTAATTCATAGCCTAGGCAATATCATCACTGGACCGTAGAAGGCTACTATATTAGATGGCTACTATATAAGAAGGTTACTGATAAAATGAGTCACGTTTGCAGCTCTATTGGATAAACCGTGACGTTTGTGTGTAGAGATTTATGGAGCGTTATATTCAGTTTGTGAGTAGAGTGATGTGCAAGTTGGTATTGGCTTTGTAAACTACATTCATTCTTGAGAGGTCTTACATAAACGGATTTTGTTACCGGCTTCTTGATGCTCATATCTCTTGCGACATAGTGCAATCCTATCATCTTGTGCATAAGAAACAGGAAACTGATTATTGGAACATTTGGTTGATTACAGACAATCCACTCCCTACCACGCACTCCCTATATTTCATCCCCATTAAACATATATGGGACATATTGTGGTGGTACTTCGCCACAAAGTTGTAGTGACTGATTTGTCCGAAAGTAAGACACGGAACACAGAAGGTAGGTTCAAAACAGTGTATTAGTATAGCAAGAACATAGATACAAAGTAAAGTGTTTGTAAATCATTAAATAAAAATAAGTAAGTCCGAACGGTACAGTTACGCTGCTTATTACCTGAATCGTAGCTAGCTTTAATGGCGTACTAGCTGTGGTCTTAACAGTATTTAATTGCCTTTCCACTTTTATGACAAAAGTCGGCATAAGGCCTTTTTAATGTGGGTGATTCCTGCCATATAGCCCGGAAAAATGATGTTTGATTTTGCCCAGACGAGACTCTACCCTCGGCGGAGTCTCGACTGGGTTATTCCTCTCCGCCCTAAACCACAGAGTTTGACAATGCGCACGGTAGAACTAGCTGTCGTCCTAACTGCTTCCCGGAAGTCACGCAGGTAATTATTTATAGTAAGATAACCCTGCAAGTTACTTGCTGTAACTGCTGTAGCCTGGTATTGAACTCACAATTCTAAGAGTCAAGTCAGGAACTAACCAACGTCTATATCCACAGGGCCATGTGTACTTAAGACGTTGGTTAGTTTCTGACTTGATTCTTAGAGTTGTAAGTTCAATACCAGGTGACAGCGATGGTGAACAAATAACTTGCAGGGTTATGAGATAACTCATAACTTCCAACCGAGGCTTCCCGCAAGAAATGAAGTTCATATACCCCAGTGATCGTAATAAAGGGTACGGTTCGAAATTCCTAGCACCTGAAGAAGGCCGGAGCATACAACGACCGAAACGTCGTGCAAATAGCAACAAAGATGAGGACAATAGTCCGAATAATGTAAATACTGTAAATGTGTGCTCTACTAAATAAGCGCCGTGCCTTGAAGGAGAATTGAAATAAATTAATTAATTGGGCCGAAAGGAGACCCACCTACCCACCTACCCACCTACCTACCTACCTACCTACCTACCTACATTAAATATTTTTATTCATACTGCAATGTATTCATGTTCATGTGTTTGCAGCGCGAATATTTTTTAAAATGTCCAGTTTCCGTGTTCTAGATGAGAGCCAGTATTTCAAATGCTGCTTTTCGATGTCCCCTGTATATGAATTTACTCGAGCCACAAGATTAGCAACTAGGTCCCACCCTTTTACTGTGAAACCAATAAAATGTAAATGCAAATTCTACTCGACCAGCTTTTTTTCTCGCCTGTGGAATTCCCTTTCGTTTACTTGCTTCCCCAACAGCTACACTATCCAAAAATTTAAATGTAAAGTCAATAGTCACCTCCTATCTCACAAACCCGCATCCACTCTCTCGTGCTCCTTTCTCCGTCCACTCCACTCTCATCATTATTCTCATCCTTCTCTTACCCACTTACTGACACCCCATATAACCTGTCACTCTTTCTCATAACTTTCCTCTTATGTAAGCCCCTGCACAACAGTGGCAGTAAAATGCCTTGCTTGGGGAGATATGATTATAAAAAAAAAAAGAAAAAATGCAGAATTTCCAAAGACACACTTAACTGATACCGGTGCAATTTTGTTTGGGGGGGTAGGGGGCACCAGTCACAAAGCTTGTCCCCTCAGGCGCTACCAGACCTCTGCACGCCACTGATTTTGAAGCACCTCAGACGTCAGAGATTAATCTCAACCCGATCTTTAAGCGCAATGAGATGGTGCTGCCTAGTGGAATGGACGACCTCTGAAATAGTCGAGTGCCATACGTGACACACGCTTGGGCGATCATGTCTCGAAAGAGACATGACTGACTGGGTAGAAGATTATACCGCATTAGTTTGCCGTTACTTTCTACGGTAGACTGGTTGTCGACCAAGGCTATAGAACCCAATCTGTCCTGCCATTTAGCCCATAGCTGGAGTGAGAAGAGATGAGTTATAATATATCATTATATTGATAAGTAATAATTAGTGGGGGATCATTTTATTGCTTCATAACAATAGAAAACCGATCCCCTACTTTATGCCAGTAGAAGTTTTAATTGTTTTCAACTATTATATTTAGTCAGTCAGTTAAGTGCCATACGTGATACACGCTTGGGCGATCATGTCTCGAAAGAGACATGACTGACTGGGCAGAAGATTATCCCTCAGTATGTTGCCATTATTTTCTGCGGTAGACTGTTTGCCAGCCAAGGCTATAGAACTCAATCTGTCCTGTTATTTAACCCATAACTGGAGGGAAGAGACGGATTAATACCTTTCACAAGGTTATTTGTGTGTAAGTGAATGCCATGAATTCAACTGGAATTCGAACTTGTCTCCCCGATTTCTCGTTCCGAGCCGATATCCACAGCACCACAACGCACATAACAGTATTTTGATTAATTTTCACAGCATCATTCTTATGTTTGTAGGTATGATTTTCACTAAATTGCATTGAACTAAATTTTCTGCCAAACAGTAAACCCCATGAGCCTCCTGTTGAGGCTGAAATCGACGGCTTTCACTCGTGTTCTTAAATTATGAATGTATATTGCGTGCTTTGTCTAAATGAACACATCAATCTTGTACACAACTTTCTTGCATGAAGATATTCGTTACATGTTATAAAACGAAGCACGTATATTGCTTGGATGATAAGAAGCTTTACTCCGAGGAGAGACGCCGCCCAAATGCGCAATTTCTTAGTCAAACATAGAAAAAAATCGATAAACTTTCTTCGAATGGAAATTATTATTTTATTTTTATTCGGGACCACAAATAATAATGAAATTTATGAAGTGGGGGAAAATATATATTTTGTTATCTTTTTTTGCGGGGGTTAATCAGACTGTTATATCATAATGTGTTAGTTTTGGTAGGTAATATTTGATAATGTCCTGCAGATTTCTTGCATGCAGTGAGATAGTAAGCGAATCCTACATGGGGGTGGGGCACGCTTAATCACATCTTGGCAGACGGCGGAGGCACTGAATTTGCAAAGATCTTTGCGGCGTAATAGTTGTTCAATTCACAGGAACTGAGGCTATTTTTGAAGGAGTCTTTGTAGATCTTTAGTGAAACTCCACTTCTTGGTCAAAGACGATTTCACCCGGTAGAATAATAATAATAATAATAATAATAATAATAATAAAAATTGAAGCAAATAGGCCAGACATTATTGTCAAAAACCAGAAAGAAAAAAACCTGTCTATTAATTGATATAGCTTGTCCAGCGGATTGTAACATAGCAACCAAGGAATTTGAAAAACTGTCAAAATATAAAGACCTGGAAATTGAAATAGAAAAAATGTGGAAATTGAAAACCAGAGTGGTGCCAGTGATCGTGGGTGCACTTGGAATGATAAAAAATGGAACAATGCAACACATTGAAAGAATCCCTGGAAACCCCAGCTTAAGAGATATACAAAAAATTGTCTTATTAAGTACAGCCCACACACTAAGGAAAACTTTGTCTATGTAACGCTAGGGATGATGGGGAAGATAGAAAAACATAAAATGGAGCCATAACAACACGCCACGACCTGCCTTAGGTCTCCCCGCAGACTTGGTTGGTAGTGCGACCATAGCAGAAATCGAAATATGATGAAAAATGACAATAATAATAATAATAATAATAATAATAATAATAATAATAATAACAAAAATAATAATAAAACATGAAATGGAGCCATAACAACACGCCACGACCTGCCTTAGGTCTTCCCGCTGACTTAGCAGGTAGTGCGACTATAGCAGAAATCGAAATATGATGAAAAAGACATAATAATAATAATAATAATAATAATAATAATAATAATAAAATGTGGAAATGGAAAACAAGAGATGTGCCAGTGATAGTAGGTGCACTTGGAATGATTAAAAAATGGAACAAAACAACACATTGAAAGAATCCCTGGAAACCCCAGCTTAAGAGATATACAAAAAATTGTCTTGTTAAGTACAGCCCACACACTAAGGAGAATTTTGTCTATGTAACGCTAGGGATGTTAGGGGAGGTAGAAAAAACATGAAATGGAGCCATAACAGCACACCACAACCTGCTTTAGGTCTTACCTCAGAATTGGTAGGTAGTGCGACCATAGCAGAAATCGGATTATGATGAAAAAGGATATAATAATGATACTCACTAATAAATTGGTAGTAATTTTACCAAGAATAAAAGTTCAGTTGCAAATTTCACTCGATAAACAAATCCCTTTTTTAAAAGCATCTGCTCGGCTACATACTGAATTTTTTTTTTAATCATATCACCCCAAGCAAGGCGGTAACACCACTGATGCGCAGGGGGCTACGTAAGAGTAAAAAGATTGGAAGAGAGAAAGCTGGAAACCACATCCTAAACAGGGAACAAAGGATGAGCCTCTTCACCTGTTCAATAGACGTGGGTGCAGTGTGAACCGGGCGATAGCTTAGTCTATCTACTTCAATTGAAAAAAAAAGAAAAAAAAAAAGAGTAAGAAGATTGGAAAAAAGAAAGCCGGAAACCACATCCTAAACAGGGAAGAAAGGATGAGCCTCTTCACCTGTATAATAGACATGGGTGGGGTGTGAAGCGGGCGATAGTTTAGTCTATCTACTTCAATTGAAAAAAAAAAAAAAAAGAAAAGAGTAAGAAGATTGGAAAAAGGAAAGCCGGAAACCACATCCTAAACAGGGAACAAGGGATGAGCCTCTTCACCTGTTCATTAGACGTGGGTGGAGTGTGAACTGGGCGATAGTTTAGTCTCTCTACACTCAATTAAAAAAAAAAAGAAAAAAGAAAAGAGTAAGAAGATTGGAAAAAAGAAAGCCGGAAACCACATCCTACAGGGAACAAGGGATGAGCCTCTTAACCTGTTTAATAGACGTGGTGGAGTGTGAACCGGGCGATAGTTTGAGTCGAACATAGGAAAAACTCTAATTTCGTAACAGCCTAGATTTTTTTTTCTTTTGTGACATTACTTTTTATGTCCTGAATGCTAAATTTTAAAAGCATCGTTTTTTTTTCCGTATATTTTTCGAGAACTCTAATAAAGCTAGACGATCAAAAATACGAGAAAAATGTCACAACAGGCAATAAAGTGTTTACTCTCAAGATACATTTGCGGATGGTTCTCGAAGTCTCATCTCATTGATCCAAACAAATCTGAAATTACACAAAGAATATTTTTATATATATTTATATATTTTATTTTATTTGTTTTGACACAGTACACTACCGACCATAATAATTAGGCCACCCCAGTGTAAAAAAAAAAAGTGATGTATTTCATACTATATTTTAGCATTTATTGCCAAGTGAATAATTGTAAATGAAAATAGAATGGTTCTTTTGTTAATACTGCACAATAACATGTGCATCAAATGAAGTTATAAATATTTAATAATTACCTATATTGCAGTTTCATCAGAAAAACCTCCTTTTGCCTTCACAACGACTACACACACTCTGGGCATTCTTGCTACAAATCATTTAAAATAATATATATATATATATATATATATATATATATATATATATATATATATATATACTACCGACCATAATTATTAGACCACCCCAGTGTTTTAAAAAAATGCTGTATTTCATACTATTTTTTTAGTATTTATTGCCAAGTGAATAATTGTAAATGAAAATAGAATGGTTCTTTGTTAATACTGCACAATAACATGTGCATCAAATAAATTCATTAATATTTAATAATTACCTATATTTCATCAATGAAAGAATGGAGAAAATTTAGGGTAATTCGGACGAGTTCATTTGTACTTCATTGACTCGTAAATTTTGCAAAGTAATAATAACAAAAAAAAAAACGAAAAAAAAAAAACAAAAACTAAAAAAAAACCAAAAACAAAAAACGTTCTATTTTCATTTAGAATTATCCATTTAAAAATAGGATGAAATACATCATTCTTTTACAAAAACTGGTGTGGCCTAATAATTATGGCCTGTAGTGTATGTCAATAAGATTTTATAGATTTCTCAATGCTAGACTGACCGCAGTGTTGGATGGGTTTCGCCATTTTCTTTTACTTCAGTGAGTTGTTTTAAGTTTTCATTTTGCACTTTTCGGCAAGAACTTCTAGAGTGTAAATTCCCCCGCAGTTGCCTTTTGAAGATTTAAATTTCGTAAGAACACATAACGAAACGAAAATCATAAACGAATTTTGATAGTGTGTTGTGATTCAGTGGATATCGGCTCGGAACGAGAAATCGGGGAGCCGAGTTTAAATTTCTTGAAATCACTTACGCACAAATACACTTGAGAAAGGTATTAATCCGTCTCTTCCCTCCAGTTACGGGTTAAATAACCGGACAAATATAGCCTTGGTCGGTACCTAGTCTACTTCAGAAAGTGATGGCAACCTAATGCGGGATAATCTTCTGCCCAGTCAATCATGTCTTTTTCGAGACATGATCGCCAAGGGCGAGTATCACGTATGACACTTAACCGACTGATTTATTTCGATGCAGTCGATTTAAAAGGTGAAACAGATTCAGAAATTGCTAGTCTTAAAAATAAACGCTCTAAAATATTGTAGGCACCCAAATAACAACAAAATAAATGTCTTTTTAAATTTAAAATCTCTTCAAATAACATCGATTTATTGCTTTAATATTTCGTTTAATATTCGAAACAATATTAAACGAAACCTCTTCTTATTGATTGAAGTTTAGATTTGCATGTTTATATCGAATAAAGAGATGAATTAAGGCCGTGGTTGTAAGTAGGGATTGATGCTGCTTCTTCGGAGAAAGATGTTTTACTCTATCCGAATATCATAATGCGGTTTATCTTGGGATCTGCTAATTTTTCATGACAATAGACAATTCGTGAGGCTGCAATTTTTTTCACCCTTCTACTCCATCAGCTTCTTTTCTCGCACTTCCCGCCTGTGGAACTCCCTTCTATATACTTGCTTTCCTGGCGGCTATAACCTCCAAGAATTTAAATGCAAAGTCAATTCCCATTTTTATCCACTTAACCCCAGCCCTTTCCCCATCACCCCGTGTATCCTGTTCTTTACCTTTCTCTCTATCTTCGCAACTGTCTTCACTCCTGTGTTCACATCCTTCTCTTTCCCTTTCTTTTTCACTACCTGTAGCTAGTTCGTCTTTGTTTTCACTCTTTTCCTGTCTAAAACTTTAACTCTCTTATGTTGCCCCCTGCACATCAGTGGCAATACCGCCTTGCTTGGGATGAAATGATTAAAAAAAAATAAATAAAAAACAACAAACGAAAATCAACACTACATACGTGCACATACACATAAAAACACGCACAAACATACAAAAACAAGGGAGGAGGCGGTGAAAAGTACTTGTTACAATTCACTTGTTCATCTGGGAAATCCTGTTTCTATCTATCTATCTATCTATCTATCTATCTATCTATCTATCTGGGAAATCCTGTTTCTATCTATCTATCTATCTATCTATCTATCTATCTATCTATCTGGGAAATCTATCTATCTATCTATCTATCTATCTGGGAAATCTATTTCTATCTATCTATCTATCTATCTCTCTGGGAAATCCTGTTTCTATCTATCTATCTATCTATCTATCTATCTATCTATCTATCTATCTATCTCTGGGAAACCTGAAACTATCTATTTCTATCTATCTATCTATCTATCTATCTATCTATCTATCTGGGAAATCTATTTCTATCTATCTATCTATCTATCTATCTATCTATCTATCTATCTATCTATCTATTGTTTCTATCTATCTATCTATCTATCTATCTATCTATCTGGGAAACTAAATATTTCTATCTATCTATCTATCTATCTATCTATCTATCTATCTATCTGGGAAATCCTATTTCTATTTCTATCTATCTATCTATCTATCTATCTATCTATCTATCTATCTGGGAAATCCTGTTTCTATCTATCTATCTATCTATCTATCTATCTATCTATCTATCTATCTATCTATCTATCTGGGAAATCCTGTTTCTATCTATCTATCTATCTATCTATCTATCTATCTATCTATCTATCTATCTATCTATCTAAATCTGAAATCTATTTCTATCTATCTATCTATCTATCTATCTATCTATCTATCTATCTATCTATCTAGTTTTCATTTGGAAGCCAGTTATTTACGCAACATTGGTTTCAACCTTTCGGGAGCTTCAGAGAATTTATAATAACTGATTCATAAATGTTGTTATTTTCATACATAAAACAGATTTTTACAGACACTCAAATGGAAGTTTAAAACAACGGAAATTTCAAAATTAGAGAAGATTTTTAAGGATCATAAACACTTACATCCAGGTTTGTATGATCCTAAAATATATTCTAAGTTCTTATTACTTCCAGAAATCAGTTCGGATCTTTCATTTAGTAAATGAAACCAAGTTTGCGTTAAATAACTGGGTTACAATGAGAAATATTCAAAAGCTCTACATTATAGAATATATATATATATATATATATATATATATATATTCTACTTTAGAACATGGACATAATTTCTGTATATATAATCGCTACGAAGGCACGTTCATTTCAGCATTGGGTTACCAATGCCCCTTCAAGCGAAATGAAAATTCACAGCTCTATATAGTATATTATATATCGAGCACTGTTTTAAATTAATACTTTGGACGTTGAAAGAATTCTTCGTTCTGTACCCACTCGGATATATATATATATATATATATATATATATATATATATATATATATATATTAAAAATTAATTTTGTCAAAGTAAGTCCTAAATAACCGAGTATTTCAGATGCAGTGATGGACCAATACACAGACGCACATACATCAACCAATAATAAAGTCATTTGAAATGCCCTGGTGCAGACAATTCTAGAACTTTATGTGAAAATAAATGCACAATGAAAAATTAAATAGTTTATTTACAATTTCGATACCGAGGCAAGTAAATAATTGTTGTTGATATTCAGATAAAAAATGATCAAAGTGGTCTTGGTTTGAAATTGCCTCCCCGAAACTTAGTCGAAAAAAAACACCAAAAAAAAAACCCCCAAAAAACACCAAAAAAACAAAAAACAAAAAAACCCCAACAAAAAAACAAACAAGCAAACAAAAAATAAAACAAAACAAAGCAAACTATATAGCTTCCACTTGAAATGGTATTATATATAATTGTTATAGGGTTGTATTAATATTATCGCCTACGTGCATTTTGTTATAATTGCTATGTAATTTTACACAAATACATACGTGCCCATATATATATATATATATATATATATATATATATATATATATATATCGATATATATATATATATATATCGCTCATTCAGTAATGAATTATTGGGCGTGTATAATGATAATATACACACTATAAAGTCTGCCTTCTTCTACCGAGCGCCCATGGCCCAAAGGTAGAATCGCCGACTGACGCCAATTCGCTCGGGTTTCAATCCTGGGTTAAAAGCAATCGGAGTCTAACCGTACTGATGAGCTGTGATACAGCGAAACAGATCTGTCTGCGGTTGACTATATATATATATATATATATATATATATTTCCGAATGCTGCATTCGTGGTTTAAAAATTTTGTTTTTTATCGTTGCTGAGTAAGCGAGATTTTTCTCGCCGAAATAGCTATACAACGAATGTAGTATACGGAATTTTATTTGTATACTATACATATTTGACTCTGTAAATAGATAATACTATTTACATCGAGCCCTCCACCTGGATCATTTTAATATTGATAAAATTAATATCAACAGGATGTGGTTTTGTGGATTTTACCCACATCATGTTTCATTTTGGATTTTATATATATATATATATATATATATATATATATATACGCACACATATATATGGTTAAATAAAATAAAGACAAGAGGAAAACACACACACACACACACACACACACACACACACACACACACACACACACACACATATATATATTGTTATAATAAAATCAAGTGGAATGATAGTAACATAGTAAAAGAATGTGGAGATAAATGTGAGAAATCAAAGGGGAAGATGAGGGTTATAGACAATTAAAAAGAGAAAGAGAGAGTGCAAAATAGATAGATAGATAGATAGATAGATAGATAGATAGATAGATAGATAGACAGACTCAGATAGATAGATAGATAGATAGATAGATAGATAGATAGATAGATAGATAAATAAATAAATAAATAAAGAGAGAGTGAAAGAGAAGGGTGAAGTGGGTGTTAAAAAGTTCTCAGTCCGACCAAGCTAACTTTGTCAAAAGGAATAATGTTTCATAATTTAATCTGATTTTTGGAAGTGGGTCGAAATGAAAACCTTTTCAGCTACCAGCCTCTGGTAAGCAGTACCCTACAGCATTGTGTCCATGCCATAGCTAAATAAGAAATATACTGGGGTACATATGCACTGTGATGGGCACATGATTTTAATAATTAACATTTTGTTAATGTTCTTATCTCTTCAATAAGATTAATTTTTTCAGTGGAATGGTAAAATATTTTTGTTACTTAATTAATTTCATTGATAATAATGATAGACGAGGTTCAAGCTTAGCAAGAAGCCTTTGGCTTGATATGAAAATACTATCGAGTTTAATCAACTTTTTAATATTCATAAAAAATATATAACAGCGAATGCTTTGTATTTGCGTTAACAGTCCAACAGATCGATTTTTACTGGACTGATTCTTTTCTCTGCCTATAATTATGTGAGTTATACAGCAGGTCGTCAAAATCAAGCAGATGCAGGAGTTTAACAATCTGGGAAATATGGGCAGACGACAGAAGGTGTAGCGCCATAAACTGTAGGTGCACAGAAATTGCCAAAGATTTCTTTTAGAAAGTGAAAAGTTTTAAAGAATAGGAAAATATCTTTAGAAACACAGAAAAAATATTAGACTTCTCTGGTATGTCCACTCGTCTATATGCCAGTTGGCTGGTTGTTTTTGTTTTATGGCATATCAACCTCGGCGGGTCATTTATTGCAAACTAAATTTTATTTATTTATTGCTGGTGATACCTTTTTTCTTTCAACAATTTATTGTTGTTTTTATATAAGTTTTTGTGTCTAGTAATACTTTTTTCTTCTCGAGTATCAAGATTTATCGGGATTTGTTTTTTTAAGGGCAGGGTCCTCAAGTCCTACCCTGTTATTTAACCCAAAACTGGAGGGAAGGGACGGATTAATACCTTTTCCAAGGTACCAGTGCTTAAGTGAATGCAGGGTATTTAACTGGAATTCGAACTCGGCTCACCGATTTCTCTTTCCGAGGTGATATCCACTGCACCACAACGCACATCCGTCACTAAACGCTTACAGCACCTGGTATTCCCAAGCGGTCACCCATCTAAGTTCTGACCAGGCTCAACGTTGCTTAACTTCGGTGATCGAGCGAGAACCGGTGTATTCAACGTGATATGGCCGTAAGCCTATATGCCAGTAAACGCTGAAAAACCGTTGCTTAAAATAGGGGTTTTCAATCTTTTTGACTAACGGACCCCTTTTTTGACTTACGGACCCCTTTATATTTCCACGATAAACGCTTATGAAATTTGTACATAAATTTTTACTAAAAATAGCTTATAGTTTTGCATTAACGTAGTAAAAACTGGTTTTAAGCTTACTTTAGACATAAGTGTTCAAATAAAATAAATTAATACTGCATATTGATGCAAAATGTAATAAAATTAAATTTAGATGACTTTGAATTTCACGTGATGAGTTAATCCACGGACCCCTTATCTTATCCTAACGGACTCCCTGTGGTCCGCGGACCACAGTTTGAAAACCCCTGGATTAAAAGACTTGAAAGCTGTTTAGAATATTATTGACAGAATATGTGTGTGCGTGTGTGTGTGTGTGTGTATGAGAGAGAGAGAGAGAAAAGAAAGAAAGAAAGAAAGAAAGAAAGAAAGAAAGAAAGAAAAAGAAAGAGATAGATTCGTTACTATTATTACTTGTCTAATGTTGAACTGTAAGAAATATGTCTTAAATGCATTTTGTTAGAGGTGATCTATAGGCCACGCCTCACCAGTTCTCACTGGCCGATCGATTTTAAGCGGTGGGTTTGAGTTACATGGGAATAGTTAAAGTTGATTTTTACATGTCTAAGTAGTCAAGAACATTTCGTGTTCAGAGCTCAATGGAAAATTGACTTTATCTTCAAAATGAATTCTCCTAAAACACGCACCATCCCGTGTCAGATTGACTTTTGAAAGAAGACAAAACTTTCTTCTATCATAATTGACAGAACTTTGCAAAATGGTCTAACTCTTTGACGCTGATATATATACATAGCTTTGTAGCTTTGAACTAAAATCAACGGTGAAACCAGTGTTGACAATATAAACAAAGTGAGATATTAAATTATGAGTTATACGTCAGGGTCCAGGGCTTGACGGTAAACTGCAGCAAGGCCTCTCTAATTGGGAGGCTGTGAGGAGCATGGAACCACCTCTTAATTTCTGTTGTTCTCAGGTCCAGAGTGGTAGCATCTGTTAGGGTCCTAGCTACGGGCAAATAGTTAACCCCCAAAATAGGTTCAAAATACTATGAAATTATAAAAATACACTTTTATAGAAATAGATACATAAAAATAGACTTTTATAGAAAAATATACATTTTTGAAGGAAAAGTATGACTAACAATACATTTTTGAAGACAAAATTATTACCATAACAAGGAAAAAATTATTCTCAGCAAAACATTTTTGAATACAAAATTAGAAGACTTTTTCAGTTTTCTAAGATAAAAAAAAAAATAAAAACACCAAATTTTCATTAAAATCAACCTTCTCACTATATCCGAACATTAAAAATACCTTAAAACCTCACCTTTTTGACATTAAATCTAAACTTATTTATAAATGGAACTTTGTATATGTGTGTGTGTGTCCTTTACCTATAGAATCCAAAATGGCTGAACCGATTTTCTTGAAAATTTACACAGTTGTACTATAAGCGTCTGCGAGTGTTATTAGCTAAGTTTTGTGTCGAGGTACCCCCGATAAATATCGAAAATCGATAATCGAAAAAATCGGGTTATAGAAGGAGTGGTCCGATTTTAATCAAATTTGATACACTCATAGACAAAGATATAAGAAATGATATTCAGATGTTTCAAGGTTGCAGTTCTTACAATAGTGCAGAAAATCGATAATATATATATAAGGCAAGATGTTTGTGTGTGTGTCTGTTTATCTGTCTGTATGTCCTTTATACAAATTCACAATTTTTATCCGATTCTCACCAAACTTCACACAAATATTCTTTAGTCTGAGCTCCAGGACAATGGATTAGTTTTAAAGCTTTCATTAAACCCGGGTATACTGCTAGTAACCCACAGAGGTGTTGATGTGTCGTTAAACAAAACTCAAACTCAAACTCCAACTAAGATACAGTAATCACTTCTCAATCGTTATCTTCTGTTTTCTTAATTTCTGATTTTTTATTATTCTTTCTCCTTAATATCTTTTCCTTTTTACCATATTATGTCACAAAAATTAAGCCCTTGCATCTTAGTGGCTTGCTTAGGCTGAAAAGATTAAAGCAAAGAGATATTTTTGTGTATTTTTACATCCATGCGTAAATAATTATGTCAATGAAGACGCTGGTGTGTGTGCCTATCATAATTGCGTGTTTGTGCATGTATCTTATGATTATCTGTGTGTATGCATTATATTTTTATGTGTGCGTTTGTGTATGCGTGTGTAGATATAGTTGTTTTAAGTTTTAAGTTTGAAAGAAAGTGGTTTGTTTTACTGGAATAACGTCAAAATTGCCGTCTGATTATATAAGGCCAATTTCTGCGCATATGGAAATAAAGTCTTAAGTGTAAAGAAATGTCAGTCGTGGTTTACTCGAATTCTGTTGTCTAGGGAATTTCTTATGACTTAATTGATTCTTATTTAAGCCACAGAATTTATATCTGTTCGCTATTTAGGACAAAACGTGTTTCTGAAACATTTCTAGAAAGAATTATTAGCAATAATGAAAAGTGGGTCATTTATATTCAAAGCACAAAACGATTATTAAGATTCAAAGATATGCTTGTCTCTCAAACAAAGCCAATATTACTTTATGGAAAGGTAATATTCTGATTTCTCATAGAATATCAGTGTTTTCGAGTAGCCTTTGAGATTTGAAAAAGAAATCATTAGACCGGCGCCCTAAAATCATTTTACTCGACCGACTCAATTTTCTTAATAGTCGCCTTGCGTAAACAAAGCGTGAATCGATGACGGAAAACAAAAAAATAATGAAATTTGAATTAAAATTTCGAACATGTTAGAAAGGATTAAAAAATTTCAAAAAGTAATAACAACAAAATTTGACCTTTCCTTTTAATAATAGCATAAACATTTATTTTTATTAGGTTAAGAGCCCTTTTGACATAATGATATGCTGTTTTTTTCATTTTTTTTTTTTTTTGCAGTTGAGTGGCGGTACCTAAATTCTCATAGAAGATAAAAAAAATAACAACTCTGATTTTCTCAACGATCTTCTATAAAAGAATTACTTGTATAATTTGTTTTTCAGTGCGTGATTGAAAGAAGAAAGCGTATTCTTTCTTTCTTTCAAATGTTTGTTTTTACTTTTCGTAAGCAATCTGGGCGACAGAGACATTTTTGCTCCACTCTGGAAGCGTTAATTAAACGAATGTTTACACTGACCGGGACGATAGAAGCGAGACCAAAGAGTTCAATAATGTTATTGTAGGTCATTCTTAGTAACTTGTGAATCTTCAATGGCATACATTTGTGTTGTAAAAGTTGGATTGGGTTTTTATATATGTGAAGGGGCACGTTTCATTGCGAGATTTTTAATCGACCGCGGGCGAGTAAAGCAATAGACTTTAATCGCCAAATTAAGTTTTTAATCGACTGAGTCGATCGGGCGAGTGAAATTTCAAAGGCTGTTTTCGAGTATTACAGAATGTTGAATTTCAGAAAAATTAAATTCTTAGACACATAGTCATTGACTGAAGAATAAACCTGACTTTGTTGTAAAAGTCATCTGCACTGATAAATCGGAAAGGTGTTTCACTTGCATGATACACGTATTGCTACATGTTCCACACAGGAAAATGTATTGGCTGTTAATATATCAATTTTATTTCATTCTTCATAATAACCTAATCTTGTTCTGTTGGATTATCATCTTAGATCGTTACAAAATTTCCAGGACGGAAAACGGAATACAAATTCTGAAAAAGTTTAGAAAAGACAAATATGTTTTTACCGCAAGACCTAAATAACTATGTCCGTGCCAGTTAAAAAAAAAATTATCTCCTCGATGAGATGATGCCATTGAAAATAAAGGAAACGATTATGTTGCAATTGATCATCAAATATAGGTCCATTATTTCTTCTTTCTTCTATGTGCCCTGTCCTTTCAGGACGTAGGCGATCATAACTTTCCACGTCACCCTGTCCCTGGTGGCTCTTAGCACGCTTTCTCCTGTTAAACCATGCAACCCTCGTCCCATCATCCACCTGCTCAAGCTCATAAATCTAGAATATAAATGTATAGAAACTAGCATGGCCACAAAATGAGGGATCAGGTTACATATTGATTATAATATAGATTTGATACCCCATTTTATATCCACATTATAATTTCTTATAAACAGTTGGCATATATATTCTGCTATGTGCTCTGTCCTTTCAGGACGTAGGCGATCATGGCTTTCCACGTCTCCCTATCCCTGGTGGCTCTTAGCACGCTTTCTCCTGTTAAACCATGCAACCCTCGTCCCATCATCCACCTGCTCAAGCTCATAAATCTAGAATATAAATGTATAGAAACTAGCATGGCCACAAAATGAGGGATCAGGTTACATATTGATTATAATATAGATTTGATACCCCATTTTATATCCACATTATAATTTCTTATAAACAGTTGGCATATATATTCTGCTATGTGCTCTGTCCTTTCAGGACGTAGGCGATCATGGCTTTCCACGTCACCCTGTCCCTGGTGGCTCTTAGCACGCTTTCTCCTGTTAAACCATGCAACCCTCGTTCCATCATCCACCTGCTCAAGCTCATAAATCTAGAATATAAATGTATAGAAACTAGAATGGTCACAAAATGAGGGATCAAGTTACATATTGATTATAATATGGATTTGATACCCCATTTTATATCCACATTATAATTTCTTATAAACAGTTGGCATATATATTCTGCTATGTGCTCTGTCCTTTCAGGACGTAGGCGATCATGGCTTTCCACGTCTCCCTATCCCTGGTGGCTCTTAGCACGCTTTCTCCTTTTCGTTATCCACCTGATCAGGTCTTCCAAATATGTAATCCGCTGTTTTCCTCTGTCTCTTTTCCCCTCTATCTGTCCTGTTAGTATAAAGGTTCTCCGAGCCTTCCTTCTTCATTGCATGTCAGAGTAACTTTAGCTGTCTCTTCCTATTAATTTCTTTTTCGTTTCTATCAAAACATAATCGACGGTACGTTTTTCAAATCTAATATTTACCAAGTAAACCAAGTCTATACAGATCTTAAAAACTTGTAAGCGAAGCGTGCCGTACTATTTCAAGATGTGGGTGAGCATGGCTCTTCACAACTTCCTCAATGGTAAATGCATGAATGTATCTGTTTCTGAAACGCATTTAAAAATTGATGACTGGCGATGCTAGTGCTTGCAGAAAGAAAGAAAGTATTTTTCCCTAATTTTATGCAAATTTTTCGTGTGCCAAATTTTTTATGCAAATTTATAACCGTGCAGAGATAAGGAGATATTCAAATATTTTAGTGCAAATTCCTGTACGCGTAGATGGCCACTTTAGCAAACTGAGAGATTTTTACATTCTAAGAATTTTTCCAGAATCAAGGAATTTGATATCATTATTTTCAGGCGCACTGACATATCATTATTTTTTTTACTTATCCGTTCTTTACGTAGAAAAGAAAAAGAAATGTACGTTCCTCTGAGGTATTTATTTAGTTTAATTTGGCACAATTCCATATTTGGTGGGGTGGGGGAGAACCGCGTGAGACTAGAACTCACTTCGGTAGTAATACTTTGCGAAAATTGCTAAATATTATTCCGTGGAAATATTGCTTGAAACAACTATTCCTCTTTTATTAAAGCAAGCATATAAAAGGCTGTCATTAACTTGTATTGGAGAAGACTATATTGTCATTTACTCTTTCTTTCTTTCTTTCTTTCTTTCTTTCTTTCTATTTACCTTTGTCTGTCTGTTTGTCTAAATGAGCCAGTGCCTATCAATCAATGCATCTTGACCAGTTTATAAAAACATGCCAATCAATAAGTCCACTGAACAATCTATCAAAATCAGTCTTTTTATAAAGCATCTATTCGATCATATTTATTTCTATCTATTCAAATCTATCTGTCTCAGATTGTTCGTATCTCTCAGGCTCATAAATGCAAATAATTGATAATAATGACCCCCAGGGTTAATTATTCAATTATAACGTACCTGTACAAGTTGTACTTTTCATGATCGGTACGCCTACACAAAAGTATGCTCCTCTTGTGTTCTTTCTACACCCACCGAAGAGTAACAGAATCGTTATCACCCTCTCTAAATACTAATACTACTGCAGTTTTTATTATTTTAATAATAAGAAAATCTTAATAGAAATTATGAAGAAATAGAAGTGGTGTTTTCTTTCAAGAGACATAACAATTTTTAAAAAATCTGCTTAAAAGAGAATAAAATTCAGAAGATTAACAATCGCTTAAAACAGCATCAATGGCATTAATAATATTAGTAATAGTGGTGAGGCTAATCCCCGAATAAAATATGTGGAAATGTGGTTGAATGATCGATTGTGGGTTTTGTTGGACGTGTGTTGCGTTTGCAGTGAATGAGTAGGCGTTATCGTCGAGTAAAAAGTCCGGCCGGCCGCCAAACTGTATACGGCACGAGGCCATCCCGATGTTGGCAACTGAATCCGATGGTCTAGCCGGACAGCTGTGAGTGAAAAAATGAAATAGAAAACAAATGCAAAAATATTATCCACATGCATGCAAATATGCACCAACGCATAAAATTATCTATCTATCTATCTATCTATCTATCTATCTATCTATCTATCTATCTATCTATCTATCTATCTCAGTCTGTTCATCTATCTATCTATCTATCTATCTATCTATCTATCTATCTATCTATCTCAGTCTGTTCATCTATCTATCTATCTATCTATCTATCTATCTATCTATCTATCTATCTCAGACTGTTCATCTATCTATCTATCTATCTATCTATCTATCTATCTATCTATCTAGTCTATCTCATCTATCCTATCTATCTATCTATCTATCTATCTATCTATCTATCTATCTCAGTCTGTTCAGTCTATTCTATCTATCTATCTATCTATCTATCTATCTATCTATCTATCTATCTATCTATCTATCTAGTCTGTTCATCTATCTATCTATCTATCTATCTATCTATCTATCTATCTATCTCAGTCTGTTCATCTATCTATCTATCTATCTATTCTATCTATCTATCTATCTATCTATCTATCTATCTATCTCAGTCTGTTCAAATCTATCTATCTATCTATCTATCTATCTATCTATCTATCTATCTATCTATCTATGTCCAGACTATTTCATAAGCTGTTGATAGTGAATTCGAAGCGCAGTTGTTATTTCTTAAAGGCTTTTCATACTTATTTTTTTATTTAGTCCTGTTTCATAATCAAGGTGGTTACTTTTTAGCCACGAATTCACGTAAAGGGATGAGATTTGCTGGTTGATGAAAGCTGATTGGTTCGGCAACGTAAAAAATTGACATTGCTCAATATTCGGGACCTCTACTGTAAGAAATATATTTTATTATTATATACTTGCATATTTAAACAGTAACGTAAGTGTGGAGATGGGCGTTGTCAATGTGTAAATGTTTATGATCATTTCACGTCGAAAGACTAGCGGATTTATGAGTGCATTGTGGACAGTCTGTCACAGGGCCAAATAGTGGTCACGTGTTGAAAGATTAAATTGGGCCAATCGACCTACAGGTTTTTTTTTTTTTTTTTAGAAATATTTGAAATTCTGGTTTGTAACTGCATTCGAACACTTGTTTAAGAGAAAAATACACAGGTAATTGAACCACATTCAAATCAAAATGAAAAAAAATTCAACTGATTATTTTTTAATTTTTATCTTATCTGACACGTGCCCTTTAATAAGTAATATGCAAATTAGATATAAAAAAACATTATTATTAATGTGTAAGCAAAGATCGAGGGGTGGAGCAATAGAGTAGATAGTCAAAAAGAAACGGAAGTTTAAATCAAACAAGATATTCCATCCTGGCATCCACACCCATTACTCCTGAGGTTGTTGACAAGAGAGAAGGAAAGATTTCAGCAACTGGACACAGGACTATACACACGGACGCTCATAGACTATCACACACCTAGACACACACAAACGCACTTACACACTCACACACTCGCACACTACCAAACACACACTCGCAAAAAATTACACACTATCACGTATACACAGATGCACACTTTCCACCCATCCGATAGAAATTGTAATCCTGCATAGAATTAAAATTATTTTTTGAATCATTTGTTTTTTTTTTGTACTTTGAAGTATCTCAATACATTTTTAATCTTTCTTCATCTCTTTCTCTCTCTCTCTCTCTCTCACTCTCTCTTTCTTCTCGTTCGTTTTTATCCTGCTTTTATGGCTCTAGATCCATGGTTCCCAACCCCGGGGTAAATTACCCCAGTGGGGTAATGAGCCCATATTTTGTGGCTAATGGTTTGGGAAGAGGCAATCAGCTTATAATTTCACACTGTGTCCTTGGAATGAAGACCAAGAAATGTAGCAGACTCAACGTGACAAACGGCACCCGAATAGCCCTTTCAGTCACAAAGCCAAGAATAAATAAACTGGCAATACAAGCTCAACACTCACATTAAGAATCACGGCTAGGTTATGGCTACTATACCTCTGATTCTTATAGATTGGTACTATTGTATTGAATAATTTTCATTAACTTTGTCTGCTTTTGATGTATGAAAATATAACTATTTCTTTTCCTATATTACGGGTATTTGTTCATTGGGGTAATGGATAATAGTGAAACTGTATTTTGGGGTAATCGTAGCAAAAAGGTTGGGAACCTATGCTCTAGATGAAGAGAATTAGCTATTAATGATCACTGTGCGTATAATCATATCCAGAGGAAAATATCGTACTTGTAAAATATAATCTTTCATTACATTAAATTTTACCGCATCTTTTCAAATAGCTACTTTTTATTTTATATCGACTTATTCCTCATTTTCTCGTCCTTCTGTTTGAAGACAGGCAATCTAACATGAACTTTTTATGCGGGTCGGGCATTGTGAAGTACCTTTTTTTTTTTGATTCAAGAAATAAAGAAATAAAAGCTTGATGGTGCGGATAAATAGTAAGGCTTTCATGCATAAACCGAGGAAGAAAAGAAAAATTTTTTGAAAAAAAGAAAAAAAAAAAAAAAGAAGAAAAATTAAGAAGCCAAGTTAACAGGAAACAGTACTTTTTTTTTCAACAAATTTTTACGACATATCAACGAAATTTAAAGTTATGGCAGTGCCGAAGAAATGACTCTGCATTATTGATTATTCCTTTGGTAGCGTTTTTTATCTACCTACTTACCTATATATATATATATATATATATATATATATATATATATATATATATAGTGTGTATGTGTATGTGTATACGTGCTTATGAGTCGGTGTTCACATGCATATTTCTATGTGTAAACATGCAATTGTCTATATTATTATATATATATTTTATGTGCCATTTAATTCATTTACATAATTTAAATATATATCTTTTTTTTTTAAACAAGCGTATTTTTGTGTACGCATATTACACACAGATAAATTAATATATAAAATATGTATATGCAGAAAAATGTGATATGCTTATAAAAATTCATTTAACACAAAGAGATATTGGAACTTAAAAAAAAAGCATACAATTGTTTTAGGAAATATATTCTTCCCCAAAACAACAATTATAATATATATATATATATATATATATATATATATATATATATATATGCGTTACTTACTGTCATCATGTTTCCAGTCAGCTGGTGGAGCTGTTGCTGTCAATGCCGTACGTGTCCACCTTTTTCACCAAATTTCGTCAAAAGCTATGATTTTTTTTTTTCAGTTTTTTGAAAGTATTTATAATTTGTTTTTTGTGTTTCCTGAAATAAGGGAAGAGAATAAATGAATTGATGCGCGCGGATGTGTATGTATTTGAAGTGAAGTAAGATAACTGGCTGTCTTTTTACAGGGTAACTCCACTGCGTCGGACGCGCGAGCCGGCGTTGATGTATATGTATATGTGTGCGCGCGTTTGTGTGTCTGCGTGCGTAAGGTCCCGATCGAGTCGGATTCGTGCTTCCAGCCGCCTCTTCTTCAACGTTCCTCTGCTTTAGTGATGCTGTGTTCGCTTATCACTACTCCTACTACTACTATGTTACTACTACTACTACTACTACTACTACTCTGTTGTTCTTTACCTCCTTCCCTTTCTCATTTCTTCTCGCACTCCTCTTCCTTTCACTCACAGTATCTCTCCTTTTAATTTAAACATATGCAGGACCGTATGAATGCATTTAGAGATTCAAGATTCTCTGTTTATGCGTCGATTTAGTTTGTTTTCTGCATTGCAACGCACCTGCGCACTTTCTTTTCTTTCTTTCTTTCTTTCTTTCTTTCTTTCTTTCTCACTATCTTTTCTTTCTTTCTTTTTTTCTTTCTTTCTATAATCTTTGTATGCTTTTCAAATAATTCTTTTTTAAAAACCTATATTCACTTATTAACCGACATAAATCACTGAACACGTGTGCGCACAAAAAAATAAATGCCAAAGCACGTGTCATTTATTGACACTCGTTCATGAAAGGCACATATGTTTTTAATATTTGTCAAACAAGTTTCCTCCTCCTCTTCTGCACACACTGGTCTCTCTGATCGTCAAGTGTCTTAGGCAAGAAAAAGAAAAAAAAAAACCTGTCACTGCATCAAAACGACTAGAGACTCATACTCATTGAAAAGCCGAAACACACATGCATTCGTCTTTCTAAGTCAGTCAGTCAGTTAAAGTGCCATACGCTTGGGCGATCATGTCTCTTTCGAGATATGACTGACTAGGCAGATGATTATCCCGCAGTAGGTTGCCATTGCTTTCTGCGATAGACTGGTTGCTGACCAAGGCTATAGAACCGAATCTATCCTGCCATTTAACCCATAGCTGGAGTGAGAAGAGATCAATTATAATATATCAATATATTGATAAGTAATAATTAGTGGGGGATCAATTTATTACTTCACAACAATAGAAAACCGATTCCCCATTTTATGCCAAATAGAAGTTTTATTTTTTTCAACTATTATATTCAGTCAGTCAGTTAAGTGCCATACGTGATACACGCTTGGGTGATCATGTCTCTTTCGAGACATGACTGACTGGGCAGAAGATTATCCCGCAATAGGTTGTCATTACTTTCTGCGGTAGACTGTTTGCCAGCCAAGGCTATAGAATCCAATCTGACCTGTTATTTAACCGATAACTGGAGAGAAGAGACGGATTAATACCTTTCCCAAGGGTATTTGTGCGTAAGTGACGAAAGGAATTCAACTGGAATTTGAACTCGACTCCCCGATTTCTCGTTCCGAGCCGATATCCGCTGTTGCACAACGCACATCCACCCCTCTTCTAAGTAAAGTTTGCATTAAAACAACGGCCTTGTCCCCAGAGTTTTCTACATATGAAATCTATTATGTATATACAAAAGTGTTTTGTATTTTATTATTTTTTTCATTATTTAGTCAGTCAATTAAAGTGTCATATGTGATACACGCTTGGGCGATCATGTCTCGAAAGAGACACGACTGACTGGGCAGAAGATTATCCCGCTGTAGGTTGCCATTGCTTTCTGCGGTAGAATGGTTGCCGACCAAATCTATAGAACCCAATCTATCCTGCCATTTAGCCCATAGCTGGAGTGAGAAGAGATCAATTATAATATATCAATATATTAATTAGTGGGGGATCAGTTTATTACTTCATATCAATAGAAAACCTATCCCCCATTTTATGCCAAGTAGAAGATTTGTTTTTTTCAACTATTATATTCAGTCAGTTAAGTGACATACGTGATACACGTTTGGGCGATCATGTCTCGAAAAAGACATGACTGACTGATCAGAAGATTATCCCGCTGTAGGTTGCCATTGCTTTCTGCGGTAGAATGGTTGCCGACCAAAGTTATAGAACCCAATCTGTCCTGCCATTTAGCCCATAGCTGGAGTGAGAAGAGATCAATTATTATATCAATATATTAATTACTAATTAGTGGGGGATCAGTTTATTACTTCATATCAATAGAAAACCTATCCCCCATTTTATGCCAAGTAGATTTATTTTTTTCAACTATTATATTCAGTCAGTTAAGTACCATACGTGATACACGCTTGGGCGATCATATATCGAAAGAGACATGATTGACTGGGCAGAAGATTATCCCGCAGTAGGTTGCCACTGCACAACAATCATATTATTCTTTATTTTTATTATTAAGTTTTCTCTTATCATTATTTTCATTAACAAGCTTTATAAAATATATACCACGATTATATCGATCCGTCATATATTCGCGACAGGAGTGAGATATTTCTTAATAATGCTTTTAGATGATCATAATTTTGTCGTTTTGGATCAGGCTTTTTACATAATCCATACAATGTCAGTTTTTAAAGACTGATAATTTATGATCATGATATTTATTTAGAGGGATCAAAACTGCAACCCATTTTTCCGGCTCTCTTTTCCTATCTAACAGACAAACCTTTTTAGGCATCCTGGCACACTTTAAGAGGCGCACATTCTTATCAGTCAGACCTGGAAAGTCAAGAGACCCTTTACTTATTTTTTGTTAATCAGTGATTACCGAATATTTCATTATCTCCCTAACAAGCAGTTGTTAATTATAGCATTTATAATAAAAATGGACAGTTATCAAATGTCAGTTGTCCAGACACGATTTCTATTTCATTTACAACCATTTTCACCTTTTTAAGATCAAACAAAATATTCGCTTCTTTTTGCGATCATCAAATAAATTACATTTTTATTTACCTTAAACATATATTCACATATTTGCAAGTCTTTATTCACCACAAAGATTCATTATTTTATAGTATACTAGAAGTATAGCCCGGCGTTGCTTGGGTGTAATGAAAGCTTTTATATATATATTATCGATTTTCTGCACTATTGTAAAAAATGCAACCTTGAAACTTCTGAATATCGTTTCTTATGTCTTTGTCAATGAATGTATCAAATTTGATTAAAATCAAACCACTCCTTCTATAAGCCGATTTTTTCGATTATCGATTTTCGATATATATCGGGGGTACCTCGACACAAAACCTTGCTAAAAACACTCGCAGACGCTTATAGTACAACTGTGTAAATTTTAAAGAAATTCGGTTCATCCGTTTCGAAGTCTATAGGTAACGGACGCACACACACAGACACACACACAGACAAAGTTCCATTTATAAATAAGTTTAGATATCTGCAAATAAGACACATTTATCACCTCTCGCAGTCTGTTTTCAATTAACACTAAATTAGAATTCATCAATCACTCAGTTTGAATTTTAAAAATATAACAGTCCATCCTAATTATCGGTGGGTATTGGTAAGTGATTAACTTATTTACATTTAGTGTTATTTAAATTTAGTTAAACATATCACAGATCTCAGACGAAAACTGAAATTCTGTATACACATATTAGTCAGTTAAGTGCTGTACGTGATACAAGCTTAGGCGATCATGTCTCAAAATAGACATAACTGACTAAGCAGAAGATTTTCCCGTAGTAGATTGCCACTACTTTCTGCGCTAGATAGGCTGCTAACAAAGGCTATAGAACCAAATCTGTGCTGCTACTTAACCCAAGCTTTCGGCTCACATGAGCCATCTTCAGAGAGGTTACAAGGACGTTAACATAAAAAAAACATACACCATCAGCGACGATTTTATCTTGTGTTGACATAAAAGTTTGCTAAGTAACAATGACAGTTACCAAAAATATATCATATATATGTCATTGCTGTTTAGCAAAGTTTTATGTCAACACAAGGTAAAATCGTCGCTGATGGTGTATGTTTTTTATGTTAACGTCCTTGTAACCTCTCTGAAGATGGTTCATGTGAGCCGAAAGCTTAGAACCAACTTAACAAAAAATTAGCCAAATGTTGAGAATTTTTGTCTTTATTTTCACCTGAAATTAAAGCTAAAACACGATGTTTAGAACAGCTCATGATTAAACATAATAGACATTCATATATAACAGTATATATTTAGAAAATTATCTGCTGCATCGATACTATATATATATATATATATATATTTTAAACATATACTATTAAATATAAGAGATAATGAATGTCTATTATGTTTAATCATGAGCCGTAAAAACGTCCTATTTTGGCTTTAATTTCAGTTGAAAATAAAGACAAAAATTCTCCAACATTTGGATAATTTTTTATTAATTTGTTTCTAAGCTTTCGGCTCACATGAACCATCTTCAGAGAGGTTCATTGCACTGACTGGAGTTGAGCTACCGTTTAGGGATCAATTACATTGTAGTGACTGCAGTTGAGCAACCATGTCGGGATCAATTACATTGTAGTGACTGGAGTTGAGCTGCCAGATCGGGATCAATTACATTGTAGTGACTGCAGTTGAGCAACCAGGTCGGGATCAATTACATTAGAGTGACTAGAGTTGATCTGCTAGGTCGGGATCAATTGCATTGTAGTGACTGGAGTTGAGCTGCCAAATCGGGATCAATTACATTGCAGTGACTGCAGTTGAGCTACCAGGTCGAGATCAATTACATTGCAGTGACTGGAGTTGAGCTACCGTTTAGGGATCAATTACATTGTAGTGACTGCAGTTGAGATGCCAGGTCGGGATCAATTACATTGTAGTGACTGGAGTTGAGCTGACAGATCGGGATCAATTACATTGTAGTGACTGCAGTTGAGCAACCAGGTCGGGATCAATTACATTAGAGTGACTAGAGTTGATCTGCTAGGTCAGGATCAATTACATTGTAGTGACTGCAGTTGAGCTGCCAGGTCGGGATCAATTACATTGTAGTGACTGCAGTTGAGCTGCCAGGTCGGGATCAATTACACTGTTGTGACTGCAGTTGAACTGCCAGTTTGGGATCAATTACATTGTAGTGACTGCAGTTGAGATGCCAGGTCGGGATCAATTACATTGTAGTGACTGCCTTTGAGCTGCTAGGTCGGGATCAATTATATTACAGTGACTTGAGTTGAGCTACCGTGTCAGGATCAATTATATTGCAGTGACTGGCGTTGAGCTACTATGTCTGGAGCCTATAAGGACTCATGGGAAATTAAATTCATCGCGCAATTTCATTCATCTTTACCTTTTTCATTATATTTTACTATTACCAGCTGAAAGACTGGCCTTGTACCTGACTACGCTACGCATCATAAATATGTACTTGCACTTGTAATGGATATATACATTTAAAATATTCTTCTCTGTGAATGTGTGCATGCTTTTCTAATCACCTGAAGCAGGTAGAGTGATTCATGTTTTCATCTACCTATGCACCTTCGAATCGCATCCTATATACATAGTTTTTTTTTTGTTACGCCCTGATCGTCATTCCTTTTGATTGGTTTTTGGTGGATAGCTTTTGTGCGGGTATGTATGTGTATGTATGTGTATTTATTTTAATGTATGTTTGTGCGTCATTCTTGGAAATTTTAACCATTGTAATATATGGGAAATTCCTTCGTTGCAACTGATATGGAAAAAGATTAAAAGAAGAAAGAAATTAAATACTAGAGATAGCGAGAAATTGAGCAACAGGGTGAGGAGGAGAAATATAGAGAAAATGATACAGTGCTGATAGCAGAATAAACTACAAGACCTCCTACAGAATGTAGCTGAACAGTGTGACCACAAAGTACAACAAATAAACTGTAAGAAAACCGAATGCATGGCCATCAGAAAAAAGAGCAGCCCAAAATGCCAAATACAGGTGGGGGATACTAGAATCAAGCAGGTACAAAAATTTAAATACCTTGGAAGTCTTCTAACAGTTGACGGAAAGTGCGACACAAAGATCTGAAGTCGAATTGGCATGGCGAAGGACGCATTCCAGAAACTGAGTAAAGTATGAAGACAGGAAAATTTCACTAGAAACAAAAAAGAGAGTGCTAGATTGCTATGTGATGGCAGTTCTTCAATGCGGCAGTGAATGCTGGACAATATCATCGAAGATGAAGGAAAGCCTTGTAGCAACTGAAATGTGGTTCTACAGAAGGATGCTGCGGATATCATGGACCGAGCATGTGAGCAATGATGAGGTTTTGGAAAGGATAGAAACGAAAAGGAAATTAATAGTGAGCACCAGGAAGAGACAACTAAATTTCCTGGAACATGCGATGAGGAAAGAGGGCTTGGAGAACCTGATACAAACAGACCAGATAGAGGGAAAAAGAGACAGGGGAAGGCAGCGGATAACATATTTGAAGGTCCTGAGCAAGTGGATGACAGAACGGGGGTTGCGTGGTGTAACAAGAGAAAACGTACTAAGAGCCACAAGGGATAGGGAGACGTGGAAAGCCATGATCGCCCACATCCTGAAAGGACAAGGCACATAGAAGAAGAAGAAGAAGAAGAAGAAGAAGAAGAAGAAGAAGAGTATCTGAGAGAGGGTGAGAAAGATAACAAAAAAGAAAAGAAAAGTGAGCCACAGAGAGAGAGAGAGAGAGAGAGAGAGATAAAGAAAAAGAAAAAGAAAGAAAAGAGAGTCAAAGAGAGAAAGAGAGAATGAGAGAGAGAGAGAGGGGGAGGAAGAGGAGAAAGAGAGAGAGAGAGAGGGGCGGAAAGAATAAAAGAAAAATGAGCAAGAAGACGGAAGAATTTGCATTAGATTATTGAATGAATTAGCTGAGGAAATTTCTTGGTTCACTGTACAATTCGCTATCTGAATATTTTGGGTCAGTCTCCTCGAAAGTGGGTCGACATCTGTGAGGCTCACTATCAGCGACTTCAAATTTAAACTTGCAAGCAGGCGAGGTGGGACACCCAGCAAGACAAACGTTCTTATTTAGAAATCAAAATTTAAATATAGTCTAAAATACTTCATTCGCTGTTTAAGAGCGTACTTTACTTGATATGGTTGCATATTGCAAATTCACATTTTTAAACTCTGCTTACGATTTCACAGTGGCGCACTGGTTAGAAAGATAACCAGGAAGATTAGTTGCTACTAGAGGGAGTTCAATTCCCACTTTTGGCTATATGTTAGAACAATGTAAGCCATAACAGATAACTAAAAAGGATTGCGCATATCTATGTGAGTAGTTACGATCCCCCAGGAAGTAAGCAAGATAATCTTTCACTGTAAATTATGTATAACACAGGTCTTTTGAGATACAATATAAATGAATATTCAAAATCTTGTTTTTTTGCCCAAACAAAAACCTTTACAATAAGAAGGAGAGGCAAATATATTCCTGGTGATTTGATTAAAAAAATTCTAGAATCTCATCAGGCTTAATGTTTTCAGGTTAGGATAATTTTAATTTCGAAGTCAATAACATAAAATAATTAAAATCAAATAAACTGTAAATAAGCATTTAATTAAATCGTTAACCGTTTATTATTGAACGCTTATTTTGTTTATATTTACGAAACACATTTCTAGTATAAATGATCCGAAATATATTTCGGCTTTAAATAACCCACAAAGGGTTGATGCATTGTAAAAAAAAACAAAAAACAAAAAACAACAAAAAAAAAAACAAAACAAAAAAAACAACAACAATAACAAATAAATCGATTCTAGGGTGGATGAGCGTATATATATATATATATATATATATATAGCATAGTGATAATCCATGTATACTGCCTTAATATGTAGAGGAAAATCTACTAAAAAGTAAGTTAAATATATATTTTTTGACAGTATTTATTTATTTCTATTATATATATATATATATATATATATATATATATGTTATTTCAGACCGGCCTCGATATATATATATATATATATATATATATATATATATATATATATATTGAAATATTTAGGTTTTTAGTCCCTGTCATGTTGTCACGGGATTAAAAGTATATATTTTAGTTAGGATAACTAATAAATTGTTATAAATAAACATATATTTTAGAAAAACTGTAATTCACAGAAAATAATGAAAATTTGTGCAAAGCCACGATCGGCCATATCGTAAAGGTACATTTAAAATATATATATATATGGATGACTATAAATATATATATATATATATATATATAGTCATCCGCAAGCAGATCTGTTTCGCTGTATCACAGCTTATCAGTATGGTTAGACATCCGATTGCTTTTAATCTAGGATCGAAACCCGGCCGCTCTGGCGTCAGTCG
>JBBBDQ010001014.1:170000-335000 GCA_037127315.1 Ascarosepion bandense | reverse complement strand
AGAATATGAATGTCTATTATGTTTAATCATGAGCCGTTCTAAACATCGTATTTTGGTTTTAATTTCAGGTGAAAATAAAGACAAAAATTCTCGAACGTTTGGATAATTTTTTAAGTTGGTTCTAAACTTTCGGCTCACATGAGCCATCTTCAGAGAGGTTACAAGGACATTAACATAAAAGACATCCACAATCAGCGACGATTTTATCTTGTGTTGACATAAAACTATGCTAAGGAACAATAACAGTTACCAAATAGCAAACGCAATTCGTAAATTTGTAAAGCGGTTCTATAACGTCACACCACGTTAATGTTAACCGAACCATATATTTAAATGCAATGCAATGTGCTATGACCAGGTTTAAACGTGATTTTATTAAGTGTGGGTTGTTTGGATTTAATGTAGATGGCCTCCAATATCTGAACGTTCTTTTTACTGTGTGTATGAGTGAGGATTATTGTCTTATATTTGACAGTATATTTTTAGAAAATTATCTACTTCTCGATACACTATATATATATATATATATATATATATATATATATATATATATATATATATATACTACCGGCCATAATTATTAGGCCACCCCAGTGCCCAGTGTTTTAAAAAAGGATGTATTTTATACCATTTTTTAGTATTTATTGCCAAGGGAATAATTGTAAATGAATATAGAATGGTTCTTTTGTTAATACTGCACAATAACATGTGCATCAAATGACTTTATAAATATTTAATAATTACCTATATTACAGTTTCATCAATGAAAGAATGAATAAAATTCAGGATTATTTGGACAATCAGACGAGCTCATCTTTGCTTCCTTGCCTTGTAAAAAATTGCAAAGTAATAATAACAGAAGAACCATTCTATTTTCATTTAGAACTATCTACTAAAATAGTATGAAAAACATTTTCTTTTAAAAACTGGAGTGGCCTAATAATTATGGTCTGTAGTATATATATATATATATATATATATATATATATATATATATACTTCAGGCCATAATTATTAGGCCACTCCAGTTTTTTTTAGTATATACACACACACACACACACACACACACACACACATATATATATATATATATATATATATATATATAGTAAAGTTTTGTAATTTGCTTGAAGCATTGTGTAAAATAGTTGTATGGGTTATGTCTTGAAGGCTGTCACAAAGCATTGAGTGAAATAAAGGAAGGTAAAGAAGTGTTTGTATTACCTATTTATTAAACATTAATATATCGAGATTAAAATCTCATCATCAGAATGGCAGAGAAGCTTTTGTCTGACCGGACTTCTTTACGGTCTCTCTATGAATGGCAGTTAAGAGTTGTCCACTGCTGCTGTACGTGTGTGTGTGTGTTTACGTGTGTATGTGTGTGTATTCTAGCTTTTGTAAGTGTGTGTGTGTGTATGTGTGTGTATTCTAGTTGGGGCCTTTATGGCCTGATGATATCATTCTGCTTGTATGTGTGGTGTATCTTAATGTGATCTGATAGTTCACTTGACTCTTTGACCGGGTTAAAGAGTATCATTACTGTTGTTTTATCTATCTGATTTATCTGGTGGTATTTGCGTGTCTTGACTGTGTTATGTAATTGTAATTTAATCTACCTTATTTTTTATGTGTGTGCGTGTGTGTGTGTGATTTCCGATGTGCGCCTCCGCTACTCTGCCGTGGGAATATGTGCGCGTAGTTATTATAATTCATTCAACTTTGTTATTATCTTGCCCGTGTTTATGAGCTTATTTGTTGTGGTGTGTGTGTGTCATGTGCGTGTTAGCGTTGTCTATTCTGTTATGTAGTCTAGGTTAAGCTCTTGTCGATTGTTGATTTGTGGGTGCAATTTAGCTATTATTAGGGGCTCTTTTATGCCCAGGTTCCCTAAGTTACGCTCTCTAGCCTCGATGTTGACGGTTCTGTTCTTTATTTTTGCATTTTTTAAAATGTTTTTGGAAAGACGACGCTTGCGTGTGCATGTGTTCTTTTATCCTGATATGTAATGGTCTTGTGTTGCTGCCAACATAGAATGCCTCGCATTTGGCGCATTGTATGCGGTATACGACATATACCTGGTGGCATATACCGGTTCCTGCAATAGGGCAATTGGCTAGTGTGCATGTGGTGTTGTTATTTGTTTTGTGGTTGGAGTTGAGGTGTCTGCGGAGAGTGGGGCCGTCGTGGGACAGTTGTATATCCAATCCCTCTCTGCGGATAGCTCTACGTATTTTTGCTGTTATATTTTCACTGAAGTGTGGTAGTCTCAGGAAGCAGGTGTTAGATAGGGTGTCACGCCTTGGGCCTTAACTACCTTTCCGTTCTAGGTGACCCACAAAGGACTGTGGGTAGCCGTTAGTCTCCAGTACTTTCTTGAAACGTGCAGTGTGGGTGTTACCGTGCTCTTCTTTGCTGCACTTGTTTCGGATACGTGTGAGCTCGTTTTTGATGTAACCAGGCTTAGCGCTGAGAGGGAGGGCTGATCGGTAGTGGACAGACATATCCCTGCTGGCAGGTTTTTTGTAGAAATCGGTGTGAATTTCTCCTCTATCCGATACTTTTAGCCTGTAGTCCAGCAGTGATAGGCATCCACTGGCATCGGGGTGCTCAATTGTGAATTTTATTTTGCCGTCCATACCGTTGAACGTCGCTGCCATTCTGCTTGCCTCGTCACGTGAAGAAGTAAGGATGAGTATGTCATCAATGTATCTCGTGAATAAGGCGTATGAATGACAGGGATATTTACTCTTCTCCCCCACTTGAGAGAGATGTGACACAAGGTCTAGTTGGTTCATGTATGTGACAGCAAGTAGTCCCGATAGGCTGGACCCCATCGGAAGGCCGGTGGTCTGTTTGTAGGTGCGTCCTTGGAACGTAAAGTAGGTGTTGTCTACTATAGTTCCCAGGAGTAGGTGAATGTCCTATGGGGTGAAGTAGTAGCAGTGTATGCTTGAACTGTTGATGCAATCCGTTATTAAATCAACCACTGGATGATCCGGTACTGATGTATATAGCGAAACAACATCAAGGCTAAATGCGTAGCGGTTATGTTGTAGCTTGTTTTGATGGATTCCGTGTAGTCTGTGGATGACTTCATTCGGAACTTTTGACGTGCCCGGGGAAGGTGGAGAGTATGGGTTTAAGGATTTGTGATAGTAGCCATGCTATTATATATATATATATATATATATATAAACATGTTACGGAAATTAACGATTTTTAACGAAATTTGGTTATAAGTAACCGACAATTTGTAATGAATTATTTTGAACATTATTTTTTACCGATACTCGTATTTAAGTAGATATTCTGCTTTTAATTAAACAGTATTTTTATATTTATATCTACCGGCCTGATTATTTACGATAAATTTTTATTACGAAAATGTGTGCTATCCAGTAGAATAGGAATCAGGAGGCTATTCATGGTCGAGTGGTCAAGACGGTACCAGATCAAATGGTATGCTTCCCCAATGTAATAGGGGTCTCAGGTTCGAATCCTGCTGGGTAGCACACATTTTCGTAATAAAATAAAAATTTATCGTAAATAATCAGGCCGGAAGTGGGTAGACTTTTAGCGTATGAGGTATCATTTTGATTCACTTGCTTTTTTATAGATTTTTTATGTTCGCTTAATTATAATATATATAGTTTAGAACATGTACAAAATATGATCTACTACAAAATGTACACTTTGCAGTAGATGATTATTTGTACATGTTCTAAACTATAATTTATATATTCATATCTCTATTTTTATATTGAGCATTGTTATAAATTAATATTTTGAACGTTGTTAATATTTTATTCGTTCCTTATTCACTTGTATGTGTGTGTGTGTGTGTGTGCGTGTTTGTGTATGATGATACGTGTGTGTGTGAGAGAGAGAGAGAGAGAGAAGAGAAGAGCGTGTGTTCTAAAATTGAATATGCACTTGCATACGTCTAGTGCTCGTTTGAAAGAAAAAAAAACCCCCAAGACGAAACCTTAACAGCAAAGTCCTCGATACGAAAGTACGAAATTAGAGCAGAATACAATACAAAAATGTAGAATTGAGCCACCAGGTTGTGGTTCAATTCTAGATTTTTGTATTGTATATATATATATATATATATATATATATATATATATATGTGAAAAGTGTATGTATATAATTATAAATACCAATATATATATATATATATATATATATATATATATATATGTGTAATTTGTTATATATATATTATATTATTTATATATTATATATGCGTGGTACTTATTTGAAAGCGCTCAATATCAGTGACAGAGCCGACATATTCATATAGATAGGTGTGAGTTTGTAACCCTGGGTTTCACGCTCTTGCGATCGTCAGATAAACTCGTATCTCTCTCTCTCTCTCTCTCTCTCTCTCTCTATATATATATATATATATATATATATATATATATATATATATCTTCCATGTAAACAAAAACAGTTTGTCATTATTGTTTGTATGTGTTTATAATATATAATGTAATTTGACATCTTTGAAAATGGCTTATGTAAGCCGAAAGCTTAGATTGGATAATTAAAAAATATGTATCAATATTGTAATTTTCTTTCTTCATTTAATGATAACGTGTTAAACTTATCAGAGAATATGAAAAGAATTTACGTAAAATAAATAGACAAACCTTGTCTATATTATTTAATGAAACGTGCATTCATATATATATATATATATATATATATATATATATATATATATAGTTAATCACACTATTAACATTGTTCGGACTGTTGTCCTTGTTTTTAGTGCCATTTTCACGATCGTTGCACGCTCACCTAAAGAAAGCCGAAGCGTACAACGACTGAAACGCCGTGCATATGCCAATAATGAAGAGGGCAACTGCTCAATGTTTTATAAATATTTATAATACCTCAATATTTTGTCAAAATTCATAAAACCTCATCTCAAAAATATAGGCAAAAAATATAGTTTTAAAGTAATCTATATTTATGGGTACATGAAAAAGCAAAAGCATGTGTAAATATAAAGTCGGACACAGGTCAATAGGGGTGTGTATATTTTGCTACTCTTTCCTTGCACCCTAGGTGATTGCAAGGGAGATGAAAAGAAGAGGGGCAATGGCGGGTTGTTAGAAAGGAAATGGAGAACCCAATTATAAAAAGATAAAAATACTAAAAAGGAAAGAATATTTACAATTATATTATTTCAAGAATCACTTAGACTACATATTCATTTCGCTACTAAAATCCATCAACTTTATATATTTTTGGAGCTCTCTCTCTCTCTTTATCTCTCTCTCTCTTTCTCTTTCTCTCTCTCTGTGGTAATTACGAATTCTATTGAAGTACGGCGGATGTGCGTTGTGGTGCAGGGGATATCGACTCGGAACGGCAAACAGGGTGCCGAGTTCGAATTCCAGTTGAATTTCTTGCATTCCCTTACGCACAAATACCATTGGGAAATGTATTAATCCGTCTCTTCCCTCCGCTTATAAGTTAAATAATAAGACAGATTGGGTTCTATAGCCTTGGCTGGCAACCACGCTACCGCAGAAAGCAATGGCAAACTACTGCAGGATAATCTTCTGCCCAGTCACTCATTTCCCTTTGAGACATGATCGCCCAAGCGTGCATCACGTATGGCACTTAACTAACTGAATGATATTTAGGTATCTACTGGTCATAAAGTGGGGGATCGGTTTTCTATTGTTGTGAAGTAATAAACTGATCCCCCACTAATTCATACGTAATAATATAATACATCTCTTTCCCCTCTAGCTATGAGTCAAATGATAGGACAGATTGGGCTCTATTGCCTTGGTCGGCAACCAGGCTACCGCAGAAAGCAATGGCAACCTACTGCGGGATAATCTTCTGCCCAGTCAGTCATATCTCTTTCGAGACATGATTTCCCAAAGCGTGTATCACAGTAGGATTCTTAATTGACTGATTGAAGTAAGACATATTTTCTTTAATAGCCATGTGCTTTACACATGCGACTACTATGAAACTAGAGTTGGAATGTTAACACAGTCAATATGTCAGATTTTGTTAGATTTAACTTGTATTTAATATCGGCCTGTGGAGATGATTCCAGCGTGTCGTACAACTTGAAAAGCATAACCCACAGATCGGTTCAAGCCTTTTGAATGAAACTGGGCCGATGAAACGATTGTTGTCATGGTCAGAAGTCATTATGACTCTGATGGCTTTTTGTTTATGTGCTCTCAGCAAGAAACTGTAACTAAAGTCCACTCAGTATCTTCTTCTTCATCTATTTTTTTTTTATAATCGTTTCACCCCGAGCAAGGCATTTCACTGCCACTATTGCGCAAGGGGTTACATAGAGTGGTGAGAAAGGATGGTTAGTGGTGAGAAAGGATGGTTAGATATACGAAAAGTCAGAAGGAGGGTGATAGACGGGTAAGGATACCGAGAATGAGGGTTGGGTAGATGGTGAGAGTGTTGGGAGAATAGATGCAAGTTAGTGCGATAGGATGTGTCTAGTGACCTTACATTTAAACACCTGGAGATTGTAGCTGTCGGGAAAGCAGACATGTGGAAGGGAATTCCACAGACGGGAAGCGCGAGAAAAGAAGCTGTTGGAGTAGAAATTAGGGTTACATCTTATCTGTTTTACTGTAAAAGGGTGGGACCTAGTTGTAATTCTAGTATCTCGTGGAGATTCATACCTAGGCGGTATCAATGATCTAAGTTCATCGGAGCAGAAGCCGTGAAAGTATTTGTAGAAGAGGCACAGGGAAGCCACATGACGCCGGTGAGAGAGTGGTTGCAGCCGGTCTGCCAAGTCAGTATCGATCACGTTACAGATTCTCCGTTGTATTTTGTCAAGAAGCCCAAGGAGAGTAGCTGGGGCACTCGACCAGATGTGGCAGCAGTACTCAATACACGGGCGGATGGTAGATTTATATATGTGCAGGATAGATTCAGGCGGGAAAAACTTCCGGGCCCTGCACAGAGAACCGACTTTCATAGCGGCGGATTTGGCAATGGATTCGATATAGTCATTCCATTTGAGGTCCCTGAAAGTGTGAGACCAAGGAGGCGTAGTGTTTTACTCTCTGGGAGGTAAGCCTGTTCCATGCTAATGGGAGGTAGATACGATTGTCTGTGGTGGTTAGTTGATAGCAGCTTCGTTTTAGATGCATTGAAATTTACGAGCCATTTCCTACCCCAGGCCACTACGGATTGGAGGTCCTTTTCAAGCTCGGCAGCGAGGTTCGCTTTGTCACCCACACCGGGTTTTTCATCGAGGCGAGAGTAGATTGTGGTGTCATCGGCGTACATGCCTTCTTTGGATCTAATGTCATCGGGGAGATCATTAATGTACATCAGAAAGAGCGTGGGACCTAGGATAGAACCTTGAGGGACGTCCGCGTTCGTATGGTAGTTTTGGGAGGTATGCCCATTTAATACTACCTTCAATGTGCAGTTAGATAGGAATGACTGGATGAGATCAAACAAATGTCCAGTTATACCGTAGCTCCGCAGTTTGCATAAAAGGCCAGCGTGCCAGACTCTGTCGAACGCTTTGGAGATATCCAAGTTCGGGCTTCGCCATTTTTGTCAAGAGCCTGGTATATGTACTCGGTAATGGTCGTTAGCATATCAGCAGTAGACCTGGTGAAGCGAAAACCGTAGTGTTTGTCCGAGAGAAGCCAGTGGGCTGTGAGAGGCTGAATCACCTCGGCGTTGGTAATGGCTTCAAAAACTTTTCCGAAGATCGGAAGGAGACTAATAGGGCGGTAATTGGCGGGTTCTGAGGGTTCGCCAGAATTCTTAAATATAGGAACTACACAGGAGGACTTCAACAGGCAGGAAAACAGGAAGCAGATAGGCAGAGGTTATAGAGTTTAGATAGGACAAAGGAGAGTTCAGGGGCACATTTCCTCAGGACTATGATTGGGATTCCGTCCCTGCCGCTGGCTTTGTGAGGGTCAAGTTTTGAGATTATCTTAGAGACCAGCGAGGGTGTAATGTGGACGCTATTTAGCCTTAGTTCTAGGTGGGAAGTTGGGTGTAGGTACTCCTGACGAGTCTAGTGTCGAATTGGTGGAGAATCTACGGGCAAAGCATTCAGCTTTGTCCGCTGGGGAGGTGAGAACTTCAAATTTATTGATTAGTGGGGGTACTGAAGTCTTGCTCTTGTTGAGCACGCTTTTGCAGAGTCGCCAGTAATCTTTGGCACCGAACTTAGAGGATGCTATGCGTTGCTTCATTCTGGCAGCAAACGCTCTCTTAGCTTCGTTCAGTATTTTTTTGAACTTATTACGAGCTGAGGCGAAAAGGCGCCTGTTTTGGTTCGACGAGTAGCTTCGATAGAGCCGGAAGAAATGGTTCCGGTGGGCAATGGCGGCCGAGCAAGCGGGCGAGAACCAGGGGGACGAATTTGTGAGGGATCAGTTTATATATTGATTATAATATAGATTTGATCCCCCACTTTATATCCACATTATAATTTCTTATAAACAGCTGTCATATATATTCTTCTTCTATGTGCCATGTCCTTTCAGGACGTAGGGGATCATGGCTTTCCACGTCTCCCTATCCCTGGTGGCTGTTAGCACGCTTTCTCCTGTTACACCACGCAAGCCCCGTTCTGTCACCCACCTGCTCAGACCCTTCAAATATGTTATCCGCTGCTTTCTCCTGTCTCTTTTTTCCTCTATCTCACCTGTGAGTATTAGATTCTCCAAGCCCTCATTCCTCTTTACATGTCCCATGAACTTCAGCTGTCTTTTCCTGATGTTAAGTATTAGTTTCCTTTTCGTTTCCATCCTCTATCTGACCTGTGAGTATCAGATTCTCCAAGCCCTCCTTCCTCATTACATATCCCAACAACTTCAGCTGTCTTTTCCTGATGTTCAGCATTTATTTCCTTTTCCTTTTCTTCATTTCTAAAACCTCATCATTGCTCACGTGCTCGATCCCTGATATCCGCAGCATTCTTCTGTAGCCCTACATTTCAGTTGCTTCAATTTTTTCTTACATTATCCAGCATTCACGGTCATATTTAAGAACAGACATCGCATAACAATCCAGTACTCTCTTCCTTGTTTCCATCGAAATTTTCCTGTCTCTACTCAGCTTCTGGAATGCATCCTTGTGCTTTTGGATCTCAGGAATATAAATGTATAGAAACTGATGTGACCAGAAAGTGAGGGGTCAGTTTATATATTGATTGTAATATGGAATTGATCCCCCATTTTATACCCATTATGCTTCTGTATAACTACGTTTCGGTTGCTTCCAGTCTTTTCTTCGTCTTTGATGATATTGTCCAGCATTCGCTGCCATATTGAAGAACTGACATCACATAGCAATCCAGAACTCTCTTTTTTGTTTCTACTGAAATTTCCCTGTCTCTTAATGCTTAGCTTCTGGAGTGCTTCCTTGGCCATTCCAATTCACCTTCGGATCTAAGTGTCGCACTTTCCGTCTTCCGTTAGAACACTTCCCAAGTGCTTAAATTTTCGTACTTGATTGATTTTAGTATGTGGCGGATAAGAAATTAATTAAAATCAACCTTCTTCACTGTTACAAAACTTCACAATGACGTGTGAAATCCTGGTTTCCCAAATAGAAAATGGATTGACCATGTGCTTAACGAAAAAGTCGAAACCAGATTTCGCAAGTAGGTGTTAAAGTGATTTTGACCAATGGGAGCGACTTGTAAGACTTGGAAGGACTTGACGATCCAGCGCGAAATTCAAAAGGACTATATAAATGACCTCGGCGTCAGTCAAGAGTCAGAGATGGGAGCAGCGAGAGACACCGCTAAAATGTAACGAGAGAAGCTTTAGGTCAACCCGGACATTGTCCTCTTTCTTTTTCTCCATTATCTATTTCAACAATTACTACTCGACCTTTTATACGAACTCTACACTTAAACTCTTAATAATGTTTTTAATTGAACATTAACTTCTACAACTTATGTTATTTCTCATTTTAATAAATTTCTATTTTAACATTCAAAATGTATATTTTATTATTCCACTCTTACAATATTCCAGATATTCTAACTGACAACCAACCTTCTGATGAAAACCTTTTGATGGTGATAACTCTGCATAAAATCCTGTCATCTGTAGGGAGTTCGGTTAAGTCTGACACAAGGCCGAATCAAAGAAACATTAACCAGCTCCCTACTACGCTACAAGTATCCCCAACCTGCAATTGGTATTTTGGACTCCTTCGTTTTTTGATGACACTACATTCGGTTTTCTTGAAGTTGATAAGGAGTCCTTTCTTTCGACTTTCTTCATCTACCTTTTTTATGATGACTTGTAGTTGTCTTTCCGTGTCAGCTATCAGCACTGTATCATCTGCATATCTTATTTTGTTCAGATTGTGACCGTTAATGACGAATCCTAGGGTGCTCAGAATATTTTAGTTGTACAAGTTAAATAGATCTGGTGAAAAGACACACTCTTGTCTTACGCCCCTTTTTATCTTTGTTTATCTGCTGAATTCATTTTCTGTCCCTATGCAGGCAGTTTGCTGCCAGTAGAGGTTCTTTATTACTCTTAGGTCTTTCCAAAATACGTGGAGGTTGCTGAGCATTTCTATAAATTCCTTGTGGCGTATTTTGTCGAACGCCTTGGCATAGTCTACAAAACAGAGGTTAACTTCCTATTCATTTGTATTGAGCTTTCTCATAGCCCCATAAGCATAAACATGGCGTTTCTTGTTTTATTTCCGGTTTGATTCTGCTTCGTACTCTATTCATCAGGATTCAGACAATGAGTTTCGCTCATCAAACTGATTGCTCGGTGGAGTTCGCATTCGATTGCACCTGGCTTCTTAGGCAGAGCTATGAAAATCGTTTTGCTTAGATCATCAGGCATTATACCACTGTTGTAGATTTAATTCATTATTTCCGTAATTTTCTCTCTGTCAAAATCTTCTAAGGCTGTCAACATCTCTATTACAATGACGTCTGGTTCAGCTGCTTTGTTCCTATTCAATTTGGCCATTGTAGTTTTCACTTCGGATTTTAGTATTTCCGGTCCGTCAGCATCTTTGTTTACTATCGGTTGCTCTCTCTCTCTCTCTTGTCGTGGAAAAGATCTTTTATATATTCTTCCCATCACTGGAGTATTTATTTCCTCTTTCTCCAATATGATCGTTCTATCCTTGGGTTCCACACATCCTATTGAGGAGCATGTTCTTTGTCCTGTCAGATCCCTTATTTCTTCTTTATTAGTCTTGCTTAGTCTCTCTACATATATAAATCTAACATCCGCTTGTGTATTGAATACAGCTGCCACATCTGGTCGGTTGCCCCTGCTATTCTCCTCGGGATTCTTGACAAAATACAACGGAGAATCTGTGATGTGATCGATACCGACTTGGCAGACCGGCTACAGTCGATCTTTCACCGGCGTGACGTGGCTCCCCTCTGCCTCTTCTATAAATACTTTCACGGCTTCTGCTCAGATGAACTCAGATCACTGGTACTCCCTAGGTACGAATTTGCACGAGATACTAGATTAGCAACTACGTCCCACTCTTTTACAGTGAAATCGATAAAATTTAACCGCAATTTCAACTCCAACAGCTTCTTTTCTCGCACTTCCCGCCTGTGGAATTCCCTTCCTCATACTTGCTTCCTCGACAGCTACAATCTCCAGGAGTTTAAATGTAAGGTCAATAGACACATCCTAAGACATTAACTCGCACCCATTCTGTCAAACCCTCTTCCCATCGACCTAACCCTCATCCTCGGTATCTTTACCCGTCTGTCACCCTCCTTCCGACATTTCCTATATCTAACCATTCTTTCTCATCACTTTCCCCTATGTAAGCCCCAGTAGTTAAATGCCTTGCTTGGGGTGAAATGATTAAAATAAATATTTGTTGTTGAGCCATTCCTCTTTAGCCTGTTTGCACTTGGTTCTGATTTCTTTTTGTAGTTTTTTGTATTCAGTTCCATGTCTTGGAATAGTTTTCTATCTCCTTTGCATCATGTCAAAGATTTCTTCAGTCATCCACTCGTTTTTTCTTCTGCGTCTAATTTCCTCTGAGACAATGTTATTTGCTGATGTCACTAGCGTTTCTTTAAGTGCGTCCCATTTCGAATTTTTATTTCCCGTTTGTTCTTTGCATTTGTTTCCCACATTGTCAGTGTATTTTTTCTGCAGGCTGGGGTCATTCGGGAGCATGTTCTATTGCAGTCTGGATGCTGCCCTAGGCTTCTTTAGTCTTCGAGGTTTTGCCCTTAGTTTGCAGGTAACTGGAAGGTGGTCGCATGCACAGTCTGCATTTGGAGAGGTTTTGCATTGAACCACTGTATTTCTGAATCTTTTGCTTATGATTACATTATCGATTTGGTTTTTGTCTATCTATCTATCTATCTATCTATCTATCTATCTATCTATCTATCTATCTATCTCAGTTTGCCCTTTTCTATCTATCTATCTATCTATCTATCTATCTATCTATCTATCTATCTATCTATCGCAGTTTGCCCTTTTCTATCTATCTATCTATCTATCTATCTATCTATCTATCTATCTATCTATCTATCGCAGTCTGTTCTATCTATCTATCTATCTATCTATCTATCTATCTATCTATCTATCGCAGTTTGCCCTTTTTCTATCTATCTATCTATCTATCTATCTATCTATCTATCTATCTATCTATCTATCGCAGTTTGCCCTTTTCTTTCTATCTATCTATCTATCTATCTATCTATCTATCTATCTATCTATCTATCACAGTCTGTTCTATCTATCTATCTATCTATCTATCTATCTATCTATCTATTTATCTATCTATCTATCTATCTATCTATCTATCTCAGCTCGTCCTTTTCTTTCTTTCTTTCTTTCTTTCTCTTGGGTGTTCTTGAAACCAGGTATTAGTTATAACCTGGTCATTCGCCTTACACCACTGGATTCATTTTCACCCCGGTCGTTGTGGATTACTAAGCCAAAGTTACCAGTTGTCTCCTCTTCTCTCTTCTTGCCTATTTTGCCATTCAAGTCTTTCATGATGATTGTAATTTCTTGGGTTTTACATTGAGTCTTGGCATTGTCAAGAGTGGAGTAGAAAGATACTACTTCTTCCTCAGTGCTTTGTGTTGCTGGTGCATAGACTACTATAATTGCTATTTTGAAGAGTCTCCCTTTCAGTTTGACCAGGAGAACTCTTTCAGAGAACTGACAGTATTCCAAAAACGAATTCCTTATTAAGCCGCCTACCTTTTTGTTATTTTTACCTCCTGCATATATGATTCTGTGGTTTTTGCTGCTAGGGTCTCCATTGTTTGGACATCTAGTTTCGCATATGCCCAGAATTCTGATGTTTAATCGGCTCATTTCCTGCTTGACATTCTCAAATTGACCACAGTTACTCCGCGTCCTGACGTTCCATGTTCCTAGAGCAATTTTTTTTTGTTGTGCACAGTTGCAGGGTAACGGTCTTTCCGGGCGAGAGTCAAAAATTGAAAAAAATATGTTCCCTTTACGTCGATGGTGCTAACAGTCGCGGAATGGCAGTCTGGTGACACCTGTTGCCCATGTTGGTCCTTACAGGGCGAAGAGTTACTTCTTTTGGAAGTAACCTCTTCACACCGTTGGTTTTTATGTCTATTTGTAAAGTCATGATTGTTATCGACAATGATTGTGGAATGGTACCCCGTTGCCTTCTCCACGGTGATCTATCGAGACACTAGTTAGCTGGCTGTTGACTCTAGTTAGCTGGCTGTTGACTCCTTAAGACTTCCTCTGTCTTCTATAGGCTTAATTTTTCTCCTACCGGATTACTAATATCTCGTACATATCTCGTGCATATATATATATATATATATATATATATATATATATATATATATATATATGAACGGGTAGAAACGAGGTGCGGGATGAAAGAACGTAAATATTAAGTACATACTTAATACACGTCTAAATGGCTAGTCGGGTAGAAGATAATGCAGATTCCCAGATTAGTATTTCTCCTACAAAAGGTCAATAGACACCTCTTAACACACTAACCTGCTCCCATTCTATCAAACACTCTTCCCATCTCATCCTCGGTATCCTTACTCATCTGTCACCTTCCTCCTGACATTCCCTATGTTTAACCACTCCTTCTCTTTACCTTCCCCTATGTAGCCCCATGCGCAATAGTGGCAGTGGAATGCCTTGCTTGGGGTGTGATGGTCATCAGCAAAACGAGCAGGCCAAAATGCCAAATACAGGTGGGTGATACTAAAATCAAGCAGGTACAGAAATTTAAATACCTGGGAAGTGTTATAACAGAAGACGGAAAGTGCGATACAGAGATCCGAAGGCGAATTGGTACGGCGAAAGACGCATTGTAGAAGATGAGTAAAGTATTAAGAAATAGGAAAATTTCGCTAGAAACAAAGAAGAGAGTACTGGATTGCTATGTGATGTCAGTTCTTCAATATGGCAGTGAATGCTGGACAATATCATCAAGGATGAAGGAAAAACTTGAAACAATTGAAATGTGGTTCTACAGAAGGATGCTGCGAATATCATGGATTGAGCATATGAGCAATGATGAGGTTTTGGAAAGGATGGAAACGAAGTGGAAATTGATATTGAGCATCAGGAAGAGACAGCTAAAGTTCCTGGGGCATACAATGAGAAAGGAGGGCTTGGAAAGACTGATACTAACAGGCCAGATAGAGGGAAGGAGAGACAGAGAAAAACAGCATATAACGTACTTGACTGGCCTGAGTAGGTTGAGAGCTGAACGGGGGTTGCGTGGTGTAAGAGAAGAAAGCATGTCAAGAGCCAACAGGGATGGGGATACATGGGGGGGCATGATCGTCTACGTCCTGAAAGGACAAGGCACATAGAAGAAGAATGTATATGCCAACTGTTAATAAGAATTTATAATGTGGACATAAAGAGGGGGGATCAAATCTAGACTGGCAAAGGAAAAAACAAGATTATTTGCTACTCAGAATATTTGCTGCATAAACCACGGTTTGGCATTGCGTGTGTGTCGAGCAAACAAAAATATGACTGAGCAGGCGTCCGTAACAAGCTAAAATAAATACCTACTCGGATATGAGTTAGCCAGCCAAATTAGATATTTCATTTGATTACAAGCAAATTTTCTAGTGAAGAATCCCTTAGTTAAATTTTATCCGTGAACTAGCAATTTAACCTGGTTTCACTCGGCTAGTTTAAGGAATAATAAGAATAAAAAACATGATGAATTTACATAGCAAATACACAACGTTCACCCTTGTCACTTTTATAGATATAGATTAGCCCGGATTCACTCAGGTAGTTTAAGGAATAGTAAGAATAAAAAACATGATGAATTTACATAGCAAATACACAACGTTCACCCTTGTCACTTTTATAGATATAGATTAGCCCGGTTTTACTCGGCTAGCTTAAGAAATAATATGAATAAAAACATATGATTAATTTACATAGCAAATACTTACACAACGTACTCCCACATCACTTTTATAGATATAGATTAGCCCGGATTCACTTGGGTAGTTTAAGGAATAATAAGAATAAAAAACATATGATGAATTTACATAGCGAATACTTACACAATGTCTTTTTTATAGATATAGATAGCAATGTAGTATGTCCCTATTTAATTAGGGTGGGAAGGGGGCAACATATATAGATATAGATAATAAAAAAGGGGTGATCGATTCTATATTATAATAAATACATAAACTAATCCCTGACTTTGTGGGGTGATAATATATATTTTTCTACTCCTAATTTGGGCTTTCTGAAAAATTTCAAGGTGCCGTTAGCGTTCAAAAATGTTGATCTACATCTGAGCGCAACTCCCGTCGAGCTAGACCGCAAAATGCAGACGCTAAGTCGAATCTATCAAACAAATAAATACTTACACAACGTCTACCCTCGTCACTTTTATAGATATCGATTTTAACTATTGAATTGATTTTACTTGTGAATCGATATTTTTTTATTTTTATTAAAAAAACTCGTAGAAATAATATCATCGGAGAGAAGAAAAAAAGAAATGATCTTTATGAGAATGAAGATGTCAACAGTCAGACGGACAACATTTGTTTTACTTTCTCCTTTATTGAAAACTAGCAGTATAGCCCAGCGTTGCTCGAGTGTAATGAAAGCTTTAAAACTAATCCATGGTCCAGGAGCTCAGACTCTTTGGACGTTGGTACGAAAGACTAAAAAGCAATAGTTGTTTCCAGTTAAAGCGAAACAGTAGACTGAAAGAAAAATGAATAGATGTAAGTCAAATTTTGATTTCCTGGTATCGATATCATATAAGTGTTTTTCGTCGTAAACTGAATTTTGAAGGCTAAATAAGTCCTCTGAGTAAATGGTATCATGGCTGAGACTAAGAATTACAATTATACTTACTTAGCGCCAAACCCGAAGCAAAAACTAAAATAAAAGGGCTGAAAAAATACAGACATACAGGCAGATAAACAAACACACACGCAAACATCTTGTCTTTTATATATATATATATTATCGATTTTCAGCACTATTGTAAGAATTGCAACCTTGAAACTTCTGAATATCGTTTCTTATGTCTTTGTCTATGAGTGTATCAAATTTGATTAAAATCGAACCACTCCTTCTATGACCCGATTTATTCGATTATCGATTTTCGATATTTATCGGGGGTACCTCGACACGAAACCTAGCTAAGAACACTCGCAGACGCTTATAGTACAACTGTGTAAATTTTCAAGAAAATCGTTTCAGCCGTTTCGGAGTCTATAGGTAACGGACACACACAAACACACACACACATACACACACACACACATACAAATTCCATTTATAAAATAAGTTAAGGTTTCTTCGCGACACAGTGTGTCGGGAAAGAAGGTTACTGATACTTTTTAATTGTTGGATAAAAGAATGTAATTTTTAATAAATGAATTTCTCAAAATCGCTTGAAAAGATTCACATATCTTCTGTATTCACCAGGTATTGCATTCTTAAATCTGTATTTTTCGTTTTTTTTCCTCACTTTTTGGCGTTCATGCTTCATTTGGGAAAAAAAAAGTTTGGGATTTTTATTTATTTTTTTATTCTGTTATGCGAAGCTATCCTGGCCAAGGTATCAGCAGCCACTTGTTACCCCTCCCCGCTATGGTCTGTTGTTTGAATTCAAATTTACCAAGCAGCTTAACTCGATGTTGATTTTTGGGAAAAGCAAGCAAAAAAAGTTTGGGATTTTTATTTATTCATTTATTCTGTTATGCGAAGCTGTCCTGGCCAAGGTAAGAGCAGCCACTTGTTACCCCTCTCCGCTATGGTCTGTTGTTTGAATTCAAATTGACCAAGCAGCTTAACTCGATGTTGATTTTTGGGAAAAGCAAGAATTGAAGAGTGAAACTTTCTTAATTCAAATTTCCTGTGTTAAACTGTGAAGTATGGTACGAATTATTTCTTAAATCTGTATTTTTCGTTTTTTTTTTCACTTTTTGGCGTTCATGCTTCATTTGGAAAAAAAAAGTTTGGGATTTTTATTTAATTCAATCTTTCTGAAATAACCGCAAAATGAAGGTCGTTCTGAATGGGCGTGCCTCTTCGTCCTACAGCACAAATGCTGGTGTCCCACAGGGCTCTATCCTGGGCCCGACGCTCTTCCTTATTTTCATCAACGACCTCGCAGATGAGATCAAATCCCAAGTAGGCATCTACGCAAATGACACTACAATATACAATATACTCCCGCACCAGTAAGAAACCTGTCGTGGCGGACAGACATAATCTCGCTGCTGACCTTGAACGGGATCTACACTCTGTGGTGAACTGGGGCAAGAAGTGAGTTGTCAGAGAAGATCTACTATTGTTTGAGACTAAAAACTATAATTTAACTAAGTTAGAGCTAATTCTACAGTAAGAACCACAATAAAAGGCCTGAAATCCTGATCTTGATCAGACCTGATCGAATATCGGGGTATCGATTTCCGATATCGGGGGAAAATCGAAAAAAGAGATGAGTAGCCCAAGTATATTTGTGTGAAGTTTGGTGAGAATTGGATAAAAATTCTGGATTTGTATAAAGAACATACACACAGGCAGACACACACACAAATAGCTTGCCTTTTATATATATATATATATATATATATATATATATAGGTAAAGTGGATTTTTATAAACAGTGCTCAATACAATACATATATAATGATTTATATTTATTGTATTGAGCACTGTTTATAAAAATATAAATGCCAGGAGACTCAAAACCGTAAAACCTTGGATTCTCTTCACCTGGATATATATATATATATATAGTTAAGAACCAACATCGGACATTGCCTGATGACGAGATTCTATCTCGTTACATAGAAATTTCCGTGTCACAATGCGCATTTAATTCATAATTATATGATTATATATATATATATATATATATATATATATATATATATATATATATATATGTACTAGCATCATAGCCCGGTGTTGCCCGTGCAACTCAGAACATTTTAGTAGTAGGACTCGGTCAGATAAAAGAATGATTATATAAAAAATTGTTGTTTAAAAATTGTTAAAATCTTCCATTAAAAAAATGTATTCCCGTTTGTTTTGCGTAAACGTGATTTGATGTTTTGTGTGACATTGTAAACAACATTGCGTTTGTTTTTGTTTCAAAATTACGGAGGAAAACATTTACATTTTTTGTTGACTAAATGAATTTAACATAAAAATAAAAATTATTTAGTTTTACTGAAATAGAAATATAAAAACTATTACGCTCTCAGTTAAGAAACTTCTTTTTTAAATATTTCTTTTGTTTCAAAATTACGGGGAAAAATATTCACATTTTTTTGTTAAGCAAATGAATTTTTAAAACGTTGGAATAATTATTATTTTTTAATCATTATTTTTTTAATTTTTTTTACTCGCGTTGGACACGTGTAGTTTGATTTCTTTAACGTAATCTAGAAAGCGTCTTAGAGCTTAGATATTTTACGGAGCAAATGTAAACAACCTGCACCATTGGCCAAAAAGTGCGAGAGGGAAAATTGCTGAACTTAAACTCAAAAAGTATGTGTCGACCTGGCTTCCCTGTAGATATGTGTCTCTAGAAAGTTTGAATGGCGTAGCTTAAAAAATGTAGGCGTGCATAGATTACAGTCACACACAGACTCAGAGATTGACTTTTATATATTTGGATATTAATAGAGTTAAGCAGCCTTTGAAATGAGGCTTCTGTAGATGTCCACCGGAAATCTAATCTAATCTAAAGTTATTTATAAATGGAACTTTGTCTCTGTGTGTGTGTGCGTGTGTGTGTGTGTGTGTGTGTGTGTGTGTGTGTGTGTCCGTTACCTATACACTCCGAAATGGCTGAACCGATTTTTTTGAAAATTTACACAGTTGTGCTATAAGCGTCTGCGAGTGTTCTTAGCTGGGTTTTGTGTCGAGGTACACCCCCCTACCCCGATAAATATCGAAAATCGATAATCGAATAAATCGGATTATAGAAGGAGTGGTCCGATTTTAATCAAATTTGATACAAAGTCATAAGAAACGATATTCAGAAGTTTCAAGATTGCAGTTCTTACAATAGTGCAGAAAATCGATAATATATATATATATATATATATATATATATATATATATATATATATATATAAAAGGCAAGATGTTTCTGTGTGCATCTGCTTGTCTGCCTGTATGTCTGTATTTTTTCAGCCCTTTTATTTTAGTTTTTGCTTCGGGTTATAGAAGGAGTGGTCCGATTTTAATCAAATTTGATACACTCATAGACAAAGACATAAGAAACAATATTCACAAGTTTCAAGGTTGTTGTTCTATCCTTGGATAACTTATTTGACTCCGATATTGGAAGTCGATACCCCGATATCCTACCGGGTCTGATCAAAATCAGTTTCTCAGCCCTTTTATTTTATTTTTTGCTTCGGGCTTGGCTCTAAGTAGGTATAATTGTAGTTCTTACTCTCAGCCATGATACCATTTACTCAGAGGACTTATTTAGTCTTCAAAATTCAGTTTACGATGAAAAAAACTCATTTGGTATCGATACCAGGAAATGAAAATTTGACTTACATTCATTCATTTTTTCAGTCTACTGTTTCGCTTTAACTGGAAACAATTATTGCTTCTTAGTCTTTTGTGCCAACGTCCAAAGAGTCTGAGCTCCTGGACCATGAATTAGTTTTAAAGCTTTTATTACACCCGAGCAACGCCGGGCTGTACTGCTGGTAAAAAAAATAAATCATGAATTAAATTGCATGTCTACAGTGACCGACCACTACTGCCATCACGCAATCAACAGTGCGTAAACGTAACTTTTATTCCCTCAGGAATATCTGAGATGGAAAAAATATGGCCGGTGCGTGCATATCATGCATAAACGAAACAATATGACCTGGAGGAAAAAAAAACACCCATTTGTCCATTATCAAGTACACACACAACTTTTGATATGTCTGTTAACTATAACACGGCTTGACCCAAGCATTGTGAATCAGTGAACAGATGGAATTGTTCGAAAGCCCTCTATAGTTCTGCTGGCACAAAGTGTGAAGTCATCGTGACTGAGAGTCTGAACTTATTAACCTTGTTCAAACAGCTGAACACGCCAGATTTTTCGCTTTCACTCAATCATGTTTCTTCTGTGGGTGTTGAACGAACAAAAATGTGCCTGAGCAGATATCTGCAATGCATCTCTCTGTATGCATATGGGCGAGAAAGAGAGGAGAGTAAAAAAAAGACGAATTAGCTACGGTGGTGGAGGCGGGTAGAGAAAGAGCAAGAGAAGGATGGGAACACATGACTGAAGACAGTTGGGAACGTAGAGAGAAAAGAAAAGAACAAGATAAATGGGGTGATGTGGAAAGGACTGGAGTCAAGTGGATAAGAGATGGGAATTGACATTGCATTTAAATTCCTGGATCATCAAAGCACACTTGATGTTGCAAAACAGAGGGAGGAAATAGCTGATGACAAGGATGGCAATTATTTGGAAGAAGGGATACACTTAAGATTGGAGGAGAGAGAAAGAGGATAAACAAGTAAACATTGAAGAATCCAATCGATAAATTTCCTACGATAAAAGGTCAACAACATTATCTCTTGAAAAATTTACATGAACGTTGTTGAATATGCGCATGAATATGAGGCGCTTCCATACTTTCTGTTGTGCTGAACGTAACATTTGGTCATTCTAAGTTCACAACATCGAAAATGAGGACAAAACTGGAAGCGGCCGAAATGTGGTTCTACAGAAGGATGCTACGGATATCGTGGACTGAGCATACAAGCAACGATGAGGTGTTGGAAAGAATGGCAACAAAAAGGAAATTGATGCTGAGCATCAGGAAGAGACAACTGAAGTTCCTGGGACATGCAATGAGGAAGGAGTGCCTGGAGAACCTGATACTGACTTGTCAGATAGAAGGAAGGAGAGACAGAGGAAGGCAGCGGATAACATATTTGCAGGGTCTGATCAGGTGGATGACGGAACGGGGGTTGCCAGGAGCAACAGGAGCAAACATACTAAGAGCCACAAGGGATAGGGAGACGTGGAGAGCCATGATCACCTACGTCCTGAAGGGGCAGGGCACATAGAAGAAGAAGAAGTGGAATTTAGTAGAATTGAGATGAAAGAAACTGAATGGAAGAAGTAAAAACGGCTAAAAACCTCCAAGACTAAAACAGAAAAGTGAATCTAAATGGAAACTGATTACAGAATGTTGCGTTGCGGTTCAGTGGATATCGGCTTGGAACGAGAAATCGGAGAGCCGAGTTCGGATTCCAGTTGAATTAATTGCATTCACTTACGCGCCAATACCATTGGGAAAGGTATTAATCCGTCTCTTCCCCCCAGTTATGGGTTAAATAGCAGGACAGATTGGGTTCTATGAAAGAAAAATATAGATTAAAATGAAGGAAGAAAAATTGAAAATACACATCAAATATGAAAAAAACAAAGACTAAAAACCCAACCTTACATGTTGTGGCAGGTGGGGTCACCACTATAGCTATAGGGAGATGGATAATGTTTATTAAACTGGCCTTGTGTCAAACATAACCGAACTCCTTACAACTTATAGATCCATTCGTAATTATCAGAAGGCTATCAGAGGATTTATTTGTGGAAGAATAAAAGTATACCTTTTTTTATGTTTAAATTAAAATTTATTTATAGAAAAGAATAACTTGAATTATTAGACGTTAAAAGTTCAATGGGAAGCAGTATTAAGAAGTTATGGGTATCAAGAGTTCGTAGTAGTAACTTGTGTGAATGTATGTATGAGCGTTATCCTTGGGTAATTATGACTTTGAAGCCTTCGCTCATTCTTAAAGGGTTCCGTTCGGTTATCAAGTATAAAAAGAGACAGACGGATGAACCTTGAGAACAAAGAGGTGAGAAAGAAAGATAGAGATAATGAAAATGATCGCTTGAACTTTGTCAAAGGAAGTGTTACTGGGTTCGTTATCTTTTCTCTGGCGACAGGCGAAATTGGCCCGTCATTTATTTCGTTTGTGGGGCTCGAAAATGTCATTTGGGAATTCACTCCCGGATGTGAATATGGCCTTTCCATTAGACAACAAACAAACTTTACGTCGGCTTGCGAAAAGGTCTGTGAAACAATTGTTTCTGAGAATTGAAGATTATTTGAATTTTACTTTTAGATGTTTCCTTGTTTTCTATTGGCCGAAAAACATTTCGCATCAAGGTGTGAAATTTTACGAGTTTTGTTTTGGATTCACTTTTGCGTGCGTGCTAAGCAAAGTTTGTAAATTCGAGTCTTTTTTCACTTTATAACAAAATCAATGAGTCTGTGCTTAGCATTTGAATTTAAATCTAGATTTTTTTTTATTCACGACAGTGGTAGACAATAAATATTTGTTAAAGATGACCAGATATTTCACCCAGTTTTTCGTTTTACAATATAATCATTCTGAATCCGTCAGAAGCTGATTTTTACATTATTTTCACAATGTTCAGGTAACAGACCTGAAGTTGATGTCCATACCACTTTATCAAAAAACTAGCAGTATAGCCCGGCGTTGCACAGGTGTAATGAAAGCTTTAAAACTAATCCATGGTCCTGGAGCTCAGACTCAGCCGAAAGAATACTTGAAATAATAAATTAATTGCGACAATTTACCAATCGCAACTAGTGTATATATATATATATATATATATATATATATATACTAGCAGTGTATACCGACATTGCTTGGGTGTAATGAAAGCTTTAAAACTAATCCATGGTCTTGGAGCTCAGACTCTGCCGAAAGAATATTTGTGCGAAGTTTGGTGAGAATCGGATAAAAATTGTGGATTTGTATAAAGGACATACAGACAGATAAACAGGCACACACACACAAACATCTTGCCTTTTATATATATATATATATATATATATATGTATTATCGATTTTCTGCACTATTGTAAGAACTGCAATCTTGAAATTTCTGAATGTCGTTTTTGATGTCTTTGTCTATGAGTGTATCAAATTTGCTTAAAATCGGACCACTCCTTCTATAACCCGATTTTCGATATTTATCGAGGTACCTCGACACAAAACCTAGCTAAGAACATTTGCAGACGCTTATATTACAACTGTGTAAAGTTTCAAGAAAATCGGTTCAGCCGTTTCGGAGCCTATAAGTAACGGATACACACACACACACACACAGACAAAGTTTCATTTATAAATAAGTTTAGATAAAAGCGGAAATGATTGTAAAATTAAAGAAAAAGCACCTAAAATTCAATAAATAAGATTTCAGAAAATTCTATCTCAATTTTAAAGACTACTGAGAAGTTAAAAATTATATAAAAAGGCACTGACGTTATATTTGTCAAGTAAATTTTACAGATATGTAAAATTAATAGTATTTTATTAATAAAATGAATAAAATCGGCTTAACTCTCACAACAGACATCAAGTGGAATGATTATATAGAATCCATAGCTAAATCCGCTGCTAAGAAAGTCGGTTCTCTGTGTAGGGCCAGGAAGTTTTTTTCCGCCTGAAACAATCCAGCACATATATAAATCTACCATCCGCTCTTGCAATGAATACTGCTGCCATATCTAGTCAGGTTCCCCTGCTATCAACCTAGGGGTCCTTGACAAAATCCAACGGAGAATCTGTAATGTGATCGATCCCGAACTGGTAGCCAAGATACAGTCACTTTCTCACCGGCGCAATGTAACTTCGCTGTGTCTCTTCCACAAACACTTTCACAGCTTCTGCTCCGATGAACTTATCTCTCTGGTCCCTCCTTATGCATGAATTTGCTCGAGTCACACGATTAGCAACTAGGTCCCATCATTTTACTATGAAACCAATAAAATGTAAACACAAATTCTACACTATCACCTTCTTTTCTCATACTTCCTGCCTGTGGAATTCCCTTCCGTTTACTCGCTTCCCCGACAGCTACAATCTCCAGGAGTTTAAGTGTAAAGTCAATAGTCATCTCCTATCTTGCTAACTTGCATCCTCTCTCTGATTCTCCTTTCTCCGTCCAATCCACTCTCAGTATCTTAACCTTTCTCCAGCCCACTTTCTGACACGCCCTGTAACCTGTCACTCTTTCTCATAACTTTCCTCTTAGCTATCGCTCCTACCCCACATTACCAAGGATCAGTCTAGTTTCCCTGAGAGCAAAAACCTGCGCCTTCTCGGTTTAACTCCCACATCAGACCTCAAGTACAATGACTATAGAATCCATAGCTAAATCCGCTGCTAAGAAAGTCGGTTCTCTGTGTAGGGTCAGGAAGTTTTTTTCCGCCTGAAACAATCCAGCACATATATAAATCTACCATCCGCTCTTGCAATGAATACTGCTGCCATATCTAGTCAGGTTCCCCTGCTATCAACCTAGGGGTCCTTGACAAAATCCAACGGAGAATCTGTAATGTGATCGATCCTGACTTGGCAGCTCAGATACAGTCACTTTCTCACCGGCTTCTCATGTGGCTTCCCTGTGTCTCTTCTACAAATACTTTCACCACATCTGCTCCGGTGAACTTAGCTCACTGGTGCCCCTTATATATAAATTTACTAGAGCCACAAGATTAGCACCTAGGTTCCACCCTTTTACCAATAAATTGTAAACGCAAATTCTACTCCATCAGCTTCTTTTCTCGCACTTGCCTCCTGTGGAATTCCCTTCTATTCGTTTTCTATTGCTTATCAACAGACAAGAAATTATTATGTAAATATAAAGTGTGGGATGGATTTTATATTACAAACAATATATAAATTGATCCCTCACTTTATGGCCACAGGCATTCTTGTCTTACCCACTTCCTGACACGCCCTATAACCTGTCACTCTTTCTCATAACTTTCCTCCTATGTAACCCCCTGCAAAACAGTGGCAGTAAAATGCCTTGCTTGGGACGAAATGATTTTAAAAAAATTTCTTGTAAAATCATTAATCCTCAAGCAGTATAAATATGAACAGAAAAATGAGTCAGTCAGTTAAATGCCATAAGTGAAACACACTTGGGCGATCATGTCTGGAAAGAGACATGACTGACTGGGCAGAAGATTATCCCGCAGTAAGTTGCCATGGCTTTCTGCGGTAGACTGGTTGCTAGCCAAGGCTATAGAACCCAATCTGTCCTGTTATTTAACACATAACTGGAAGGAAGAGACGGATTAATACCTTTCCCAAGGGTATTTGCGCGTAAGTGAAATGCAATGAATTCAACTGGAATTCGAACTCGGCTCCCCGATTTCTCGTTCCGAGCCGATATCCACTGCACCACAACGCACTCTTGCACCACAACGGTAATCCCGATTGTTCGTTTTCAGTTTTCAAGTGTCCAGCTTTTATTTTTTTCAGGTTGCTCTCATTTGATTGGCAAGTATTCGTTATCATTTTCTGCCATCGTTCTGATCTCTCAATGGCTGGATGAGCGCCAGGAATATTCCATTTAAAAAGCTTTCAAGAGCGAACCAGTCAGTCACCTGGAGATGATCTCTCCACCTGACACATGTAAACTGCAACCCATTTCATGGACTGCCGCCAAAATGTCCGGCTTACAAATTGCACGAAGATTGCCTCTCTTCCGCTTTGGCATCTGAAACACAAAAACCTACCAAATTTGTTTAAAAACGAAAACAATAAGGAAAAGAGACTTTCAGGTTTCATTATAATGACGGCTTCTTTACGCACTACACTTTTCCATTCGGAAATAACTTGAATAAAAATGAAAATTATTTTTTGATTTATAAATGTAGAAGATGTAATAAGTTTTATGACTATTTCATAATTGATCTCATTAACAGAAAAAAAATCTGACCTTTTTCATTTAATATCCAGAAAATGTCATTGTAAATAATCGGTACCGACACACAAAAAACAAACAAACAAAAAAACACGGAAAGAATAAAGGTGGAATCGATGATCATTTTTCGTATTTTTATTCAATCAGAATTGAAAAACGATTTTTAAATAAAAAAACTTTCCAGAATGAACAGGCATGAAACATTACAAAAAAAGAAAAAGTTTTTTCAGAAACAAAAACTGGATACAAAATAAACTTTTCGTTGACTTAAAACAAGGAAAATTATAACGGCTTCACTTCCGACATTTTGGAGATAAAGAAAAAAGAACAAAAATTACTAAGAAATTCTTAAAGAACTAAACGATTTCGAAAACGATTATTTACGAAAAATTTAATTTGACTTCATTTAGACTGATCGTCGTTCGTGGTCGAGAGGTCTAAGACGCGACAGATCACATGGTGGCTTCCCCTATGTGGATAGGGGTCGCAGGTTCGAATCCTGCCGAATGACACATGTTCGAAACAAAAATTTTTCGTAAATAATCAGACCGGTAGAAATATATAAGACTGTTTGATTATAAACAGAATATCTACTTAAATACGAGTATCGAGCAAAAATAATATCCAAACAAATAATTTCATATATATATATATATATTTAAACATCTCCAAATCCAAAGACTACCGGAAAGCACCTCGTACATATATACATATATATATATATATATATATGTGTGTGTGTGTGTGTGTGTGTATATATATATATACTAGGTGCCTTACAGCAGTTTTTGTATTTTTTCAAGAATGACATTTATTAATTTCAAAGAAGTGCCAACCTTTAACCGCCTTCAATGCACTTGCAACGCTTTAGCGACACCATGAAAATCATGTAAATCTTCCGAAGGGAAGTTATAATGGACCCTTTTCAGTGTTCGGCCTTCTTCAATGGCGGCATCACATTGCTACAGACACAACCCGGCCTAGAGGGCAAATAACTTTCCGCGAAGCATGCAGACCATGATATCTTTAAGAAACTTGTATAGCGAGACTGCGAGATTGCACTGGAAGAAGGCGTGATACAGGGTCTCCGCCTTCTCGGTACAGCGCACGCTGTGTGGAGACTTTTCCAAGCTCGCCGCACAAAGCCTTCTGCCGACCTCACAAGCTCTACGAATCATCAGTCAGATGAGTGATGCCTCATCGTTAGTGAGGCATTTCAACACGTACGTCCAATGCCATATTGAGTGAGCCTCCTGTAAGATCGAGCTCGCCAATAAAATCAGCCTGAGCAGATCCCGTAAATAACATAATATAATGCTCTTCGAAAAAGCATCTGGACGTCGAAGAGGCCTTCCGCCGCTCGCAGGGATCGTTTCAGATCTATCTTACATTTTTGATAGAAGGAGCACTCACCTCGGGATAAACGGCGGGACTCTTCATCGGACGAGTGCCCACTTGCCAGGGATGAGAAGTTCTTGTAGGCGTCTTTCTTCCAGAATTCTCCTTCACCATCCGTCTGCAGGCACATTACATCCAGGAACGCAATGCCAAACGTATGTTGACGAATCTCAACGCTAGGCATATCCAGACTGCCCTCAGAAGATGCAACAGATCTCCTGAGATACTTTGAAAGACTTGCCTCTCCACAAGAAGGAGAACAAGAGCCTGATAAATTGCATTAGTATGATAAACAGGAGAGGCAGCAAAAAGAGTTGGTAAAGGAGAATCGAGCAGATGTTCGGGGCGCATAATTCCGCTCTCTCCCCTTAAAGGAAAGATTCTTCCGGGACCACAAAGCAATTTTGGCCTCGGCTTTCTCCCGCAGCGCCGACCAATTCATTTCCAACTGGATATCAGGACCGAAGCAGACGCCGAGTATCTTTATCGGCCTGTCTGTTCAGAGGAAAAATCTGGAAAGAGAAACTCACTTCCACGCACTTAACCGCATGCCCACAGACTTATCGCGGTTGATCTTGGCCCATGTCACAGTCTAATACCCTCTGATTTTTTTTACTGACTCCGTCTGTCTCGGCCCTGCTCGACACAAGAACAGCATAGGCGGAGTAACCGGCTGAGGTGGTAGCATCAGGTATGAAATTCCACGCAGGACCCGATTTGCCTTTAACTTTCAAAGGAAACGCCCCAACGCAAGAACATACAGAAAAGGTGAAAGCGAACAACCTTGACTTCGATCGAACTCCACTTACTTCCACCAGTGCACTGAGAGTCGCATACAAGAAACGGATTCAGTAGTGAAATTAGGGCCCGAAACCGTCGGCTGAAAAAAAAGCCTCCAGTCATCGATGGTCAGTCCTGTCGATTACCTTAGGCTGATCTAAATTGATCAGCGCGGCTTCACTGTCGACTTGCTCGATGATCAAGCGTACCACATGAAGGCTGTCCTGAATAGTCCTGCCCTTTACAGCACGTGTCTGTTCGGAGCGAATAAGACTAGACAGGACAGCCTGCAAACGGCCGTCTAAGAATCTGGTTAAAATGTTTAATTTTGTATTTAGCATCGTTAAAGGCCGAAAGTTACCTAACCCATCCACACCGTTCTTGTCCTTTAGTACTAACTTGACCACACTCCTGGTATAGCGATGATATATAAACCCTTTTCTTCATCTTGTTGTTGAAAATCAGTTTCAGCAGAGGTACAAGGACTAGCGACTATCTCGAATACAGTTCGTAGGGTAGACCATCTAAACCGGGAGAATTGCCCCAGCCAACCAGCTTACGCGCTTCCCAGATTTTCGTCTCTGTAATGGGAACTTCGCGGCATCTTTAGCCGCCTCGAGGCGAGAAAATTCGGCCATAAGTGTCGAACTAAGCAGAGCTTCTGAAAGTAATCACGAAATGCCTCACATATGCCCGCGTTTGTTGTCGAGGTCCGATTTTGCGGTAAGGTGACGCGCGCGACATGTGGTTGTGACGCTTTTCTGGCTTTCTCCGCCCGCATTTCAGAGGGCATATTTGTCACTTTGCAAGACATTCTTTTCAACCTAGCCCCAAATACCAAACCTTGAGCTATGTCCCCGCTAACACGGGATTTAATGGCCCAATCAACTTTTTCCTCAATTGCCGTTTGCGCTGCTAGACTAGCTAGATTGAGCCAACGGCTATTGTCAGTAGTAAACGACATAATTTTCAATTTTAAATTATCGCACCACCTATTCCAAACACAGCCCCGTCAACTCTCGCTGTAGAATTAGGAGCAGCTGGTGCTGGAAATCTCGTCCAACAAATAATGATGCGTTCAATTTCCAGTAGCCAGTCATTCTAGGCTTAGGTTTATCTAAGTTTACGCGAACCCGGATGAGGCTATGATCCGTGTAAACTATAGAATGAACATTTGGACAATTTAAGAGCCCTACTTCGACTCTCTTAAATCGGTCGAGATAACTAGAACGCATCACCAAAGACGATCCGCCTTTATTAATCCAAGTCCACACTACTTCCTGTGGGTGCACGTTAAGATACTTGCTGAAAAGGTCTCTAATCGGTTTCACGTCTCAGTTGTTAGTACTTGTATTGGAACGTCTCAGCTGTTAGTACTTGTATTGGAACGTCTCAGTTGTTAGTACTTGTATTGGAACGTCTCAGTTGTTAGTACTTGTATGGAACGTCTCAGTTGTTAGTACTTGTATTGGAACGTCTCAGTTGTTAGTACTTGTATTGGAACGTCTCAGTTGTTAGTACTTGTATGGAACGTCTCAGTTGTTAGTACTTGTATTGGAACGTCTCAGTTGTTAGTACTTGTATTGGAACGTCTCAGTTGTTAGTACTTGTATTGGAACGTCTCAGTTGTTAGTACTTGTACTGAAACGTCTCAGGTGTTAGTACTTGTATGGAACGTCTCAGTTGTTAGTACTTGTATGGAACGTCTCAGTTGTTAGTACTTGTATTGGAACGTCTCAGTTGTTAGTACTTGTATTGGAACGTTTCAGTTGTTAGTACTTGTATTGGAACATCTCAGTTGTTAGTACTTGTATGGAACGTCTCAGTTGTTAGTACTTGTATTGGAACGTCTCAGTTGTTAGTACTTGTATGGAACGTCTCAGTTGTTAGTACTTGTATGGAACGTCTCAGTTGTTAGTACTTGTATTGGAACGTCTCAGTTGTTAGTACTTGTATTGGAACGTCTCAGTTGTTAGTACTTGTATTGGAACGTTTCAGTTGTTAGTACTTGTATTGGAACGTCTCAGTTGTTAGTACTTGTATGGAACGTCTCAGTTGTTAGTACTTGTATTGGAACGTCTCAGTTGTTAGTACTTGTATGGAACGTCTCAGTTGTTAGTACTTGTATGGAACGTCTCAGTTGTTAGTACTTGTATTGGAACGTCTCAGTTGTTAGTACTTGTATTGGAACGTCTCAGTTCTTAGTACTTGTATTGGAACGTCTCAGTTGTTAGTACTTGTATGGAACGTCTCAGTTGTTAGTACTTGTATTGGAACGTCTCAGTTGTTAGTACTTGTATTGGAACGTCTCAGTTGTTAGTACTTGTATTGGAACGTCTCAGTTGTTAGTACTTGTATTGGAACGTCTCAGTTGTTAGTACTTGTATTGGAACGTCTCAGTTGTTAGTACTTGTATTGGAACGTCTCAGTTGTTAGTACTTGTATTGGAACGTCTCAGTTGTTAGTACTTGTATTGGAACGTCTCAGTTGTTAGTACTTGTATTGGAACGTCTCAGTTGTTAGTACTTGTATTGGAACGTCTCAGTTGTTAGTACTTGTATGGAACGTCTCAGTTGTTAGTACTTGTATTAGAACGTCTCAGTTGTTAGTACTTGTATTGGAACCTATACAATCTAAGTCAAGTTAAGGACTAAAACTACCAAACGAGATATAGTCAAAACCGGCTCGATCCACCGAAACAAATTAGGCCGCTCAGCATGAGCATTGGGCACTTAAACTCCAATGTGAAGAAAAGCCTTATTCTTTATGGTAACATCCAGCACACAAAGCCTACCTGCCGGATCTGTGAAAACACGAGTACATGCTCACCACCCAGGAAACACCTCTCAAACATTAAAACATGCTAAATGAAGGATAAATCCCGAATGTTCTCATGACCGTGAGTTGAAAGCCGGGTCTCCTGCACACAACATATATTCACTCCGAGTCAGTCCGAGTGAGTCTCTCACTGCGAAACTCCGGGCATTCACATGTACAGATGTGCGTTGTGGTGCATTGGATATCGGCTCAGAACGAGAAATCGGGGAGCAGAGTTCGAATTCCAGCTGAATTCATTGCATTCACTTACGCGCAAATACCCCTGGGAAAGGTATTATTCCGTCTCTTCCTTCCAGTTATGGGTTAAATAACAGGACAGATTGGGTTCTATAGCCTTGGTCGGCAACCAGTCTACCGCAGAAAGCAATGACAACCTACTGCGGGATAATCTTCTGCCCAGTCAGTCATGTCTCTTTCGAGGCGTGAACGCCCAAGCGTGTATCACGTATGGCACTCAACTGACTGACAGGGAGAGGTGAAGAAAAAACGGGGTCCTCTCTGAATAATACTGCTGTAACTTTAGCACCAGAGGCCTTCTTCTCTGGACAGGAAAAGGAGAGTCTCTCCGCACTTTCAACAAATTGGTTTTACGACGGGACACAATGACAGGCAGATTTCGGCTGCAATTGGGGATGAATGTAATAAGCGTAGAAATACAATACTTTCATGACAAGATGTACATCGCCGGAAGTTTCAGTAAAGGAAGAAAATCGACCAAAAATCGACAGAAATTTGTCGCCTACGTAGAACGTCATTCTTCAGTTAATTACATGACTTCGTGAGAGTTACAGGAGAGAAAAAGTGCAAGATATAGTTCGTTTTTTTATGGACATTTAGATAAAAAAGATAAGTTTCTTCAATAACTAATTGTTGATTTGAGTTCAGCATATACATTTGCACAGAGATAATGGTATTTTGGATAAACTTGAAGGGGAAAAGCCGTCGGGAGTTAAAACGAACTTTTACCCACAAAAGAAGTCTAACGTAACCAGGGTTTGCTCCATTCACGCAAACCACACTTGCTACATTTACCCATATTTTGCTGAAATCTGTCGATATTATACCCTTTCTGTCAGGTCTGATGTTCATCCTGAGCTGATGCCCAAAGAATCTAATCAGATGCTGATAAGAATAACGTTCATATCGCAAGATACCTTCCATCGCGTCGTCCAAATCACCATTCGTGAGAAACACCAACGTTTCAAACAGCAACGTGAGAAACACTGTCCGTTTCACCCCAGAATATAGAAGCGACATATTATCACAGGCATACGCGAGATCGATGGATACTAGCTGTTCGGGAACGCTACGAGCCGTCAACTTACCGATACAGACCCAGAACGAACGCACCTGTGGACAATGGTAGACGGCGTGCGCAGCCGTTTCTTCTAAACCAAGTTTACACCGATGACAGTCGGGCAAATCCGCCCCACCCCATCTGAAAACCATGTCATTGAGAGACCGTTCCTAATCAATCACCAGGCAAGCGAAAACTTAGGGTTACTGAGGTAATATGCTGATGGCACCCAAGACCAAAAGAAGCACTATTCGGCCACCGACAAACCAAGCCGATAAAATAGATGGTCCTTCATTGGAGCCCCCTCCACTAATAAACGATACAAGGGTCTCCGAGGCCGAGATAGGTCAGTAGACCGAGGAATGGCCCGTTAGGCCTCTCGACTCTGCGAGTAAGAATTCCGATTAATTTTGGGACTTATCTCTGTGCTCAGCCTTCGAAACGGAGCGAGTGATAGTAAGTCTAGGGATGGAGTCCCTTACACACCTCTCTAAAATCAAATTCTCGGTCAACGTGAGGCATACGAAAGCCAACCACGAGTCGCGTCTATGACTCACCACATGTGGCATATCTAGCCACACCCATGACACGGACGATTGACGAAGATATATCTGTTAGCCTGATGCTTGCCTCCACCCGACAAGAGGGTGAACAATAAGCACTCGATCGCCTACCTACGGTCATCACAGAGAAGGAATAGCCACAACCGATAAAGCATGTAACACACGCTTTAGTCCTCCCCTTCACTCACAACCGCCGTCGGAGTCACCTCTCGACCAACGCTTCGACCTTTGCCAGTACCTCCGACTTCTTCAACTGGAGATCTGGCCCGAACCACACATCAACGTCAGTCTAACTGAAAGTCCCCGGAAGCGAGACCCCTTTCCAGGCATCTAACCGCAAGCCGGATAACTTGTTGCGATTAATTTTGGCCCTCGTCAACTTTTCGTACCGTTCAAGCACCTTATGTACCACCTCAATGTCGTCCCAGAACGACACGAAAATGGCTATGACATCAGCATACGCAGAAACCCTGGATCGAACCCCATTACGGACAGCGTTTCCACGTAAGGCCGGACAAGTAGGGGCTCCAACGCAAAGCGTAAAGTAGGGGGCAACAGAAGATAACCCTGACGAAACGACTGAGGCAGATAAAGTGCTCGACCGCTTTCCGTTTACCTATACCAGAGAATTGGGGGAGTGATACAGCAGGCTGCTCCACTCAAAGAAATCGGGTTTAAGTCCGGCGGCCTTCAGGGGAGCAGCCAGATAGCGATGGTCGACCCTATCAAATACCTTGGACTGATCTAAATTGATCCTGCTTGTCGTCTTTTACACCCTCTATGTTTGTGCTGATCAGATGCAGGTTGCTCTAAATTGTCCGATCCTTCACTGCGTATACCCAACAGAATCTCGGCAAATGACTGCAAAACCTCCGTCACGGTCTTGGCAAAAATCTTTAACTCTGTGTTTAGCAGAGTTATGGGCCTGTAATCATCTAAGTCCTTCCCAACACCCTTGACCTTTTTCAATAGCCTGATCACACCCCTGGAGATTCGATCGAGGACGGACCTCTGCCGGAACCAGTTATTGAACACGACAGTCAAAATCAGTACAAAGATGTGCGACAGATTCAATTAGAATTCAAATCATTACATCCCGGAGACTTGCCAATGCCGACCCCCTTCAATGCCAAGTGAACTTCACCCTCCGTGATCTCATCTCTCGTAGCTATCTGTTTTATTCGGCGAAGGCCAATGAAAGTCAGCGAAATAGTAGGTTATGACCCTTCAGAATAGTCAGTCTTTGTTATTACGCTCATTTTCTTTAATCGTTCTAACTCATTATTTATCAGATCCAAATACAACAAACGGAACGCTTCTTTTAGGCCTGAACGCCTGTTTAACATCCAAGGCCTTCTGTAAACACTCGTGGATATTCATCTCTTAATTCAGAAATGAATTTTTTTTGCTCTTTTCTTGATGGCAAAACGCACCTTGTTACAAAAAGAGTTAATGAGTAATTCCCATAAGTTGAAAAGCTTTATTCAATCAGTGCTAAACAAATTCGTTGCACCTGACAGTATGTAGACTTTTGATTTGAAATTTCTTTCGAACAACGAAATATTACAACTAAATTCGCCTTGGAAATTTAGTTTGGGTTGGTTTGGTTTGAGTTTACGGCATATCAACACCTCAATGGGTCATTTAATGCCGACGAGATTTTTACAATAGATTTGTATGAATAGAATATACTTTCTTTGTAAAGTGGCTTTCGTTGAGAGTCAAATGTATTGCTGGTAATTTTTTTTCCTTCACGTATTTCTGTTGGTATCATTTTTCCTTCAAAAACGTATTTTTGGTATCACCTTTCCTTCAAAAACATTTTGTTGGTAATATTTTTCATTGAAAAAAGTTTTGTTGGTAAATACTTTAATAGCATTTTTACCCTTAGCTGGGACCCTAACAGGTGCTACTACTCCGGGGTAGGGTAGACCTGGAAACAACATCAATTAAGAGGTGGTTCCATGCTCAGCACAACTTCCCAATCAGATGCCTTGCTGCCGGATGAAGTTTACGGTCATACCCAGGAACGGAAATTTAGTTGTTTACCAAACACACCTCTGGCGATTTTTTCGAGCTTGTCAATGTCGGACAATCAATTTTTTTTCAAACTTGTTCATAATTGAAATATCGCTCCCGGTAACAAGTAATAGTTTTACTGTATTGCCATTTATCTTTACGTTTAGGCATTTCCTTTATTTGCTATCCGGTATTTCTTTTTTATATAAGACAGGCTCCAAAGGAGAGTCTGTAATTTGATAGGTACTCATCTGGCGGCTCGACTGCAGCCACTTCCCCATCGTCGAAATGTTGCCTCCCTTTGTCTGTTCTATAAATACTCTCATGGCTTCTGCTCAGACGAACTTAAGTCACTGATGCCTCCTCAACAGGTGTTTACTCGTGCAACCAGACTGGCAACTGGGTCCCACCCATTCACAGTCAGGTTAGCCAAATGCAGACGACGATTCTACTCCTTCAGCTTCTTCTCTCGCACTTCCCGTCTGTGGAACTCGCTCCCGTATTCTTGCTTTCCTGATGGCTACAACCTCCTGAAATTTAAATGCAAAGTCAATACTCATCTACTAACCACTGGACTTTAGCTCTCTTCCCACCCCCGTATAACCTTCCCTTTCTCTCCACCTATATATCTGTCATCGCACTTGCTTTCTCAGCTTTCTAGTGTTCCTTTCTAACTAGTTTGTACTCCTCACTCTTTTCTAATTAATCTTTTTACATTTATGTAGCCCCCTGCACATCAGTGGCGTTTCCACCTTGCTCGGGGGGAAATGATTAAAAAAAAGGAAAAAATACGATATTCACTTCCGTTTTAATTTTTTCTTTTTTACAATGAGATTTTTTGTTACTAGCTCTTTGAGAACCATTTCCAGGCTATATTCTAGTGTTGCCAGCAGTATTTCTAATATAAAAAACAGTTCCTTTAATAACACTTTGAGTCATGTCTCCCAGAAACACTATTGATCGAATCAGTGTGTCTTTAGTAAAGCGACGAATTTTGTGCGCACGCTTTTTCACCAAAAAGACTGACACCATTTTCTTTTCAAACTTCTTTAATTCCTGGGGCTTTTCCAAAGCCAGCCATCTTTCAGAAGATAGTCGAAACATGTAGCCCTTTTCAGAAATCCCACAATATTTATTATACAACTTGGTGGAGACTTCCAGCAAGAGGGCGGATCCCTGGCGGTCTTGGTTTTATTTGTTTCACTTACATTGGTCGATTTATTTACTTCAGTATTTTCAGGATTATTTTTCTTGTTTCCACCGGTAATGCAGGAAACTCAAATAAATCCTCCTTACTTCACCACAGCATCTGGAGGATAAGATTTAGAGGAAGAACCAAACAGGTCCTTCTTCACTAATAAACGTTGTCGGCCATGTTTAAGATTTTCTCTTAATTAGAACCAATCACGAAATTCTTATCTTGGGCTACCTTCAAAAGGTAGGGGGAAGGGACAAATTGAAAGCTTTCTCGCTAAGGAAGATGGAAAGGAAAAATAAATACGGCCATGGGGAAATAAAAATTCTCAGTCTAGATAAAACAAGTTAGACTCCCAAATGAAAATGTTCTCGCTTACTTATTCCTGATAGAATTAGTTCATCATAACGTTCATAGGGGTGTTGGGATATTCCATTTTAACACTATCGTATCAGAAGTTTGTGAGTTTTTGAAACGTCATTCTTGCAATATATAGCCGCGCGTTATGGTGGAGCAGAATTGGTCCACGTCGATTTTTGCAGGTCTCATTTTTTCAGGAATGGATGCATTTCAGCAAGTTGATTGCAGGAAAGCTATGCATTAGTGCCCTGATCGGCTTCCAGAATGCTCAAGTGCATAACACCAATTTCAAACCACCAGACAGTCACCGTAATCTTTTGTAGACGCAACTTTGGCCCAGGGAAATGTTTGGGGGACTCATCAAGATCAAACTGTCATAACGGTTATCACGAAGGATCCACTTTTCATCACAAGTGACTATTCGGTCAAGAAACGGATCATTGATGTTACGCAGGAACAGCATCGAGCAGACTTCAAAACGCCTAATTTTGGATTTTCATTGAGATCATGAGGAACTGATTTATCGATCTTTTTCACCTTTCCAATACTCTGCAAATAGCATGAAACTATTGTAGTACTGACACCAAGCGTCTGAGACATTTCTCTGGCACTTTGACGTGGGTTTTGCCCAGCAACAGCTTTCAATTGTTCGTTGTCTATCTTCTTCATTTTCAAGGCTCTCATCATTAGCACGGAATTTCTAAAACCACATTTGTACTGTTCGATTAATTGTTGACCTATCTCTTCATGCTCTGATGATATTGGCAGAAGTTTGGGAGATACTGTGCCTAATTTTGAACTCATGCAAGAAAAGTAAACGATGATCATATTTTGTCTTCTTCTTCTTCTTCTATGTGCCCTGTCCCTTCAGGACGTAGGCGATCATGGATCTCCACGTCTCCCTATCCCTTGTGGCTCTTAGTATGTTTGCTCCTGTTGCTCCTGGCAACCCCCGTTCCGTCATCCACCTGATCAGACTCTGCAGATATGTTATCCGCTGCCTTCCTCTTTCTCTCCTTCCTTCTATCTGTCCAGTCAGTATCAGGTTCTCCAGGCTCTCCTTCCTCATTGCATGTCCCAGGAACTTCAGTTGTCTCTTCCTGATGCTCAGCATCAATTTCCTTTTTGTTGCCATTCTTTCTAACACTTCGTCGTTGCTTGTATGCTCAGTCCACGATATCCGTAGCATCCTTCTGTAGAACCACATTTCCGCCGCTTCCAGTTTTTTCCTCATTTTCGATGATATTGTCCAGCATTCACAGCCGTACTGAAGAACCGACATCACGTAGCAGTCTAGCACTCTTTTCTTCGTTTCTATTGAGATCTTCCTGTGTGTTAGTATTTTGCTCATCTTCTGGAACGCGTCCTTTGCCATGCCAATTCGCCTTCGGATCTCCGTGTCGCACTTTCCATCTCCTGTTAGAACACTTCCTAGGTACTTAAATTCTTGGACTTGTTTGATTCTGTTATCCCCCACCTGTATTTGGCATTTTGGGTTGTATCTTTTGCTGATGACCATGCACTCAGTTTTCTTAAAGTTTATTTGTAGTCCCTTCTTGTCACTCTCCACTGCTACTTTCTGTATGAGATCTTGCAGTTTCCTTTCCGTGTCCGCAATCAGTACTGTATCGTCCGCGTATCTTATGTTGTTCAGGTTGTGGCCTCCAATAATAAATCCTGGTGTGTCATCTAGGGTCCTCAAAATATTCTCGCTGTATAGGTTGAACAAATAAGGCCTTCAAGAATATTTCTGTCCGAAGATAAGTTAAAAATTATTATGTATACCACATATTAATTATGTATTCCAAAATAGTTTAATAATACAAAATATTTATAGAATTCAAGCATGCTAAATATAAGTTAATGAGAAATTCATGAAGACCCTTCACTTTCGACGTCATACCAGAACTTAAAAGCTTTATATTTCAGTGAAAGATGAAAAGCCACGTAATGAGATTAGTTTTGAGCCTTCAGGTACGTTTTTGGAATCGATTTTCTTTCGTAAATCTTTCCTTTGAAAAATCAAAAAGAAAAAGGATCAAAGTCTTCTTGATTCAAAACAACTAAAAATAGTTAACAAACAAAATGTTATAACTAGTTTTACCAATTTTTAAGGATGTTCTCTCTGGGTGTCTGAGTTTTTCGCAAATATAATTTAGTCACAACAAGCAAAACACTATAACTGTTAATTCTCTTTTGATGTCCTTTTCTCTTTGATGCCACCTTCAATTTTGATGTGTTATTTGCTTTTGGTGTTTTCCTCCATTTTGGTGCCCCCCCCCATTCACCCAGCACGTGTGTATTTGTATTAACGGCCGCTTCGGCCCTGTTTGATATTAAATGACAACACACATCTAAAAACATTTGTACATACAGAAAATATGTACCGATTTAAAAGAATACGAAAATATTTTACAATCCAATAATTCCTGTTTTAAGTGACGTAAAGGATATTTTTTCATACATTTTCATGCGAGTTTAATGAATTTAGTAAAGAAATAAAAAATGGACAAACATAACAGAAAGAGTAGCCGCGATTAAAGATAAAAAAAAATAGGTGCAATTCGGATTTAAATAGGGGAGAGTGAAAAATGAACTCTTCCCATTGGCTAGAGTTAACAATAAAAAGTATGAATTCTGCCGAAAAGAAAAAAAATTAAATCCAGACGAGTAGCATAAAAACTATATAGATTTCTGCTGAAATGACTATTATCTTTATCTTAATTGGAGTTGATAGATTAAACTATCGCCCGGTTCACACTCCACCCACATCATTGAACAGGTGAAGGGGCTCATCCCCTGTTCCCTGTTTAGGATGTGGTTTCCGGCTTTCTCTTTTCCAATCTTTTCACTTTTCCTTATTTTTTTTTCAATTGGAGTAGATAGACTAAACGATCGCCCGGTTCACACTCCACCCACATCTATTGAACAGGTGAAGGGGCTCATCCCTTGTTCCCTGTTTAGGATGTGGTTTCCGGCTTTCTCTTTTCCAATCTTTTCACTCTTTTCTTTTTCTTTTTTTTTCAACTGGAGTAGATAGATCTATCTATCGCCCGGTTCACACTCCACCCATATCTATTGAACAGGTGAAGGGGATCATCCCTTGTTCCCTGTTTAGGATGTGGCTTCCGGCTTTCTCTTTTCCAATCTTTTCACTCTTTTCTTTTCTTTTTTTTTTTTTCAACTGGAGTAGATAGACTAAACTATCTCCCGGTTCACACTCCACCCACATCTATTGAACAGGTGAAGGGGCTCATCCCTTGTTCCCTGTTTAGGATGTGGTTTCCGGTTTTCTCTTTTCCAATCTTTTCACTCTTTTCTTTTTCTTTTTTTTCAACTGGAGTAGATAGATCTATCTATCGCCCGGTTCACACTTCACCCATATCTATTGAACAGGTGAAGAGGCTCATCCCTTGTTCCCTGTTTAGGATGTGGCTTCCGGCTTTCTCTTTTCCAATCTTTTCACTCTTACGTAGCCCCCTGCACATCAGTGGCGTTATCGCCTTGCTCGGGGTGATATGATTAAAAAAAAGAAAAAACAAATTTCGGTCGACCTTATGTCCATTATTCTTCGACTGTATGTTGGATCTAACACTATACCCACCTAGAAGCACGTAAATGTGTCACATAAAGTCGCGAAACTAGGACGTTCCTGTTGCGATGGAACCTAAGTAAAGTCAACGAACGTATCGGCTGATAATTCCTTAGAAAAACAAGAACAAAGTAAAAAATATTCTGCATATATGGAACAAGTACCTTTTTAAATTTGCTAATTTGGCTTTCTTTAAGAGTTATAAATGCATATACATACAGTACGTGCAAAAGTATTAGGACAATAACAATTTTATCTTTTATGAGGCATATTGACAGAAAATAAACAATTTAATTAAAGTAATTTTATTTGATTTATTCAACAAATGCTTTAACAAGAAAAAAATGCTTTGTACAATATAAATTTAATATTTAGTATAATAACCATTTGCTTTGAAATAATAAAATAATTGCGACAATTTAACAATCGCACCTATATATATATATATATATATATATATATATATATATATATATAGTACTATATATATATATATAGTACTATATATATATATATATATATATATATATATATATAGTACTGTGCAAAATATTAAGACAAAAACTATTTTATCTTTTATGGGGCGTATTAACAGAAAATAAACAATTTAATTAAAGTAAAAATGCTTTGTACAATATAAATTTAATATTTAGTATAATAACCATTTGCTTTGAAATAATAAAATAATTGCGACAATTTAACAATCGCACCTATATATATATATATATATATATATATATAGTACTATATATATATATATATAGTACTATATATATATATATATATATATATATATAGTACTGTGCAAAAGTATTAAGACAAAAACTATTTTATCTTTTATGGGGCGTATTAACAGAAAATAAACAATTTAATTAAAGTAAAAATGCTTTGTACAATATAAATTTAATATTTAGTATAATAACCATTTGCTTTGAAATAATAAAATAATTGCGACAATTTAACAATCGCACCTATATATATATATATATATATATATATATATATAGTACTATATATATATATATAGTACTATATATATATATAAAAGATAAAATAGTTTTTGTCTTAATACTTTAACAATTTAATTAAAGTAAAAATTAACAATTTAATTAAAGTAAAAATTTAATTAAAGTAAAAATTAACAATTTAATTAAAGTAAAAATGCTTTGTACAATATAAATTTAATATTTAGTATAATAACCATTTGCTTTGAAATAATAAAATAATTGCGACAATTTAACAATCGCACCTATATATATATATATATATATATATAGTACTATATATATATATATAGTACTATATATATATATATAGTACTGTGCAAAAGTATTAAGACAAAAACTATTTTATCTTTTATGGGGCGTATTAACAGAAAATAAACAATTTAATTAAAGTAATTTTATTTGATTTACTCAACAAATGCTTTAACAAGAAAAATACTTGTTACAAAATGACACTGTTTACAGCTCAATTCGAGTGCGGAATAAGAAAAAAGTCAGTCATATCCAAGGATAATGGAATAATGAGTAGTTTCAAAATAATTTGTTTAATAGAAAATAGGAAAAATTAAATATAACTTCTTTTTAATACTTTTTTTTTTAATCGTGTCACCCCAAGCAAGGCATTCCACTGCCACTATAGCGCAGGGGGCTACATGGAGGGATTGGTTATGGGAAATATCAGAAGGAGGGTGATAGACGACTTAGGATGTACATAGGGAGAGAGTTGGAGAGAGTGAGTGTGAGTTAGTGTGTTAGGAGGTGTCTATTGACCTTACATTTAAACTCCTGGAGGTTCTAGCCGTCGGGGAAGCAAGCATGCGGTAGGGAAGTGCGAGGAAAGAAGCTGTTGGAGTAGAAATTGCGGTTACATTTCATCGGTTTCACTGTAAAAGGGTGGGACCTAGTTGCCAATCTAGTATCTCGTGCAAATTCACATCTAGGGGGCACCAGTGATTTAAGTTCGTCACAGCAGAAGCCATGAAAGTATTTATAGAAGAGGCACAGGGATGCCACGTCACGCCGGTGAGAGAGAGACTGTAGGTGGTCAGCCAAGTCGGTATCATTTCTTTTACTTCTAGTTTTACATAATCAATATTTATTAGAAATTTACTTGGCTTTTCACCCTGTATTTGAATTTCAGTGAGGTTTTTAGGAAAATCACCCCTGTCCTAATACTTTTGTACACTACCGGTAGTGTGCAAAAGTGTTAAGACAGGGGTGATTTTAAACTCTATTTTGATGCCTCATAAAAGATAAAATAGTTCATGTTCTAATACATTTGTACAGTACTGTATATGGCTAATTTAATTAAAACTACACGGCTGGATAATTACCGCAGGAAAAAATTGTTTAACAAAAAAAAAAAAAAAAATTTAACAAAAAAAAAAAAAGCAAAAAACAAAAAACAAATATTTAATATGCAAAAATATATTAGTAAGAATCCGCAAACAGGCACTTTTGAGAAAATAACAAGTCGGATTGATTTAAACTTTAAAAGAATAAGAGGTCACTCGAACCTGATATGTAACCCTATTTTCAGATGGCTGGTATTAATTTTAAGTGATTTTCAAGATGAGAAAAGATTTCTCTAAAATTGGAGAATACAATTATTTTTGTCGGGAAAAGTAACCGAAGTGTTATAAGGAGAAAAACCCAGGTTGGAGTTGACTTGTATTAAAGGTGCAACTCTTGTGTTACTGAGTCAAGTAAGCAGAGAGTAGTGATTATGGGTAAATAACCACTGACTTTGTTTTTATTCTCTGACAAATAAATAAACACATACAATTTTTTAAAAATTGTATCACCCCAGTAAGGCGGTAACGCCACTGATGTGAAGGGGGCTACATAAGAGTAAAAAGGTTATGGGGCTACATAAGAATAAAAATATTAGATAGGAGAGAATGAAGAGAAAGACGAACCAGTTTGAAAGGAGCAAAACAAGGATGAGAAGACAGGTGTGATGACAGTTGCAAAGGTGGAGAGAAAGGAAAAGATATACAGAGTCAAGTGGTTGAGAGATAAGTATTGACATTGCATTTAAATTCCTGGAGGTTGAAGCTGTCAGGAAAGCGAGTTCCACAGGCAGAAAGTGAGAGAAAAGAAGCTGAGGAGTAGAATTGTCGTCTGCATTTGGTTGATCTAACTGTGAATGGGTGAGACCCAGTTGCCAGTCTGGTTGCACGCGTAAACACCTGTTACGGGGGCACCAATGACTTAAGTTCCTTAGGGCAGAAGTCATGAAAGTATTTATAGAACAGACAGAGGGAAGCGACATTTGCCTATGTAACGTTATAAACAAGCCAACCCTTGTCAGACAAATCATCAATGCCATGATGACAACCATTTCATTCTTTATTTTGATTTTCTTGCTGGCGAAATCTTTTTTTTTTTTGCTTTCTTCGGTCTTTTTCTCAGATTTTGACAATCGTTGTAGTACAGTGGATATCGGCTCGGAACGAGAAGACGGGGAACAGAGTTCGAAGTCCAGTTGGATCCATTGTATTCACTTACGCGCAAATACCCTTGGGGAAGGTATTAATCCGTCTCTTCCCTCCAGTTATGGGTTAAATAGCAGGACAGATTAAGTTCTATAGCCATGGTCGGCAACCAGTCTACCGCAGAAAGCAATGGCAACCTACTGCGGGATAATCTTCTGCCCAGTCAGTCATGTCTCTTTCGAGACATGATCGCCCAAGCGCGTATCACGTATGGCACTTAACTAACTGACTGACTGGTTATACTGATACTGTAGCGGAACTCTGAATCCTGATTGGTCATCAAATCGCAAAATTCAAAATACTTCAGAGAAACGGTTTTTCCACAGCTAAAGAAAAAAATCATTCTGTGAGCCACCTCAAGTGACTGGATTGAATATTTAAGGATTGTCTCTAACCGGTCATGCGGTCATTTCAGAGGAGGCGGTTTGCTGATGCACATCTAAGGTGTAACTCTCAACTTCAAGTGTCCTCTCTCTCTTTTTCTCCTTATCTCTCTCTCTCTCAACAATTACTGCGACAAACATTTTGTACGAACTCTTAATTCCTCAACCTTATCATTGAACACGAACTTTACTCATAACTTCTTACTAAGGTTTATAATTGAATATTAATTTCTACAACACTTGTTATTCCTTACTTAATAAATTTCTATTTTGCATTCAAAGTGTATATTTTATTATTCCACTCTTCTACATATTCCGACCTGCCGACGACCAACCTTCTGATGAAAACCCTTCTGATGATGAAAATTATTCAACATAAAACTTGTATGCTGTAAAGAGTTCGGTTAAGTCTGACACAAGGCCGAACAAAATAAACATTAACCAGCTCCCTACACTTCAATACTACTATTACTACTCCAGCAGCTATTGTCTCAAATGCTGCTGCTTTAACAACTGATATCTACAATTCAGTCAGTTAAGTGCCATACGTGATACACGCTTGGGCGATCATGTCTCGAAAGAGACATGACTGACTGGGCAGAAGATTATCCCGCAGTAGGTTGCCATTGCTTTCTGCGGTAGACTGGTTGCCGACCAAAGCTATTGAACCCAATCTATCCTGCCATTTAGCCCATAGCTGGTGTGAGAAGTGATGAATTATAATATGTCATTATGTTAATAAGTAGTAATTAGTGGGGGATCAGTTTATTACTTCATAAAAATAGAAAACCGATCCCCCTACTTTATGCATAGTAGAATTTTTAATTGTTTTCAACTATTATATTCAGTCAGTCAGTTAAGTGCAATACGTGATACACGCTTAGGCGATCATGTCTCGAAAGATACATGACTGACTGGGCAGAAGATTATCCCGCAGTAGGCTGCCATTGCTTTCTGCGGTAGACTGGTTGCCGACCAAGGCTATAGAACCCAATCTGTCCTGCTATTTAACCCATAACTGGAGGGAAGAGACGGATTAATACCTTTCCCAAGGGTATTTGCGCGTAAGTGAATGCAATGGATTCAACTGGAATTCGAACTCGGCTCCTCGGTTTCTCGTTCCGAGCCGATATCCACTGTACCACAACGCACATCCTTACCTACTAGTTTTTCTTTCAAGTCCAGCCGAATAACCCTTATCATTATTGAATCTTCAATGACAACTGTAACTAATTACTTTCTAGATTCTGACATATTTTTTAGCCACCCGAATTTATACGTATACATCCCGTGTTTCACTCTTCCTTATTCAATTTTACAACAATTTCTATCATTACGACTCGGGGCTTATTTTAGAAGTAAAGGCATATTGTAAATCATTAATAACGTTTCACACGTTTCCACACTGCCTTGTACCACCTAAACGTCATGCATACTTCTTCTTTATGTTCCGTGTTCCTTAAGGACCCCAGTGCATTTGGCCCTTAAGAAGAATACGACATGTTAGAAATACACTTATCGATGCGTATGCTTGTACTAGAATTGTATTATTATTGAGAACTGTTAATAATATAAACAGTCTTATAACGTTAAAGATTTTTTCTTATAGTTGGAACTAGCAGTATAGCCCAACGTTGTCCGGGTGTAATGAAAGCTTTAAAACTAATCCATGGTCCTGGAGCTCAGACTCAGCCTAAAGAATATTTGAAATAATAAAATAATTGCGACAACTTACTTATCGCACCTAATATATATATATATATATATATATATATATATATAGCTTTAAAACTAATCCATGGTCCTGGAGCTCAGACTCTTTGGACGCTTGCACGAAAGACTAAAAAGCAATAGTTGTTTCCAGTTAAAGTGAAACCGTAGACTGAAAGAAAAATGAATGTATGTAAGTCAAATTTTGATTTCCTGCTATCGATATCAAATTTTCTGCACTATTGCGAGAACTGCAACCGTGAAACTTCTGAATATCGTTTCTTATGTCTTTGTCTATGAATGTATCAAATTTGATTAAAATCGGATCACTCCTTCTATAACCCGATTTTTTCGATTATCGAGTTTCGATATTTATCGGGGGTACCTCTACACAAAACCTAGCTAAGAACACTCGCAGACGCTTATAGTACAACTGTGTAAATCTTCAAGAAAAGCGGTTCGGCCGTTTTGGAGTCTATAGGTAACGGACACACACACACAGACACACACACACAAACACACAGACAAACTTCCATTTATAAATAAGTTTAGATATACAATGTTAAAAACTAGGCGATCTCTTTAGTACTATCAACATATTTTTTCTGACAAAATATCAATTTCATGTATGCCATTTTGACGGCAAACTATTTATTTAGTGGTTATACTACGATAAAATAATATATTATTTAATTTCCACCAAGAACAAGCAACAGTGACCGAAATTCTATATCAAGACGCAGCACGATGTATTGAGGTGTACCAGGGAAATGATTGATATTTGTAGGGATAAGAAAAGAATTAAAATAAACTTTCTTCTTCACTTTTACAAAAATTCACAACGACGTGTGAAATCCTGGTTTTTCCAAAATAGAAAAAGGTTGACCATGTGCTCTCTTCCCCATGCTAGTCTCTTCTTATTATTGGCTGGCCGAAGTAAAGGGTTCCTGGCTGCCTTGTAAAGGTTTTGCAAAGTAATAATAACAAAACACCATTCTATTCTCATTTAAAATTGTCCACTTGGCAATAAATACTAAAAGTATTATGAAATACATCACTTCTTTTAAAAAACTATATATATATAGCAAATCTAATGGGTGCGATGGCTAAATTGTCGCTATTTGCCTTGTAAACTTTTGCAAAGTAATAATAACAAAAGGATCATTCTAATATCATTTAGAATTATCCAGTTGGCAAAAAATACTAAAAATAGCATGAACTTTCTTTAAAAACTATATATATATATATATATATATATAGCAAATCTAATGGATGCGATGGCTAAATAGTCGCTATTTGCCTTCTAAATTTTGCAAAGTAATAATAACAAAAGAAACATTCTAGTTTCATTTAGAATTATCCACTTGGCAATAAATACTAAAAAATAGTATGAAATACATCATTCTTTTAAAACTGGGGTGACCTAGTAATTATGGCCGGTAGTGTGCATCAATACTGTTAAACAGTGAGTTCAATTCTCACAGGGTGCTCCGTTAATGTAGACTTGTGCTAAACTGAGCTATGCTTTCTAAGTAATTTTGGGAACCTCATTTTGATGTATTGTATGGTATAATGGATTTTAAGTCTCTAGTAGACAGTTTGATCATCATTAGCTACTTCATAATTGTATCATTGTGCCCAAATTAAGCGATGTTTAGTGAATAAGAATAGTTCAATATGGCAATGGAAATGTCATGGCCTGGGGTTGTATAAGCTGAAATGGCACTGGTGAGTTGCATTACAGCGATGAAGTCATGAATGCTAAAGGTTATTGTAATACATTTACATTGAAAGAAAACATGTTGTTTTCCTCTCGTGACAATGAATCAAGAATTCCCCTAAAAAGAAAGAAAGACAAACAATTTCTGACGAGGCAAAAGATGAATGTGATCGATTAGTTGTCGTCGGATTTCAGCCCAATTGGCTACTTGCAAAATGTATGGAAACAAGAAGCAACAGAAAAGACATAAAAAACTGAAATAATGCAAGTTGTAGGAATAAAATTGTTATAGTGGAATATCCTACCATCCCCTATAATGGAATGCTATAGATTATAAAGGACGGTGAGTAACAAGCGGCATGAGTGAACCAAACGTCTTAGGCTCTCGCCTGACGACGCTATGACACTGTCAGCACTCAGCCTTCGGGTAGAGGGCGCTCTCTGCTTCCGAGCAGAGAGCACAAACCCAGTCGTGGTTCCGCCGAAGGGTAGAACCACGACTCGGTATAAATAGACAGACATTTTTTTGGCCCGGCTATATGGCCGGGAATAGCCACTATAAAATGACCATGTGTCACATCCGGCCTTGCGTGGGAAGGCTAGTAAATACACCAAACGTCTTAGGCTCTCGCCTGACGACGCTATGACACTGTCAGCTCTCTGCTTCCGAGCAGAGAGCACAAACCCAGTCGTGGTTCCGCCGAAGGGTAGATCCACGACTAGGGAAAAATAGACAGACATTATTTGGCCCGGCTATATGGCCGGGAATAGCCACTATAAAATGACCATGTGTCACATCTGGCCTTGCGTGGGAAGGCTAGTAAATACAAAAACGTCTTAGGCGAAGGCATTCTCTATTTGATAGTGTATTTCGCTCCTACTCGTTGAATGCTTATCTGTATCTTATTATTAATTGTACAGTAGTACAATAAGTCCGTTATATTGTATTCCTGTGTCGAGTACCATTCTTCTACTGATCTTTACACTTTCTTTCCAGGATCTATATAAAAATAAAGAAAAAAATCTTGTAAATTTAATGGATTTAAAACTAAAAAGAACTAAAAAATATTGATTCAAAATAAACTTTTCTTCCACCGGAAATAATAATTTTTTAGCAAGCATATTTATATTTTTGCTAACAGATTTTCGGTCGTAGATTTTCGTTATATTTAAAAAAAAAACTAGCGGTTTAGCCCGGTTTCACTCGGGTAGTTTAAGGAACAATAAGAATAAAAAACATATGATGAATTTACATAGCAAATACTTACACAACGTCCACCCTCATCATTTAGATACAGATAGCAGTTTAGCCCGGTTTCACTCGGGTAGTTTAAGGAACAATAAGAATAAAAAACATATGATGAATTTACATAGCAAATACTTACACAACGTCAACGCTTGTCACTTTTATAGATAGAGATTAGCTCGGTTTCACTCGGCTAGTTTAAGGAAAAATAAGAATAAAAAACATATAATGAATTTACATAGCAAATACTTACACAACGACCACCCTCATCACTTTTATAGATATAGATAGCGGTTTAGCCCGGTTTCACTCGGGTAGTTTAAGGAATAATAAGAATAAAAAACATATGATGAATTTACACAGCAAATACTTACACAGTGTCCACCCTCGTCACTTTTATAGATATAGATAACAATGTAGAATGTCTCTATTGGATTAGAGTGAGTGGGGGAGTGGTAACATATATAGATATAGATAATATAAAGTGGGGTGATCGATTCTATATTATAATCAATACATAAACTGATCCCTGATTTTGTGGGGTGATAATATATTTTTTTTACCCCTAATTTTGGCTATCTGAAAAATTTCAAGGTGTCGTTAGCGTTTTAAAATTTTGATCTACTTCTGAGCGCAATTCCCGTCGAGCTAGATCAAAAAATGCAGACGCTAAGTCGAATGTATCAAACAAACAAATACTTACACAACGTTCACCCTTGTCTCTTTTATAGATATAGATAATATCAGTTTTAATTGTGTATTGATCCATGAGAAATAATTGTCGTTATATGCTCCGTTTAGAAGATAATTAAACTTCTGTAAAAAGTCACTTGATTTAGCGGATAAAGGAGAAGATTTATAGATATAGATAAATATTGGATATATGACAATATATATTGTCATATATTCAATATATATTGGATATATAACAATAAATCCGTGATAAATAACTAAGAATATTCAGTAACCTGGGTTAATTGAAGCTCATGGTTAATATTTCATTCTTATACGACTCTTTTTAGAACTATTTAGACATATTGTACACAATTTATTCTGACTGAATAATATTTCTACTCGGTAGGCCGATTTACGACAATTTGATTTGATTTCTGAGTTTACGACCGAGTCTCTTATAGGGTACAAATCCTATAAAATCTATCAACAAAAAAAAAACACACACACACACACACACACACACACACACACACAAAATAAACTGCACATCTGCAAAATCGGATTTAAACAACCGACATTTGGGAAAAACCCAAAGTAAAAAATGCACCCCAGCAAAAGTGGAAAAATCCAACCAAGAAATATTCACAAGTCAGTGCGAAAGGCAAATTCTTAATTCTGATTGGATTAAAAACAGGAAATTCATATATGACATACTTTCACATCTAGATGTGAAAAGGCCCGCTGGAGCCGGTATCATGAGAAGTTTCACTATTTAAACCACGTCACTCCACATCAAAGTCACTCAGATGGGAGCGATTACCTGAAGACCTCGTGACAATGCAACGAAAGAAATTTCAAGAAACCGATCCGGACACAGGGCATGTCCCAGTTTCATTCGACCTCTTCTTCTAACGTTCTTTTCTTCATTTTCACACGACACTGCTAAAGAGGACAATAGCATCAACCACAAGTTGTTAAGTACAACTTCTTTATTTGTTTTGCCTTCTCTTTCTCTCAAACTGTCGCGATCTACTAAAAAGAGGAAGGAACAAAGACTTTACATGCTGCTCCTACACAACAATGAACTCTAAACTTTTGTGGGACATTTTCAATACTTACATTTCTCTTTGAAAATTTTAACTACAAAATTACACGCATTTTCTCAATGAACAGTTTTCTTCTCACAAATATGTTACGGTGTTCAGTTAACAAAATTTCACTTATATTTTCCATCTTACACTTTTGTCATTCTGTAAATAAATCTTTACTTTATTGTACACACGTAATATTTTATCATTTCACGTTTCAACCTTCTGATATTTAAATTGTGGGGACTTTGGACGTGTTTGGCACAGGTAAAATTTACCAAGCATCACCGAGTCCCCTACACCCTCCTTTCCTGTTGCTGAATTTGCTAGCCAGTCATTAAATAATGATACAACGTTTAGTATTTATGGGTAAACAAACGAATCATACCAGTATCAGCATTTTTCTTTCATTTTACTTCCTATACAAATGCTGACCATCCTTTGTCCAATGTTTTTCTCAATGACCAATCTCATTGAAGCTGAGCAGGATGTTATCTGTATGCTATTTAGCACACTGTTCATGCGAGGGTTGTTCAATAAATAAAGTCAATTTTTCGGTATAAGGACTTCTACGAGGGTCGTTCAATAAATAAAGTGAATTTTTCAGTATAAGAACTTCTAATACAGATAGAAGCTTACATTTCTTAAATTATTTTTCATTCAATAGATAAGGTGACGTTTTTGGTATAAGGACTTCTAATACAAATAGAAGTTTACTTTTTAAAAATGTTATTTCCTTTACTTCTTTTTCAAAGGGATTTAAATTTTTTTGCAGATTGAAAAAAGCATTTCAGAATTTTGAAGATTATCAAAAAGGCTAACCAAGAAGCATGTTCCAGAATTGAACATAGGTCAGTTATCAAGCTTTTGCTTGCTGAAGGGTGCAAACCAGTTGAAATTCATAGGAGAATATCATCTGTGCATGGTGCCACATGTTTCAGCCAAAGAAATGTCTACAATTTGGCTAAATTGTTTAAAGAAGGACGGAGCAGTGTTGAGGATGAAGACATGCCTGGGAGGCCTACAGAAGTGAGACCTCCTAAGGTAATCGAATCAGTCAATGATATCATTCAGTCTGACAGAAGGGTGACAGTAGATGACATTGCAAGGACTTTGAGCCTGTCTGTTGGGACAGTACACAAAATTGTCCATGATGACCTTGCCTACTTTTCTGTCTAACTTTTGTGTAAATTGTTCTTAATTATCAAATTTAGGTTTGGTATATTAGGGTTTTGGTTATATGTAGGAATTCTAAGACCGGCCATGTTTTTTTTTTTTTTTTTTTTTTTTTTATTGTTCTCTGTCATTCCCCTGCTAACTGGACACATGGCTTGGAGGTGATTCCCCCCCCATCACACTACTGTCTGTTACTGCTTACTTAAGGTAACTTAATCTCTCCAGAACTGTATAGAAAAAACAAAATGAAGAAAATTTTTGAAATTTTCTTAACTTTTTTCTGTCAGCCAGCCTGAAACTTGGTGAGTTTAGCCAGTGTGATCTTATTTTTTGTATTAACTATTTATTCATTTTGATTTGTATTTTGATTTGTATTTTTTATTTTATTTTATTTCGGTTCTTATCTTTTCTGTCTAACTTTTGTGTAAATTGTTCTTAATTATCAAATTTAGGTTTGGTATATTAGGGTTTTGGTTATATGTAGGAATTCTAAGACCGGCCATGTTTTTTTTTTTTTTTTTTTTTTTTTTTTTATTGTTCTCTGTCATTCCCCTGCTAACTGGACACATGGCTTGGAGGTGATTCCCCCCCCCCATCACACTACTGTCTGTTACTGCTTACTCAAGGTAACTTAATCTCTCCAGAACTGTATAGAAAAAACAAAATGAAGAAAATTTTTGAAATTTTCTTAACTTTTTTCTGTCAGCCAGCCTGAAACTTGGTGAGTTTAGCCAGTGTGATCTTATTTTTTGTATTAACTATTTATTCATTTTGATTTGTATTTTGATTTGTATTTTTTATTTTATTTTATTTCGGTTCTTATCTTTTCTGTCTAACTTTTGTGTAAATTGTTCTTAATTATCAAATTTAGGTTTGGTATATTAGGGTTTTGGTTATATGTAGGAATTCTAAGACCGGCCATGTTTTTTTTTTTTTTTTTTTTTATTGTTCTCTGTCATTCCCCTGCTAACTGGACACATGGCTTGGAGGTGATTCCCCCCCCCCCCATCACACTACTGTCTGTTACTGCTTACTTAAGGTAACTTAATCTCTCCAGAACTGTATAGAAAAAACAAAATGAAGAAAATTTTTGAAATTTTCTTAACTTTTTTCTGTCAGCCAGCCTGAAACTTGGTGAGTTTAGCCAGTGTGATCTTATTTTTTGTATTAACTATTTATTCATTTTGATTTGTATTTTGATTTGTATTTTTTATTTTATTTTATTTCGGTTCTTATCTTTTCTGTCTAACTTTTGTGTAAATTGTTCTTAATTATCAAATTTAGGTTTGGTATATTAGGGTTTTGGTTATATGTAGGAATTCTAAGACCGGCCATGTTTTTTTTTTTTTTTTTTTTTTTTTTTTTATTGTTCTCTGTCATTCCCCTGCTAACTGGACACATGGCTTGGAGGTGATTCCCCCCCCCCCCCCCCATCACACTACTGTCTGTTACTGCTTACTCAAGGTAACTTAATCTCTCCAGAACTGTATAGAAAAAACAAAATGAAGAAAATTTTTGAAATTTTCTTAACTTTTTTCTGTCAGCCAGCCTGAAACTTGGTGAGTTTAGCCAGTGTGATCTTATTTTTTGTATTAACTATTTATTCATTTTGATTTGTATTTTGATTTGTATTTTTTATTTTATTTTATTTCGGTTCTTATCTTTTCTGTCTAACTTTTGTGTAAATTGTTCTTAATTATCAAATTTAGGTTTGACTTTTACTAAGTTAAAACTTAGTTAACTTCAGTCACACATTTATTCTTTTTTTTTTTTTTTTTAATTGGAGTAGATAGTACCTTCTATCGCCCGGTCTTACACTCCATCCCCTTCTTATGGACAGGAGTAGAGGTGATCGCCTTGTTTCTTGTTTAGGAAGGGGTTCCCGGTTCATCTCTCTCTTTTTCGGTCTTTATTCTCTTTTCCAATCTTTTCACTCTTTTCCTTTATTATTTTATTTATTTATTTATTTTTTTTTTTCAATTGGAGTAGATAGACTAAACTATCGCCCGGTTCACACTCCACCCACATCTATTGAACAGGTGAAGAGGCTCATCCCTTGTTTCCTGTTTAGGATGCGGTTCCCGGTTTTCTCTTTTCCAATCTTTTCACTGTTTTCCTTTATTATTTTATTTATTTATTTTTTTTTTTCAATTGGAGTAGATAGACTAAACTATCGCCCGGTTCACACTCCACCCACATCTATTGAACAGGTGAAGAGGCTCATCCCTTGTTTCCTGTTTAGGATGCGGTTCCCGGTTTTCTCTTTTCCAGTCTTTTCACTCTTTTCCTTTATTATTTTATTTATTTATTTTTTTTTTCAATTGGAGTAGATAGACTAAACTATCGCCCGGTTCACACTCCACCCACATCTATTGAACAGGTGAAGAGGCTCATCCCTTGTTTCCTGTTTAGGATGCGGTTCCCGGTTTTCTCTTTTCCAATCTTTTCACTCTTTTCCTTTATTATTTTATTTTATTTATTTATTTATTTTTTTTTTTTTTCAATTGGAGTTGATAGACTAAACTATCGCCCGGTTCACACTCCACCCACATCTATTGAACAGGTGAAGAGGCTCATCCCTTGTTTCCTGTTTAGGATGCGGTTCCCGGTTTTCTCTTTTCCAATCTTTTCACTGTTTTCCTTTATTATTTTATTTATTTATTTTTTTTTTTCAATTGGAGTAGATAGACTAAACTATCGCCCGGTTCACACTCCACCCACATCTATTGAACAGGTGAAGAGGCTCATCCCTTGTTTCCTGTTTAGGATGCGGTTCCCGGTTTTCTCTTTTCCAGTCTTTTCACTCTTTTCCTTTATTATTTTATTTATTTTTTTTTTTTTTTTTCAATTGGAGTAGATAGACTAAACTATCGCCCGGTTCACACTCCACCCACATCTATTGAACAGGTGAAGAGGCTCATCCCTTGTTTCCTGTTTAGGATGCGGTTCCCGGTTTTCTCTTTTCCAATCTTTTCACTCTTTTCCTTTATTATTTTATTTTATTTATTTTTTTTTTTTTCAATTGGAGTTGATAGACTAAACTATCGCCCGGTTCACACTCCACCCACATCTATTGAACAGGTGAAGAGGCTCATCCCTTGTTTCCTGTTTAGGATGCGGTTCCCGGTTTTCTCTTTTCCAATCTTTTCACTCTTTTCCTTTATTATTTTATTTATTTATTTATTTTTTTTCAATTGGAGTAGATAGACTAAACTATCGCCCGGTTCACACTCCACCCACATCTATTGAACAGGTGAAGAGGCTCATCCCTTGTTTCCTGTTTAGGATGCGGTTCCCGGTTTTCTCTTTTCCAATCTTTTCACTCTTTTCCTTTATTATTTTATTTTATTTTTTTCAATTGGAGTAGATAGACTAAACTATCGCCCGGTTCACACTCCACCCACATCTATTGAACAGGTGAAGAGGCTCATCCCTTGTTTCCTGTTTAGGATGCGGTTCCCGGTTTTCTCTTTTCCAATCTTTTCACTCTTTTCTTTTATTATTTTATTTTATTTATTTATTTATTTTTTTTTTTTTCAATTGGAGTAGATAGACTAAACTATCGCCCGGTTCACACTCCACCCACATCTATTGAACAGGTGAAGAGGCTCATCCCTTGTTTCCTGTTTAGGATGCGGTTCCCGGTTTTCTCTTTTCCAATCTTTTCACTGTTTTCCTTTATTATTTTATTTATTTATTTTTTTTTTTTTTTTTCAATTGGAGTAGATAGACTAAACTATCGTCCGGTTCACACTCCACCCACATCTATTGAACAGGTGAAGAGGCTCATCCCTTGTTTCCTGTTTAGGATGCGGTTCCCGGTTTTCTCTTTTCCAATCTTTTCACTCTTTTCCTTTATTATTCTATTTTATTTATTTATTTATTTTTTTTTTTCAATTGGAGTAGATAGACTAAACTATCGCCCGGTTCACACTCCACCCACATCTATTGAACAGGTGAAGAGGCTCATCCCTTGTTTCCTGATTAGGATGCGGTTCCCGGTTTTCTCTTTTCCAATCTTTTCACTCTTTTCTTTTATTATTTTATTTTATTTATTTATTTTTTTTTTTCAATTGGAGTAGATAGACTAAACTATCGCCCGGTTCACACTCCACCCACATCTATTGAACAGGTGAAGAGGCTCATCCCTTGTTTCCTGTTTAGGATGCGGTTTCCGGCTTTCTCTTTTCCGTTCTTTTTACCCTTACGTAGCCCCTTGCGCATCAGTGGCATTACCGCCTTGCTCGGGGTGATATGATTAAAAAAAAAAAAAAAAAAAACCAAAAAGTCAACTTATTTATTGAATGACCCTCGTATATGTCATTAAACCAAAATATTCATCTTATTTATTGAATGACCCTCGTATATGTCATTATACCGAAAAATTCACCTTATTTATTGAATGTCCCTCGTGAAAGTCCTCATATCAAAAAGTCAACTTATTTATTGAATGACCCTCGCAGATGTCATTATACCGAAAAATTCACCTTATTTATTGAATGACCCTCGTACCTACTGCTCCTTCAAATTGGCCCAAATTGTACTTGTTTGATTCTGCAGAAAAGAATCATAGAATAGAATTCGTTTCCCAATCTCGATTACTATACGCAACATGAGGATCGATTATAGCCCTCTTTGCATAGACCGTCAAACTTTGTTTGAAAAAACGCCATCTTTCTTATATGCACGCCAACTTTCATAGAATGAAATTTATGGAATTTGCTTTCCGATACGTTCTTTTTTGTGATTGTTATTTCGAGATTAATCCTACATAACGAAGGAATTACGTTGATAGAAATCTTCATTCAGTTTCCACATTTGCCACACCTTTTAATCATATTTCTCTCAGTAAATAAATTTAATTAGGTGCATAATCACATTTTCTTTAGTTAAAAATGCGTCTGATTAAGCGGGAAATGATTGAAATAGCGAAAGTGAATTAAGGTACAGGAATATATATATATATATATATATATATATATATATATATATATATATTATGAACTCTTCCGTCGATTTCGACGTATGGACGTTTTTATATTTTCCAGATTAGGAATAATTTGGCAAACATGCGGATTAAATTTGTGTAGACAGTGTCCAAGGTATGTATTTTCCGTTGAAGTACTTCCAATCACCCCTACCGATCATCAGGAACACCCTAGTCACTATTCTATAATATATGAGACCACCAAAAAAAGAATTGTTTAAAGTGGTGAAGGCTTGTGTAGCACCATCCACACTTTTTGGAACTGCTGATAACAAACAATCGGTGCAGAAATCCGCCACAGATCGCATGAACAACAGACCTCAGTTATTTAACCCATAACTGAAGGGAAGAGAAGGGACGGATTAATGCCTTTCCCAAGGGTACCACTGCGTAAGTGAATGCAAAGTATTTGACTGGAATTGGAACTCGGCCCACCGATTTCCCCCTTCGAGCCGACATCCAGTGCACCACAACGCACATCCGTCAATAACGCTTTCAGCACCTGGTATTACCAAGCGGTCACCCTTCTAAGTATTGACCAGGCACAACGTTGCTTAAATCGGGCGAGAGCCGGTGTATTCAACGTGATATGACCGTAAGCACTCACATCCGTCACTAAACGCTTACAACACCTGGTATTCCCAAGCGGTCAACCATCTAAGTACCGACCAGGCTCAACGTTGCTTAACTTCGGTGATCGAGCGAGAACCGGTGTATTCAATATATATATATATATATATATATATATATATATATATATCGAGAAGATGCATATGCATACGTACATACAAAAAAATATCTCCATCTTTGCATTTATTTTGTTTGTTTACTGACCGGAAATATTTTCCTTATTTGTATTTTTTGTGTGTGTGATAAACGAGATCGAGCATGTGAGCAATGATGAGGTCTTGGAAATGATGGAGACATTAAGGAAATTAATACTGACCACCAGGAAGAGACAGCTGAAATTCCTGGGACACGCAATGTGGAAGGAGGGCTTGGAGAACCTGATACTGACAGGCCAGATAGAGGGAAAAAGAGACAGGGAAAAGCAACGGATAACATATTTGAAGGATCTAACCAGGTGGATGATGGAACGAGGATTGCATGGTGTAACAGGAGAAGGCGAGCTCAAAGCCATCAGGGATAGGGAAACGTGTAGAGCCATGATCGCCTACGTCCTGAAGGGACAGGGCACGTAGAAGAAGAAGAAGAAGAAGAAGAAGAAGAAGAGACATTGCCATGCATCTCTAGATGATAAAATAGTCAAATGAATTTCCAAGACAACGGAAATATTGGAAAGATTAGTCGTCTGCTTTGGAATATCTCTAAAATCCAAATTATTCAATCCAATATTATGGAGCATCGACCTCCTGTTTAGACTACCCTCCCGTATAGAGAAGAATTGTGAGCTTGTTGATCAACCGAACGTTTTTCATAAGTGCTTTCTTGGTTGATCTGTGGATAATCTTACAGAATAAAATCTCCAATTCAGATTTGCTTACCAAATATGGTATTGGAATATAAACGTGAGCTAAAAATGTATTGGCCTGACAAAAGGAAAGATAAATAAAGTTAGTCATTTGGACAGATTTGAGAAAGTGGGTCGGAAGAAAAACTTTATGAACAGTGTAACCAGTTCTGTTTCTTTGTCCGTCAGTTCCACAAAATAGAATGAGCTCTTGTTTTAATGAATGATAACGTGTTTTCACTACTGATTCATGACAAAATACAGTTTTATTACTATATATATATATATATATATATATATATATATATATATATATATATTAAAAAAGGATTAATTCAAAGATGTTGAATGGCCATTTCGATATGAAGATCCCCACGGGGGACGACACATCACCTCAGCAACAGAAAAAACCGTTCAGAGTTTCTGAAAGGTTTTTTTCTGTTGCTGAGGTGATGTGTCGTCCCCCGTGGGAATCTTCATATCGAAATGGCCATTCAACATCTTTGAATTAATCCTTTTTTAATATATATTTGCTCTGTAATATTTTATTACATGGAGCTCTCTTCCTGTATCATTTTTTAATATTAAAATAAATTTTTAATATTAATTAGGATCGGGTTTTTGGGAATTTACCTTCCTGCTTTTTTCCCTTGGATTGAAGTATCTGAATTAAAAAAAAAAAAAATATATATATATATGTATATATATATATATATATATATATATATATACAGATAGATAGAGAGATAGATAGATATACGTCCACTACTCAAACTGACCAAACATTGTACTCAGAAAATCAACTATTTGCGTAAATATTTTTCAGAAGTAATAACACACACACACACACACACACACATATATATATATATATATATATATATACATATATGTAAAGTTATAGAGTTTATATATTTTGTATATAACCTCTTGCGAACCTCGGATCGGTCCTGTATTTTTCTCTAAGAAGTCAGGGACTCAACCCTAGCCTCACCAGACTCTTTGAAGGTATTGGCAATGTCGTACACAGTCGAATTTGGGAAATGAAAAAACCTCAACATTCTCTTTGGGCATGCGGCCACAACGAAGGGCCACAATATTTGCAGTACGGCGCTCAAGTTCACTGGACACTTTACTTAATTTTTTCTTAATTCAATAGATTGTTGTCCCACAAATCTGAAACAAGAAAAAAATGATATATTTAATATGGTTAATGCACACACACACACACACACACACACACACACACACACACACACACACACACACACACACATATATATATATATATATATATAATAGAGAGGTAAATTTAAATAAAAACAGTTACCACTCCTGCGATTTATGCATAACTCTTCGACAATGAATTGAGTTCTATCGGTCACTGGCGTGTGTATACACCGCTTATATATATATATATATATATATATATATATATATATATATATATATATATATAACACGCCAAAATTTCCTTTTCTAATTCCATAAGCCTATGGGTTAGGGGATTAGCGACTCCGACTGACACCAAATCTCTCGATTTTCGATCCCGGTCAGAAGCAAGTGGATGTCTAGTCACACTGATACAGCGAAACAGGCTTGTATATCGATGACGAATATATATATATATATATATATATATATATATATATATATATGTGTGTGTGTGTGTGTGTGTGTGTGTGTGTGTGTTTTCAGTAATTGAAATTCATGCATGATTTATTAAATTTATCCAACAAGTTATTTCAATTTTTATATTTTCCAGATTAGGAATAATTTGGCAAACATGCGGATTAAATTTGTGTAGACAGTGTCCAAGGTATGTATTTTCCGTTGAAGTACTTCCAATCACCTCTACCGATCATCAGGAACACCCTAGTCACTATTCTATAATATATGACTGCATTAATTTCTATAATTTTAAATCCTCGCACAAAGATTATGCCCGCAAAAGATAAAATTATTCATTTCCCCAGAAGCGTGTAGACAGAGAGATGATGGGTGCGTATCTCGGAATGCCTTTTAGTAAATATAGATTTCTTTATGAGGTTCGTGTGCCTCGAAATTAATCGCTTGAGCGTCTTTGACTGAAAGCAAAAGAGCTTTCCAATTCAATCATTGAAAAAGCATTTATAGTCAGCCATTTTGATTCTGTTAATGGATTATTGAGGTCTTCAGAGAGAAAACAGTGAATGAAAACCACACAATAGGCGCCATTGGAAACGGTGAAGGTTGAAAACAAGCAAATAAATACCAGATGCGGCAGTCGACGCAATTGCAGAGATGGTCAAAGCTGCTAGCGGCAAAAACAACTGGCCCTAAGCCAAATCGAAGGAATTCCTTAGTCAGATCCTCGTTCTCAATCAGATATGGCTGAGGGCGTTTAACCCTGCTGCACATCTACATGGATTTTAAAGAAGCCTGTTTTCAGCCTGACCTTTAAAAAAAATTCAATAAGAATTGGATAATACTGTGGCTGCTTTTGCGAGGAAGCCGCAACAGTAGGTAACGGCCTAATTTTTTTTTTTTTTTTTTTTGCTTGTGTTTTGACAGAATGCTGGACAGGAATTAAACAACTTGATGGATGTTATCGATCCGTCATTTTAAAGAAAACAAAATAATGAGACATAAAAAGAGGCAAACAAAATAAAAATGAAGAAAAGGAAGACGAAAGATATATCAAATGTAAAAAATAATTATATAAAAAAAAAGATTTCAAGTCAGAAGAGACTTATAATGAGTGTTTAAAAAATCGAAAAAGAACCTAAAAAAAATAAAATAAAATAAAAATAAAAAGATAAAATAAAGAAATCTTAAACCCCGCACTACACTTTCTGCGCACGTGCACATATTTTTAAATATATATATATATATATATATATATATATTGTAATGGTTTTTACAATGGTTATGCTTTTATAAACCATTGTAACAACCATTACAATATAAAACTCTACGTTGTATCGAGCACTCTATAAAAGTAAATGCATGAACAGTGGGTTTAAAGCCTACGTGCTCCATAACTTTCTTAAATTATATATATATATATATATATATATATATATATATATATATATATATATATATATAAACGTAGAATATTTGTTATTTAAGTCAGGTAAATTCCGACAGAGACGAACTCAAATGAACTCAATGTTAAATTTATTTATTTAATTTAACAGATTAATATAATCTATAATTTTTTTAGATATTCTGCAATTTCCTGGGTAATACATATTTCACGGCCAAAAGCTTGCTCCTCGTCAGACGTAAATGATACAACAGATAATATTCGAACCCATCCAAAAAAGAAACACATACAGATACTTTGTATGTGATTCTTTTCTGGATGGTTTCGAATATTATTTGTTGTATCATTTAGGTCTGACGAGTAGCAAGTTTTTGGCTGCGAAATATATATATATATATATATATATATATATACATTGTGTGTATTTTGGCAGCATTTTTTCATTAATGCAGGTTTCATTGAATAATATAGACTGTGTGTTAATATTTACTCTTTGATAATGGTTTATGTGAGCCGAAAGCTTAGACCTGATAAAAAATCCAACAAATACTGTGATTTTTTGTTGTCTTTCAACGACATCACCATCAAGTATATCAGACGGTATGAACGGATCCTACACAAAATTAATAGACAAAACTTGTCTATATTATTCAATGAAACCTGCATTAATATATATATATATATATATATATATATATATATATATGCAGCATGGACATAAGAATCAACACTATATGGTAACTGTCACATTCACACTTGAATGTAATCTTGAGAAAACCAATGCTATCTTAGGACCAAGTCTGAAGATCGAACTGAATCGTGAAACTGACTGTCTTTATGCAAGATTGATTCCTATGTCCACACTGTCTATATGTATACAAGATTTATTTCTGATATTAAATTTTTTACAAAATAGGAAAACTTAACATAATTTACGCAGGGCAGGATCAGTGAACGAGAGAGAGAGAGAGAGAGAGAGAGAGAGAGAGAGAGAGAGAGAGAGAACGAGAGAGAAAGAGAGAGAGAGAGACAAAGAAACAGAGACAGACAGACAGACAGATACAGAGGCCAGAGCAAAAGCAAAGAAGAGAGTGGGGTGTTATAGAAATAATGGCGACCTCTTTAATGAAAACACAGCATTCAAGAATCCCGACAATTCAATGATATTTTATATAAATCGATTTTAATCGATACAACCGATTTCCGAAACATAACTAAATCGCCATGGTTGATGGCTACGAATGGCTACGAAGAATCTTTAGTTATAGTCGTCTGTTTGTTGAAAATTGAGAAAATGGCGATTCGTCTGAAGATGAGGCAACCTAGCAGACTAAGAGTCTCTATATGCAACTTTTCGTTGCACATCGTTTTCTTGACAGAATCTTGATTAATTTGTAAAGTTTTTTTTAGAGGAATTGTGCCAGACAATAAACCATGTGAGGAAAAAATAAATATGCAATTCTCGAGTTGATTTGAACACGTTGTAAATTCTATTTTGCGAAGATAATATTTGATATTTACAGTAATTATATTCGGACTGTTGCCCATATGTTTGTTTTTGTTATTATGACGTTTTGATGAAAGCTGTAAAAAACAAAAGCCGACACGTTGCGATAACAAATTCTACTCCATCAGCTTCTTTTCTCGCACTTCCCGCCTGTAGAATTCCTTTCCATTTACTTACTACACCGACAGCTACAATCTCCAAGAATTTAAATGTAAAGTCAATAGTCATCTACTATCTCACTAACCAGCATCCTCTTTCTCATTATCCTTTCTCCGTCTAATCCATTCTCATCAGTATTCTCATCCTTCTCTTACCGACTTCCTAACACCCCCTATAACCTGTCACTCTTTCTCATAACCTTCCTCCTATGTAACCCCCTGAAAAACAGTGTCAGTAAAAAGCCTTGCTTGGGGCAATACTCCGCACTTATCAGTATTCTCATCCTTCTCTTACCCACTTTCTAACACCCCCTATAACCTGTCACTCTTTCTCATAACTTTCCTCCTATGTTTTGTCTCTTCTATAAATACTTTCACGGCTTCTGCTCCGATGAACTTAGATTGTAATATAACAATCTGGTCCCACCCGAGGAAGTGATGCAAGCGATGGTGTTTTCCGTCGGTGAAGGGGGCGGCGAAGCGACAAGACAGGGTTTGTGAAATACATCCTGTCGAGGTCGGAGCGGATGTCATTTTGACCTTATTTCCGACAGCGGCGGAAATGGCTACAGAGATAAACAGATCAGGTGCCTCTTAGAATTACGTGGGCGTGCGTGGGCGAGGCAAAAAACCGGAAGGAAAGTCCCGGTTCTAGAGGACTATATAAAGACCTCAACACACGGATTCGCCAGTAGCAGAGAGCGGCCGGTGGAAGCAGAGAGAGACAACACAGGCAGACTACACTCCCGTCAGCCATTCTATATGCGCCCTCACCCTCCCGTTCTCTATTCCACACAGTTCGTCGTCATTAATAAAAATATAACCTTATATTTTTATATATGCGTGTTTGTTGTTTTGTCATCGTACGGCGATATATAACATACGCAAATTGGTGCCCAGTGACTTGCTGTTTTAAAACAACAACAACAAAACAGATAGATACGAGCTTGGTTACCACGGCAAAAATTGAAATTCAACGGAATTAAAACTACCAGATAGAAGACGAAAATAGTAAACAACAGGACGACAGCAGCGAAAGGTAGGTGACTTTTGATTCGATCTTGTGTGTGTTCTGCTCTTGTTCATAAGTTTATAACAAGTCTAATTAAAAAAAAAAAAAAAAAAATGGAACAGCATACTTTTGCCGATTTTGTTCAAGGTCTGACCCTAGAATTGAGAAATGTGGCTTGTTCGGTGTCGAACACTTTAAGGGGAGAATCTTTTTAAAAAAATATACAGCCATTAGCATGCAAAGAAGATGGTGGTTGTAGTGCTTGGTTGGAGGATATGGAGAGGTATTTTAGAGTTGTGCGCGTGGCAGAAGAAGACAAGTGTCAGGCAGCTCTTCTCACAACAAGGGGAGCTGTTGGACACTATGTATATAGACTAATCTCTAATAACCCACAACTCACATGGAAGGAGTTAAAAACTTCTTTAAAGGAATATTACGGATTGGTTTTAGACCCCGACGCACGGTTAGTCGAATTAGTGAACATTAAGCAGGGTAGAACGGAGGGGGTTCAGGACTACATGCAGAGAGTAGTACGCCTAGCGGAGGGCGCATATGTTGGGGTTGACGGGAGGAATGAAGTTGTTACAAAACAAGTCCTAGGATTTTTTATAAAAGGTCTAAGGGATCGGGAAATAAAGATGGCAGTTATGAAGGATGAGCCACAAACACTGGAGGCTGCCTATCAGAAAGCGTTATCTGAGTTGAGATGGAAAATTCGACTCGACGCAAACTCTGAATACGAAGAGGAGCCTATGGAAATTTGCCACTCTCGGAGACGGGTACCGATAGAAGCCGTAAGCCCCGCTAAATCTAATAATAATAATGATAATAATAGGAATAAGAACAATAGAAAAGTTGGAACTCATGAGCGGGAGAGGAACGGGAGCGTTGTTAGGTGTTGGAATTGTGGGAAAGAAGGCCACATAGCGAAATTTTGTAGACACGCCCCGGAAAACGGCAGAGGTCCGTTCGTGCGACGCCCAACGAACGGAACAAGACGGTACCAACGCACATAGTTGGTAATATGGGCGCGCCAAATTCCATCTTTATTAGAATAGAACGTAGACCTTATAGGGCATTGGTAGATACGGGAGCAGAGGTATCGGTTATAAGCTGTAGGGTATTTAAAAATTGCAACTGGGACTTGAACTGCAAAAGAGGGACATTAAACTTCGAACTGCGAATGGATCCCCGTTATACGTTGAAGGCCTTTGTCGTCTACAGGTCCAGATAGGAAGTAAGTCCATACCCCATGATTTTTTAGTCGTGAAAAATCTCAATAGAAATGTTATACTTGGCCGAGATTGGCTGATGCAGAACGGGGTGAGAATGAATTTCGATTTGGCGGCATTGAAGATTGGTGAAGAATACGTGGCATTGGAGGAGGATGTTCATATTTCCTCTATTGTTAGGTTAGCTCAAAAAGTAACATTAAGACCTCAACACCTGCATGCTTGTCTGGGATTAACCAGGCTGAGAAATGGACGTGGCAAAGAATATGAAATCGAACAGCTGAGTAGTGGATATGTTAGCAACTTATGTGGTATATCAGTAGCCAACGCAGTTGTAAAAATGCCAAAGTCTCGTAAGTTTCAGTTGCTGATAATGAATAACACTAACCAGACAATCACTTTGAGACGGGGGTGTCCGCTGGCTAAATTGGAAAGGGCAGGTAATATTACTGAAATTACTATGCCCGATAAACAAAATAATAAAAGTCCTGATGTAGATTTGGAACAGGTACATGTATCGGAGGAATTCAAGCCTGAAATTAACAAATTGCTAAAAAGAAATAGGGACATGTTCGTTAGTGACGACAAGAACCTGGGCAGAACCGATACTGTGGAGATGCGTATCGATACTGGAACGCATGAGCCCATAAGAAAACGCCCATATCGCACACCCCTCAAACAAAGAAAGACAATGGATTCAGCAATCGACGAAATGATGCAGGCAGGTGTAATTGAGAGATCCAATAGCCCGTGGGGTTTTCCAGTAGTTTTAGTAGAGAAGAAAGACGGTGGTAAGAGATTTTGTGTAGACTTTAGAGCACTTAATAAGATTACAAAGAAATATGCTCGACCTCTTCCTGTCATCGATGATATACTGGCATCACTTGGTTCGGCAAGGTACTTTTCGAAGCTTGATTTAAAATCAGGGTACTGGCAAGTTAAGCTTCATGATGATGACAAAGAAAAAAGTGCATTCACCTGCCACAAGGGTCTGTTTCATTTTAATGTGATGCCATTTGGACTTGCAAACGCACCCGGCATCTTCCAGGAATTAATGTCAGTTGTTTTACAGGGACAGGAAGATTTTGCTCTGGCATATTTAGATGATATTCTGATATTTTCAAATACGGTGGAAGATCATTTAAAACATATAGACACAGTCTTGAGTAGTCTACGTAAGCACAACCTTAAATTGAAGCCAGCTAAGTGTGAGTTCTTTAAGAAAGAGACCCAATACCTGGGGTTCAAGATAAGTGAAGAGGGAATACAACCAGACCTCAATAAAGTCAAGGCTATAAAGTCAGTTTCTACTCCAACCACTGTTAGGCAAGTAAGAGCTTTTATCGGGATGACCTCATACTATCGCCGCTTTATTAGAAATTTCTCTGATATAGCCGAACCGCTGGTCAATTTGACAAGGAAATATGCACGATTCCAATGGGACGATGCTTGCCAAACCGCTTTCGATACACTAAAAACGAAGCTCGCGGAGATGATAACACTAGCCTATCCCAACCCAAATAAGGCGTATAGGTTATATACTGACGCATCCGATCAATCGATTGGCGCATGCCTATCCCAGGTGGTGTACGATAAGGAAAATAGGAAGGATGTAGAAAAACCAATTTATTTATTGTCCCATAAATTAAGTGACACACAAACGAGGTGGTCAACTATAGAGAAAGAGGCTTATGCCATACACTATGCTCTTCAAAAACTGAATCACTACCTGCATGGCGCAACATTCACAATATACACTGATCATAGGCCCCTGGAGCACTTACTTAACTCGCCCATACAAAATAAGAAGATACAGACTTGGGCTCTGAGCATGTCTGGCTACAATTGCAGCATACAGTATCTTAAGGGTAAGGATAATGTTTGCGCGGATCTCTTATCACGCTCTGTTGATGTGAACGAAGACCATATTGCTTCTCCAGTAGATATAGATGATAGAAATTACTTGGTTAGTGTTATAAACTCCAACCTAATGGAGCCGGAAGAATTAGCAGCCCATAAAAATGTCGGAAATTCTTCAGAGGCACCCGAACGGCCCACATTGAAAGGAATAGACATAATCAGGGAGCAAGAATCAGACAAAAACATCTTAGACCTGAAGATTAGATTACGAAATGGTAGGGCTACCAAAGCAGAACAGAAGAGATATATAGTAATGGATGAGGTGGTGTACTATTTGTCTCAACCTGATGATGAACCCCTCATCAGGTTGTATGTACCATCTCACCTTAGAAAAATGGTGCTAGTTCAATACCATGATGACAGTGGCCATATGGGGGTGGATAAGACATTCCACTCAATAAAACAAAAGTATTTCTGGCCTTGTTTACTTAGAGAAATAAATGATTTCGTAGGTAAATGTATCCCGTGTCAGACAAGAAACCTAAAGAAGCAGCAACCCCCCATACAGGAATGTGACTTCCCTCCTTTTCCTTTCGCAAAGGTTGCTTTAGATGTCTCAGGACCCTACCCAAAGACCCATTCAGGTAACCAATACATAGTTACATTCATAGATATGTACAGTTGTTGGCCGGAGGCATTTGCGGTTCCTAACAAGAAGGCAGAAACAGTGGTGCATCTCTTAGTTGACGAAATTTTCCCCAGATTTGGGACACCACTTCAGCTTTTAACTGATAATGGGCCAGAAAATGTCAACAGGGTAATGAAAAAGACATTAGAAGACCTAAATATACACCATGTGACAACTTCTTTTTATCACCCCCAGAGCAACGGTAAGGTTGAGAGGTTTCACAGAACAATGCATGATATTCTAGCAAAAAAAATCGGCAACAACGAACAGTCGTGGGATATTTACATTAACCAAATGTTGGCGGCTATCCGGTTTCATGTGAGCGAGACCACTAAGTTTTCACCGTATTACTTGCTCTACAACAGGGATGTTATTTTGCCCTTGGACAATATACTGAGGCCTCGTCGCATATATTATGGTGATGAGCATCACCAAATTGCACTACAGGAAATGCATCGTAGCTCCACTTTAGTTAGGAATAATATAAGAAAAGCGAGGAGAGCCGCGATAGATAAGTCGCGTGGTAAGACGAAAAATACAACTTTTGAGGTTGGTGATTTGGTGTACTATAAGAATCACCAAAAGAAAGGGAAGTTAGATGTGCGCTGGCGGCCATATTATGTGATCGTTGAAAAGACTGGCCCGGTCTCTTATAGAATTAGAGATCAGTTAACCGGCTCGGTTATTAAGACGCATGCTGAGCATCTTCGGGCAGCGTCCATTGATGAATGGAAAATCCCTACTTCCGATAGGCCGTTACGAAAGATTGTATTGGCTGCTCCAGTAGAATCCAGTGATTCGGATGACGAATCCGGAGCGGAACAGACCGACTTTCCAGTGCACAAAAATCGACACCAACGTGTGGAATCAGACGATGAGTCTGATGTTCCATTAATGGAGCGTCGCATCATGATGCGACGTAAAATGGCGAATAAAAACGTGTCAACTATTGATAGTGATGATAGAATCGGTGGTATAAATAATGTTTCATCCACGTTCGAGGATGAAGTGCGAAACGACTGGATCTACTCATGTAGATCAGGGTTTTTCTAGGGAATCACCTAGCAGCGAAGATGCCCAAATGAGGCAAACGTCTGTTGGGGCAAAAAGCACGGATAGACCTGCAGATTCCACAGTTAATCGGAACAAAAAGAAAGAACAACTGAAAAGTCTTGTAGACTTATTGGCTGATATGCTATAGGATTGGGAAAGAAAGCAGTGGGAGGATTAACGATAGTTTAAGTGAAATAGTTAGGTCACCTTCCTCATAGCAAAACATGCGGAAGATACAAACTAATGAATTAAGAGTCACGGGTCCATTTTTTTAGACTAAATTAAGATAGATGAAACCTCTAATCCTCCACAAGTAAATTGCATGCGGATTAACGTTGGAATCAGGGTAATTTTCTTCGTTTTCTATTGAACATTTCTCGGTCAGACTATGAATGATATGTACTGCAGATAATGGCAGTTTTTCTGTGTTCAAACATAGTATGTTTGAAATTAAATTAAATTAAATGAAGTTACATGTGTAACAATAAACTCGAGCGGAAACACGCATGGTGTTGGTCAAAGGTCATTTACTGGATGTCAGTTTAGAAACTGGGGCGCGGTTACCGCCTATGATCATATGGTCGTGCATCGAGGTGTCTACGCGTATGGACAGAGTCGAGAAAGAAAACGGACATTGAAAGTTACAGAAACTTAAAAAAAAAAAAAAGAAAAAAAAAAGAACAATGAAACATCGAGCTGGGAGAACATTATCCTCTGTATAAGTCCCAAGTAATTCTATCATCACTTTTGTGGCAGTCTCACTCATTTTGGCTTCCAACACTGCATCATGAAGCATACGCAAGAGATTCTGTGTTTCTTGTACAGGAAAATTCCACAATGGACACGAACATTGTTGGGTTGCCGATGTAGGCTCCCCCATATATTTTTTTTGTTGTTTTGTTTGTTTCGGCGTGCACATGTTTTGTTGTTTCAGCGTGCACATGTTTTGTACAATTGTCGGGCTTGTGTGGCATGGGGGGGGTGTGAGGGTGTTGCGCTTAAAATGTTCTTAGGTGAACATTTTGGAAAATGGGAGGGCGAGGAGTGTAATATAACAATCTGGCCCCACCCGAGGAAGTGATGCAAGCGATGGTGTTTTCCGTCGGTGAAGGGGGCGGCGAAGCGACAAGACAGGTGTTTGAGAAATACATCCTGTCGAGGCCGGAGCGGATGTCATTTTGACCTTATTTCCGACAGCGGCGGAAATGGCTACAGAGGCAAACAGATCAGGTGCCTCTTAGAATTACGTGGGCGTGCGTGGGCGAGGCAAAAAACCGGAAGGAAAGTCCCGGTTCTAGAGGACTATATAAAGACTTCAACACACGGATTCGCCAGTAGCAGAGAGCGGCCGGTGGAAGCAGAGAGAGACAACACAGGCAGACTACACTCCTGTCAGCCATTCTATATGCGCCCTCACCCTCCCGTTCTCTATTCCACACAGTTCGTCGTCATTAATAAAAATATAACCTTATATTTTTATATATGCGTGTTTGTTGTTTTGTCGTCGTACGGCGATATATAACAAGATCACTGGTGCCCCCTAAATACTAATTTGCACGAGATACTAGATTAGCAACTAGATCCCACCCTTTTACAGTGAAACCGATAAAATGCAACCGCAGCTTCTACTCCAACAGTTTCTTTCCTCGCACTTCCCGACTGTGGAATTCTCTTCCACACGATTGCTTCCCCGACGGATACAATCTTCAGGAGTTTAAATGTAAGGTCAATAGACACCTCCTAACACACTAACCTGCTCCCATTCTATCAAACACTCTTCCCATCTGCCCAACCCTCATCCTCGGTATCCTTACTCATCTGTCACCTTCCTCCTGACATTCCCTATGTCTAACCACTCCTTCTCTTTACCTTCCCCTATGTAGCCCCATGCGCAATAGTGGCAGTAGAATGCCTTGCTTGGAGTGAGATGATTAAAAAAAATGTAACCCCCTGCAAAACAGTGGCAGTAAAATGCCTTGCTTGGGGCAATTTGATTATAAAAACAAAACAAAACAAAAAACAACAAAGATGAGGATAATTAGTCCGAATATGAATAATCTAAATAATGATAACGCCTCAACTCAGAAATTAGGAGAGAAATATTAATAGTTTTTTCCATTTTCAGGCATATTGCACGAAGGCATCTGTCGTATGAGCGAGGTCGACATAAATATCCGCCATATACTCGCTTCATTTATTAATGAATTGTTCAATTAGACGAACCATAAATGAAAGTGAAAACCCTAACTGAGATGATATTTGACGTCGGCCTATTCCTCTCTTGACAGCTGATAACTCACATGCACCTGGAATACGGAACAAGGGAAAGATTTTTCTATTTCGTTGTTTGATTCTTTGGATGTGCGTTGTGGTCCAGTGGATATCGGCTCGGAACGAGAAGCCGGGGAGCCGAGTTCGAATTTCAGTTGAATCCATTGTATTCACTTACGCGCAAATACCCTTGGGAAAGGTATTAATCCGTCTGCTTCCTTCCAGTTATGGGTTAAATAGCAGGACAGATTGGGTTTTATAGCCTTGGTCGGCAACCAGTCTACCGCAGAAAGCAATGGCAACCTACTGCGGGATAATCTTCTGCCCAGTCAGTCATGTCTCTTTCGAGACATGATCGCCCAAGCGAGTATCGCGTATGGCACTTAACTGACTGACTGTTTGATTCTTTATAAAAAACAAAATAATTACCAACAAGTCTATGAACATTTTATGTACGGAGCAGAAGAAAGATTTTTTTATTTCGTCGTTTTATTCTTAATAAAAAACAAAATAATTAGCAACAAGTTTATATACATTTAATGTACAGAACAGAGAAAGGTTTTCTGTATTTCATCGTTTTATTGCTTATAAAAACATAATAATTACCTACAAGTCTATATACATTTAATGTACGGAGCAGAGGAAACATTTTTCTATTTCGTTGTTTGATTCTTTATAAAAAACAAAATAATTACCAACAAGTCTATGAACATTTTATGTACGGAGCAGAGGAATTTTTTTTCTATTTCGTTGTTTTATTCTTTATAAAAAACTAAATAATTACCAACAAGTCTATATACACTTAATGAACTGATTAAACGAAAGATTTTTATATTTCGTTGTTTTTTTTTTCTTTATAAAAAACAAAATGATTACTAACAAATATATATACATTTAATGTACGGTGTAGAGGAAACAAAATTCTATTTCGTTGTTTTATTCTTAAAAAAAAACAACACAAAATGATTACCAACAGGTCTATATACATTTAATGTACGCCGCAGAGGAAATATTTTTTATTTCGTCGTTTTTTCTTAATAAAGAATAAAATAATTACCAACAAATCTATATGCACTTAATGTACAGAACAGAGGCAAAATTGTTTAGTTTCGTTGTTTTATTCTTTATAAAAAGAAAAAAAATTCCCAACAGGTCTATATACATTCAATATACAGTACAGAGCAAACATTTTTCTATTTCGTTGTTTTATTCTTTAAAAAACAAAATAATTACCAACAAGTCTATATACATTTAATGTACGAAGCAGAAGAACACATTTTTTATTTCGTCGTTTTATTCTTAATAAAAAACTAAATAATTACCAACAAATCTATAAACATTTAATTTACAGAGCAGAAGAAAGATTTTTCTATTTCGTTGTTTAATTTTTTATAAAAAACAAAATAATTGCCAACAAGTCTTTATACCTTTAATATACGCAGCAGAGAAAAGATTTTTTTATTTTGTCGTTTTATTCTTTATAAAAAACAAAACAAAGTAATTACCAACAAATCTATATACATTTAATGTATAGAGTAGAGGAAAGAATTTTCTATTTTGTTGGTTTATTCTTTATAAAAACTAAAAAATTACCAACAAGTTTATATATATTTAATGTACAGAGCAGAGGAAAATTTTTTATTTCGTTTTTCTTATAAAAAGAATATAATTACCAACAGGTCTATATACATTTAATGTACAGTACAGAGGAAAAAAAATTCTATTTCGTTGTTTATTAAAAGAAAAAAAAATTACTAATAATTCTATAAACATTTATTGCACGGAGAATAGGAAAGAATTGTCTATTTCTTTGTTTTATTCTTTATAAAAACTAAATAATTACCAACAAGTCTATATACATTAATATACAGAGCAGAGGAAAGATTTTTTTTATTTCGTCGTTTTAATCTTAATAAAAAACAAAATAATTACCCACAAATGTATATACATTTAATGTACAGAGCAGAGGAAAGGTTTTTTTTTAAAATTTCCATGTTTTATTCTTTATAAAAACAAAATAATTTTCAACAAGTCTATATAAATTTAATGTACGGTGCGGAGGAAACAATTTTATATTTAGTTGTTTTTTATAAAAAAAAATAATTACCTCCCAGTCTATATACATTAATGTACGCAGCAGTGGAAAGATTTTCTCATTTCGTCATTTTATTTTTACTAAAGAACAAAATAATTACCAACAAATCTATATACATTTAATATAGGAAGCAGAAGAATTTTTTTTTATTTCGTCGTTTTATTTTTAATAAAAAACGAAATAACTACCAACAAATCTATATACATTAATGTACGTAGCAGAAGAAGATTTTTCTATTTCGTTGTTTTATTCCATATAAAAAACAATATAATTACCAACAAGTCTACATACCTTTAATGTACGCAACAGAGGAAATATTCTTTTATTTCGTCGTTTTATTCTTAATAAAAAACAAAATAATGACCAACAAATCTATTTACATTTAATGTACGGTGCAGAGGAAAACATTTTCTATTTTGTTGTTTTTAATGAAAAAACAAAACAAAATAATTACCAACAAGTCGATATACATTTAATGTACGAAGCAGAGTGAAGACTTTTTTTATTTCGTTCTTTTATTCTTTATAAAAAATAAATAATTACCAAAAAGTTTATATACATTAATGTCCAAATTACCAAAAAGTCTATATACATTAATGTACAGAGCAGAGGAAAGGTTTTTCTATTTCGTCGTTTAATTTTTAATAAAAAACAAAATATTTACCAACGATTCTATATTCATTTAATGTACGGAGCAGAGGAAAGATTTTTCAATTTTGTTGTTTTATTTTATATAAAAAACAAAATAAATTACCCACACGTCTATAACGTATGGTGCAGAGGAAATATGTTTTTCTTTCGTTGTTTTACTCTTTATAAAAAACAAAATAATTACCTACAAGTCTATATACATTTAATGTACGGAGCAGAGGAATGATTTTTCTATTTCGTTGTTTTATTCTTCATAAAAAACAATATAATTAACAACAAGTCTATATACATTAATGTTCAGAGCAGGGGAAAGATGTTTCTATTTCGTTTTTTTATATTTTATAAAAACAAATAATTACTAACAAGTCTATATACATTTAATGTCCAAAGCAGAGGAAAGAATTTTATATTTCGTTGTTTATTTTTTATAAAAAAGAAAAACATAACAACAACTATATATACATTTAATGTACTGAACAGAGGATTTCGTTGTTTTATACTTCATAAAAAACAATATAATTACCAACAAGTCTATATACATTTAATGTCCAAAGCAGAGGAAAGAATTTTATATTTCGTTGTTTATTTTTTATAAAAAAGAAAAACATAACAACAACTATATATACATTTAATGTACCGAACAGAGGATTTCGTTGTTTTATTCTTTATAAAAACAAAATAATTACCAACAAGTCTATATACATTTAATGTCCAAAGCAGAGGAAAGAATTTTATATTTCGTTGTTTATTTTTTATAAAAAAGAAAAACATAACAACAACTATATATACATTTAATGTACTGAACAGAGGATTTCGTTGTTTTATACTTCATAAAAAACAATATAATTACCAACAAGTCTATATACATTTAATGTCCAAAGCAGAGGAAAGAATTTTATATTTCGTTGTTTATTTTTTATAAAAAAGAAAAACATAACAACAACTATATATACATTTAATGTACCGAACAGAGGATTTCGTTGTTTTATTCTTTATAAAAACAAAATAATTACCAACAAGTCTATATACATTTAATGTCCAAAGCAGAGGAAAGAATTTTATATTTCGTTGTTTATTTTTTATAAAAAAGAAAAACATAACAACAACTATATATACATTTAATGTACCGAACAGAGGATTTCGTTGTTTTATTCTTTATAAAAACAAAATAATTACAAAGAAGCCTATATACATTTAATGTACAGAGCAGAGGAAAGATGTTTCTATTTCGTTGTTTGATACTTTATAAAAAACAAAATAATTATTAACAAATCTATATAGTTTTAATATACAAAGCAGAGGAAACATTTTTCTATTTTGTTGTTTTATTCTTTATAAAAAACAAAATAATTACCAACAAATCTATATACTTTTAATGCTAAATCAGAATAAGATAATAGAGCCTGTTTGCATATATATATATATATATATATATATGCAATATGCGTGTATTGCAAAGCAATTTCATTTGTTTCTCACCAAAGCAGAATATTAAGAAATTAAAGAAAGGACGTCTCTGAGACCTTATTTAATATTCCAGATTTATACCCGGAGAACCGAGTTCGAATTTCAGTTTAGTTAATTACATTCACTTACGTGCTAATACTCTGAGAAAAAGTATGAATCTTCTCACCACAACTATAGGTAAATAACACGTCAGACGGTGTTCTATAGCTTGGGGCGGCAACCAATTTAGCAGAAGGAAAAACTCAACTTGGTTCAAGTTATTGGAGTAGATATACTAAACTATCGCCCGGTTCACACTCCACCCACGTCTACTGAACAGGCGAAGAGGCTCATCCCTTGTTTCCTGTTTAGGATGTGGTTTCCGGTTTTTTTTCCCAATTTTTTCACTCTTTTTTTTATTTAATTTTTTTTTCAATTGGAGTAGATAGACTAAACTATCACCCGGTTCACACTCCACCCACGTCTATTGAACAGGTGAAGAGGCTCAACCCTTGTTTCCTGTTTAGGATGTGGTTTCCGGTTTTTTTTTCTATTTTTTCTCTTTTCCAATCTTTTCACTCTTACGTAGTCCCCTGCGCATCAGTGGCGTTTTCGCCTGGCTTGGGGTGATATGATTTTAAAAAAAAACAAAGAAAACAACAAACTATCTACTGCCTGTTAGGTCCTGCCTCTAGTGGCTATAAGGTAACAAATCCTCCTCTCATGTCTGCTCCCCTACTTCGTGCATCGACAAATGTAATGGAATTGTCGGGCTTAGTAACATGACTGGAACACGGTTCGGCACGGCACTGTGGACCTTCCTGATTTCAGAACATTTGCTCATGATTGCAACACCTACGGTACTTTAGATGATGGCTTATGGATTAATGATTTCTTCAGAGAAAAAAACATGTTTCCTCTTTGTTGAAAGACTGTTTTCTGTTTCTGTTTTTGTTTATGAATGTTTACCTCTTATGAAACTGTCTAATAGTAGAAACAAATGCATTATTAAAAATATAAATGACACCGCACTATTTACACTATTCGGACTATTGTACTCAGCTTTGTTGCCATTTGTACGACGTTTCGGCTGTTGTACGCTCCGACATTCTTCAGGTGCTAAGAATTTTGAACCGAGCCCTTTATTAAAATCACTGAGGTATATCAGTTTCATTCCTTGCGGGAAGCGTCTTTTTGGAATTTATAAGTTACAATAGAGAGAAATACAATTTGGGAACCCGTAATACGGAGTGCCAGAAAAAATCATTAGTGTCAAAATTGCAATATGAGCTCTGGTAAAGAACTCATGGCCCAGTGAATATAGACGTTGGTTAGTTCGAGTGACTTGACCCAAAGAGTCGTGAGTTCAATACCAGGCTACAGCAGTGGTGAACAAGTAACTTAGAGAGTCCGGTAAGAGGGAGTTCGCGCAAAGAATGAGAATGATATACCCCAGTGATTGTAATAAAGGGTTTGCTTTGAAATTTCTAGCAGCTGAAGAAGGCCGGAGCGTACAACGGCCGAAACGTTGTACAAATGGCAATAGTCCGAATAATGCGAAAAGTGTAAATATTACTTATCTCAGAAATATAGACAAATACTGAAATTACGCCACATTTAAATAAATACAATCGTTAAATTGATGCTTTTATTGTATTTCGGTCGACACCCCATAATATTGAAATATAATTAATCGAATAGAATCAGTGAATAATAAAAGTTTTGTAAAATCGTTGATTGTAATCATTTCGTTATCATTTCCCAATTGAGGTTCAAGACAATTCCGATGTCCTCTCAGTCGCCAATATTAAACGATGAAACAAAAACAAAACTTTATCATAGAGGATAAAAATTATAATTTTTTCCTATATTTTGAAGTAAGAAGAAATTTGATCTAACGTTAATAAAAAACTTTTTTGGGATTTAAACTCATTTTTATTTGGCCTGAAACACGAATGTCATCATTAATTAATAATTGAGATTAAATTCTGAACTGTGTCAGCCATTGCACTGCGTGATTTTGTTTTAATCATTTCACTTCAAGCAAGGCATTCCACTGCCACTATTGGGCAGGGGGTTACATAGGGGAAACTGATGAGAAAGAGTGGTTAGGGGGTTACATAGGGGAAAGTGATGGGAAAGAGTGGTTAGGGGGTTACATAGGGGAAAGTGATGAGAAAGTGTGGTTAGATATAGGAAGTGTCAGGAGGTTGATAGACGGGTAAGGATACCGAGTGTGAGGGTTGGGTAGATGGGAAGAGTGTTTGAGAGAATGGATGCAAGTTAGTGTGTTAGGAGGTGTCTGTTGACCTTACATTTAAACTCCTGGAGATTGTAGCTGTCGGGGAAGCAAGTATAAGGGAGGGAATTCCACAGGAGGGAAGTGCGAGAAAAGAAGCTGTTGGAGTAGAAATTACGGTTGCATCTTATCTGTTTCACTGTAAAAGGGTGGGACTTAGTTGCTAATCTAGTATCTCGTGCAAATTCATACCTAGGGGGCACCAGTGATCTAAGTTCATCGGAGCAGAAGCCATGAATGTATTTATAGAGGAGGCACAGGGAAGCCACGTCACGCCGGTGAGAAAGTGACTGCAGACGGTCAGCCAAGTCGGTATCTATGACATTATAGATTCTCCGTTGTATTTTGTCAAGAACCCCGAGGAGAATAGCAGCGGCACCTGACCAGATGTGGCAGCAGTTTTCAATACACGGGCGAATGGTAGATTTATAAATGTGCAGGATAGATTCAGACGGGAAAAACTTCTGGGCCCTCCACAGAGAGCCAACTTTCAAATCAGCGGATTTAGCAATGGATTCGATATAGTCATTCCACTTGAGGTCCGCTGAGAGTGTGAGACCAAGGAGGCGTAGTGTTTTACTCTCTGGGAGGCAAGCCTGTTCCATGCTAGGAGCGATTGTCTATGATGGTTAATTGATAGTAGTTTCGTTTTGGAAGCATTAAAATTTATGAGCCATTTCTTACCCCAGTCCACTACGGATTGGAGATCCTTTTCAAGCTCGGCAACGAGGTTCGCTTTGACGCCTACACCAGATTTTTGATCGAGGCGAGAATAAACTGTTGTGTAATTGGCGTACATGCCTACTTGGGATCTTATGGCATCGGGGAGATCATTAATCTAGATAAGAAAGAGCGTAGGACCTAGGATAGAGCCTAGAGGGACACCCGCATTCGTATGGTAGTTTTGCGAAGCATGTCCGTTTAATACCACCTTCAATGTGCGGTTAGAGAGGAATGACTGGATTAGGTTAAAAAAATGTCCAGTTATACCATAGCTCCGCAGTTTGCGTAGGAGGCCAGGAGGCCAGCATGCCAGACTCTGTCGAACGCTTTAGAGATATCCAAGGCAAAGGTTCGAGTTTCACCATTCTTGTCGAGGGCCTGGTATATATACTCGGTGATAGTCGTTAGCATATCAGCAGTAGACCTGGTGAAGCGGAAATCATACTGTTGGTCGGAGAGGAGCCTGTGGGTTGTGAGATGCTGAACCACCTCGGCGTTGATAACGGCTTCGAACACTTTGCCAAAGATCGGAAGAAGGTTGATAGGGCGGTAATTTGCGGGGTACGAGGGTTCTCCAGTATTCTTAAATCTATGAACTACAGAGGAAGACTTGCAACAGACAGGAAAACAGGAAGCAGAGAGACAAGAGATGTAGAGCTTAGAGAGGACAGAGGAGAGTGTAGGGTGCACATTTCTTATGACTAAGAACATTCTCAAATATCTGATGGCTTACAAGAGAGCTCCAAAATACATTAATAGTTAATTACTGAATGGTTGCGTTAGTATCATGTCAGGAGTGGTTCTTTTTTTTTTTAATCGTATCACCCCGAGAAAGGCGGTAACCCCACTGATGTGCAGGGGGCTACGTATTAGTGAAAAGATTGGAAAAGAGAAACCACATCCTAAACAGGGAACAAGGGATGAGCCTCTTAACCTGTTCAATAGACGTGGGTGGAGTGTGAACCGGGCGATAGTTTAGTCTATCCACTCCAATTGAAAAAAAAAAAGAAGCCAAAATGGGAAGATTGGAAAAGAGAAAGCCGGAAACCACATCCTAAACCGGGAACAAGGGATGAGCCTCTTAACCTGTTCAATAGACGTGGGTGGAGTGTGAATCGGGCGATAGATAGATCTATCTACTCCAATTTACCACAGAAATCTGTACATAATTACAGATGATAGGATTTCAGATTACATTCATTTGTATAGTGTATTATAACAATAGTGAGAGTTAAATATAAGATTTTTTTCTTCTAAAAAAATAAACATTTTTTTCTCTGTAGTTTATGATAGACAACCCAGTACTTATAAATTCTTATCATAATTTTTAAAAAGTAGAATGATGATAACTGTCAGTTTTTAAATGTTTTTATTATGTTAGTTTAGCTAATCTCAAAATTTTAAAGAATTTAGTCCTTTACTTCTTAAAGTAAAGGACCAAATTCTTAAAGATGTTTTATCTTCTCAAGAAATAAACATTTCTTTCTCTATAGATTATGATGGACAACCCAGCATTTATAAATTCTTATCATCATATTTTAAAAGTAGAATGATGATAATTGCCAGCCGCAAATTAAATTAATCGTGAAAATGTTTTTTATTTATATTAGTTTAGTTAAGCCCAAAATGACAAAGAATTTGGTCCTTTACCTCTTTTGGCAATACTTTTGGCATCGGTATCTATTAAGGCATTTGAAATTCCCCAATAACTATAAGATGAAGCAATTTTCGTAAACACTAACCGAGGAAACATGGTGTCGCAGCAAAGACTTACGAGAAAGGCCACCGCTGGTTGGAGTGTGAAAAGAGAAAACGTGTGACGGTGACATTCATCAAAGCTTACTCAGCCAAGCCACAGACACGCGAACCTGACGCCTGGGTGTTTGGCAGACTTCAGTAGTTGATGCAGTGCGGCCAAAACAGTTTTCGAAAATGCAAAGTGTGGACAGGGAAATCAGCTGGATAGAAGCCAAATTACAGACATATTTTTTCATGGCCACAGTTGCAAATTTAAACCACGGATATTCAAATGGCAAGTTAATATTTCAGTATCTTGGAAAACGAATTTTTCAATTTGAGGCTGATAAAGAATTCATTTTTGTTTTAATATGCTATTCGGTCTGGAATTGGGCACCTCTGCCTGGTGTGATGGTTAGCAAGTTTGTTCCGCTAGAACTTGTTATAACTGAGTAGTGAGTTCGATCTTCACTGGGGGCCTCATACTTTCGGCCTTGTGCCAAATATGAGCGGTGCTTAGAAAATTTACTATTTAAAAAAAATTAAAACTCCTGTTACACGCAATAAAAATTATTTCGTTTATGAATTAATCAAATTATTATTACTGGTTGAACCCGAGGAATTTCTACGGAAGGATAATTATGGTTTCGTGGAAAAATTTTGCTTTGTCATAATACAAATGATAGTAACGTCTTCAAATATAGAGGTATTGGATAATAAAATAACGATAACACAGAGTGTAATTTTATTAAAATATCTATAAAAGTAATGTCAATAGAAGCTACTTTACTGTAATCTTATATTATATTAAGCGGCGTATGCACAGACCATAATCAAAATACTGTACGCTATTTTGTAAGAGATTTTGAAAGAGAAAATGTTTTTTTATTGCTGAAAAATCATGGCTCCTGTGTCCATTGTAAACAGAAAAGACCAACTGAGCAATGGCCAAGGGTGTAGAGGCCAGAAATTTCGTTATTAGGTCGCGGGATACGACAACAAACCTACCTATTTTTACTATATTGTACAGTACACACACATATACACACAGACAATTACTGCTGCAACCACCAGCTTAAGATGCTACTGTTACGGTAATGCTATAGGCTCCCTCCTCCTACTCTCTCACTCTTTACTACCCTTCCGTTTGGCAAAGGTGAGAGAAAGGCTGAGGAGAGTAGCGTTTATAGATTATAAAAAGGAAAAGCTCGTATAGAGAGTAAGTGTGTTATCTTTCTTCAGTGGCGTAACGGAAGGAGGAACTAATTAACTAAGTAACTAAGTAAGGAAAGAACAAGCAGAATTATTATATGACTCGCAGTATAGCCCGGCGTTGCTCGGGTGTCATGAAAGCTTTAAAACTAATCCATGGTTCTGGAGCTCAGACTCTTTGGAGCAATAGTTGTTTCCAGTTAAAGCGAAACCGTAGACTGAAAGAAAAATGAACGGATCTAAGTCAAATTTTGATTTCCTTATTATTATTTGATAAATTATTTGATAAATTATTTGATATCAAATAAGTATTTTTATATTATTTTATATTTTTATATTATTAATTTATATGCTTAGACGGCTTAGGAGATTTTGTTGTCTAATATATGTGCTGATTCCTTAAGTTTAAGTAATTCCCAGCCGTGTTCTCTATTAATTATTAGAAGTATAGCCCAGGTGTAATGAAAGCTTTAAAACTAATCCATGGTTCTGGAGCTCAGACTCAGCCTAAAGAATATTTGAAATAATAAAATAATTGCGACAATTTACCAATCGCACATATATATATATATATATATATATATATATATATATATATATATATGTATCGAGCACTTTTCTTTCCCTGGTGGTTCGTTCCGTTCGAGGGTTTTTTTTCTTTACTGTGAAGAACCGTATGTATTGTCGGTCCTACGCAGTTTTCTTTTTTTTCCCCTCTTTGTCCAAAGCTCTATAGCCGAGGACAATAACGGAGTTAGATTCTGCTGGTTATTCGTGGTCTTTAAAAATTACTTGTGTAACATTTTAAGATTAGAATACGTACAGAGTCGGTTTTATTATTATTATTATTATTATTATTAATATATATATATATATATATATATATATATATATATATATATATATATATATATACTAGCAGTATAGCCCGGCGTTGCTCGGGTGTAATGAAAGCTTTAAAACTAATCCATTGTTCTGGTGCTCAGACTCATTGAACGTTGACACGAAAGACTAAAAGCAATAGTTGTTTCCAGTTAAAGCGAAACCGTAGACTGAAAGAAAAATGAACGGATCTAAGTCAAATTTTGATTTCCTTATTATTATTTGATAAATTATTTGATAAACTATTTGATATCAAATAAGTATTTTTATATTATTTTATATTTTTATATTATTAATTTATATTAGGAGATTTTGTTGTCTAATATATGTGCTGATTCCTTAAGTTTAAGTAATTCCCAGCCGTGTTCTCTATTAATTATTAGAAGTATAGCCCAGGTGTAATGAAAGCTTTAAAACTAATCCATGGTCCTGGAGCTCAGACTCAGCCTAAAGAATATTTGAAATAATAAAGTAATTGCGACAATTTACCAATCGCACATATATATATATATATATATATATATATATATATATATATATATATATATACTAGCAGTATAGCCCGGCGTTGCTCGGGTGTAATGAAAGCTTTAAAACTAATCCATGGTCCTGGAGCTCAGACTCTTTGGACGTTGGCACGAAAAACTAAAAAAGCAATAGTTGTTTCCAGTTAAAGCGAAACCGTAGAATGAAAGAAAATGGATGGATGCTAAGTGAGCTAAGTTTATCTGAGCAGAAACCGTGAAAGTGTTTGTAGAAGAGACACAAGGAAGCCACATTGTGTACCGGAAATATATATGTTTTATTGCGCGTACACATATCTATCTATCTGAAGTGTCCCAGCTCACGACCAGAGAGTTGTTCAAAACACCAAACATGATATTCGTTTTAATTTCTTCTTGATCAGACTCAGAATTTTTCGGGAGGTCTTCGTATATGCATTTGTATGAAATAGACAGAATAGAAAAATGTTGGTAGGATTACATTTGAGTCGTTGTTATTAATAAATTCCTGCATTCGGTTTTGAATTCCGGATCCAAAGCCGAGGGGTTGTCCTCGAATTGGATTCCCAATTTAGTCAATATCGGACGCATTGGCGCCTGACGACCTACAGTTTATCCGAGCAGCCATGTCTGACAGACTTACGCAAAGGCCGATCGATTGGTCACTGCTTCATATCATTACTCTATGCACTGTTTTACTGCTTTTAGAAACTCTTTTCTTTCTCTTATTCTATCTATCTATCTATCTATCTATCTATCTATCTATCTATCTATCTATCTATCTATCTATGTCAGTCTCTTCATATCTATCTATCTATCTATCTATCTATCTATCTATCTATCTATCTATCTTCACGCACGTGCGCACACACACGCATATGTACATATTAATCTGATCATATATCTACATTGCCGGCCACCCCTGTTGAAAAAAAATGATGTATTTCATACTATTTTGTAGTATTTATTGCCAAGTGAATAATTGTAAATGAAAATAGAATGGTTCCTTTGTTAATACTGCACAATAACATGTGCATGAAATGAATTTCTAATTATTTAATAATTACCTATATTGCAGTTTCATCAATGAAGGAATGAAGAAAATTTAGGGTGATTCGGACGAGTTCATCTTTGCTTCCTTGCCTTGTAAAATTTTGCCAAGTAATGATAACAAAGAACCATTCTATTATTGGTCACTGCTTCATATCATTACACTATGCCATGTTTTACAGCTTACAAAACACTTTCTTTTTTTTCTCTTACTTTGTCTTTAAGTCTATCTATCTATCTATCTATCTATCTATCTATCTATCTATCTATCTTCACGCACGTGCGCGCGCGCGCACACACACACACACATGTATATATTAATCTGATCATATATCTACACTGCCGGCCACCCCTGTTGAAAAAAACCATGTATTTCATATTATTTGTTAGTATTTATTGCCAAGTGAATAATTGTAAATGAAAATAGAATGGTTCTTTTGTTAATACTGCACAATAACATGTGCATCAAATGAATTTATAAATTTTTAAAATTTACCGATATTGCAGTTTCATCAATGAAGGAATGAAGAAAATTTAGGGTGATTCGGACGAGTTCATCTTTGCTTCCTTGCCTTGTAAAATTTTGCCAAGTAATGATAACAAAGAACCATTCTATTATTGGTCACTGCTTCATATCATTACACTATGCCATGTTTTACAGCTTACAAAACACTTTCTTTTTTTTTCTCTTACTTTGTCTTTAAGTCTATCTATCTATCTATCTATCTATCTATCTATCTATCTATCTATCTATCTTCACGCACGTGCGCGCGCGCACACACACACACACATGTATATATTAATCTGATCATATATCTACACTGCCGGCCACCCCTGTTGAAAAAAACCATGTATTTCATATTATTTGTTAGTATTTATTGCCAAGTGAATATTTGTAAATGAAAATAGAATGGTTCTTTTGTTAATACTGCACAATAACATGTGCATCAAATGAATTTATAAATTTTTAAAATTTACCGATATTGCAGTTTCATCAATGAAAGAATGAAGAAAATTTAGGGTGATTCGGACGAGTTCATCTTTATTTAATTGACTTGTAAAATTTTGCAAAGTAATAATAACTCCAGTTTTTTTCTAAGAAATTATGTATTTTATACGATTTTAGTATTTATTGCCAAGTGGATAATTCTAAATGAAAATAGACTGGTTCTTCTGTTATTATTACTTTGAAAAAATTTACAAGGCAAAGACGCAAACATGAACTCGTCCGAATCACCCTAAATTTTCTTCATTCTTTCATTGATGAAACTGCAATTTAGGTAATTATTAAATATTTATAAATTCATTTGATGCACATGTTATTGTGCAGTATGAACAAAAGAACCATTCTATTTTCATTTACAGTTATTCACTTGGCAATTAATTTTAAAAATAGTATGAAATACATCATTTTTTAAAAACACTGGGGTGGCCTAACAATTATGGCCGGTAGTGTATATATATATGTATATATAGAAGATCTACAGGGTGCGATGGGTAAATTGCCGCTATTTGCCTTGTAAAATTTTGCAAAGTAATAATAACAAAAGAACCATTCTATTTTCATTTAGAATTATTCACTTGGCAATAAATACTAAAAAATTGTATGAAATACATTATTTATTTAAAATACTGGGGTGGCCTAATATTTATGGCCGGTAGTGTATGTTTGTACTACTGTCTTTTTAATATATTTACATAAGACTATTTCATCTTTGTGTCTTTATTTCTGTCCCCAAATAGATGTCCGCCTCTAATGTGGAGATGTTAGCCTCAAGCAATCTTCTTTCCATAAGTCGAGGTTTTATCCTTGTAGATGATGTTCTGAAGGGGCTTTCATCTGTCTTCGTGTAATAAGTCACTGGAAAGGGTCTCCACAAGCCCCTCTAAGAACTTCCGAGTTCTATCTGGATAGGAAGTTTTGCTAGAGGTAATTCCAAAGTGGCATTTCTTTTTTGATTGGAAGAGATTCTTAGGTTTTAGATGTACCTTTGAGGAGAGCAGGGAGTGGTCAGTGTCGCAGTCGACGCCATGGTACGCTCTGATGTTACAGGAAATCGCATGATCAAGTCTAGCTGGCGGCAATGATTTAACCTTGAATGCCATTAAGATATTTTGTAGCAAGATTTAAACTCAATAAATTTCGGGCTTAAGTTATAAAACAACAACTTTTAGGAAAAATTCGACTTTATACCTTGACATAGTCTCCTTCTCGGATGATACACTGATTCCAAATCTTCTTTAACAATTTTTTGTAGAACGATTTGTCTTTGGCCTCAAAATACGCTTCAGTTTTCGATATCACTTCTTCATTAGCGCCAAATCTCATTCCCTGGAGTATTCTTTTGAGGTCTACAAACAGCCAGTAGGGTGATACACTGATTCCAACGCTTATCTAACAATTCGATGCCTTTTTTTGAAGAACGATTTGTCTTTGGCCTCAAAGTACGCTTCAGTTTCCGACATCACTTTTTCATTGGGGCCAAATCTCTCCCCCTGGAGCATTCTTTTGAGGTCTACAAACAGCCAGTAGGGTGATACACTGATTCCAACGCTTATCTAACAATTCGATGCCTTTTTTGAAGAACGATTTGTCTTTGGCCTCAAAGTACGCTTCAGTTTCCGACATCACTTTTTCATTGGGGCCAAATCTCTTCCCCTGGCGCATTCTTTTGAGGTCTACAAACAGCCAGTAGGGTGATGCACTGATTCCAACGCTTATCTAACAATTCGATGCCTTTTTCTGAAGAATGATTTGTCTTTGGCCTCCAAATACGCCTCAGTTTCCGATATCACTTTTTCATTGGAGCCAAATCTCTTTTCCTTGGAGCATTCGTTTGAGGTCTGCAAATAGCTAGTAATCGCTGGAGCGCAGATCTGAAGAATAGTGTGGATGCGAAAGCAATTCGAAGTGCGATTCATGTAGTTTTGCCATCGTTGCGATCGACTTGTGACACGGTGCGTTGTCATGGTGAAAGATCACTTTTTTATTCTTCATTTGAGGCCGTTTTTTGGTGATTTCTTTCTTCAAACGCACCAATAATGCTATATAACTGTCGCTACTGATGGTTCTTTCTTTCTCAAGATAATCAATAAACAAAATACCTTGTGCATCCCAAAAAAACTTTGCCTAGTGATGTTTGCGTCTTTGTTCGCTTTGGTCGGCTGTCCACTCAGCTGACTGCCGATTTGAATACGGAGTGAATTGATGGATCCCTTTTTCATCCTTTGTCACATATTTAACATGTCTTCTTTTTGTGTTGAAACAGTTGCAAACAACGCTCTGAATAGTCGACGCATTGTTGTTTTTAATCGATTGTGAAAAAAAAAAAAAACGCGGCACGCACTTTGAACACAGTTTTCTCATTGACAAATATAGATGCGAAATGATGAATACACTGCCTTCTGAAATGTTCAACTCCTTTGCAATCTGACGCAACTTCAATTTACGATCGACCGAGACGAGTTTGTGGATTTATTTGGTGTTTTCTGAGACAAGTGCCGATTTTGGGCGACCTGAGCATTCAGCATTATTTGTGTCTGTACGACCGAATTTAAAGCATATCACCATTTAACCGTTGTTTCCAACGGAAATAACTATTGACCTTACATTTAAATTACTGGAGATTGTAGCTGTCGGGGAAGCAAGTAAACGGAAGGGAATTCCTCAGGTAGGAAGTGCAACAAAAAAGCTGTTAGAGTAGAAGTTGCGGTGATATTTTATCGGTTTCACTAAAATGGTGATCCTAGTTGCTAGTCTAGTAGCTCAAGTAAATTCATACATAGGGGGTACCAGTGCCCTAAGTTCATTGGAGCAGAAACCGTGAAAGTATTTGTAGAAGAGACACATTACATCGCTGAGCTGCCACGTTGGGATCGATCACATTACAGATTCTCCATTGGATTTTGTCAAGAACCCCGAGGTAAATAGCAGGGGCAACCGACCAGATGTGGCAGCAGTATTCAATACACGGGCGAATGGTAGATTTATATATGTGAAAGATGGATTCAGACAGGAAAACTTTCTGGACCTACACGATGTTCCGACCTTTTTAGCGGCGGATTTAGCTATGGATTCGATGTAGTCATTCTACTTGAGGCCCGCTGAGAGAGTTAGGCCAAGGAGGCGGAGTGTTTTTTTTTTTAGGGAAGCTAGCCTGATCCATGCTAATGGTGGGGCTATGAGCGATTGTTTGTGATGATTAGCAGATAGCAGCTTCGTTTTGACTGCATTAAAATTTACGAGTCATTTCTTAACTCAGTCCACCACGGATTGGAGGTCCTTTTCAAGCTCTTCAGCGAGATTCGCTTTGTCAGCCTCAGCAGATTTTTGATCGAGGCGAGAGCAAACGTTGGTGTCGTCAGCGTATATGCCTACTTGGGGTCTGATTACATCGGTGAGAACATTAAAGGAGATCAGAAAAAGCGTAGGACCTAGTATATATATATATATATATATATATATACATATATATATATATTAAAATATATATATATATATATATATATATATAGCTATCCGCAGGCAGATCTGTTTCGCTGTATCACAGCTCATCAGTACGGTTAGGCAGCCGATTGCTTTTAACCTAGGAAATTGGCGTCAGTCGGTGATTCTACCTCTGGGCTATGGGCGCTCGGTAGTAGAAGGCAGCCTTTTTAGCGTGTATTATCCTTATACACGCCCAATAGCCAGAGTGCTCTAATTCATTATTGAATGACCGATATATATATATAGTGATGTAAATTAAGAAATATACATATGAGGAGGGTGTACATATGTATAGTATTATTATTCAAGTATTAATAAAAAAGATTTCAATGTATGAACAAAGGTGCATTATATATATATTAATAAATATATATATTATACTCCGTCGGTTGCACGATTCGGAGTTTCATGCGTTATGCAATCATCACGTGCATGTTTCAAACTGTCTGTTTAATAGTTTTGAATCTAAGTTCACTCGATGTTCATGAGAATTAAAATTCTTACTTATTTAATTAATTAAATTTAATTAATTGTATATTTACGTTTTCCGTTTCTTAATTTACGCCCCTTCTCTCTGCATTTTATTATTTTTAATATTTTTTATTTTAATTTAAAATTTAAAATTAAAATTTAAAATTTTTATCTACATGTAAACTTAGAATATTTAAATTTTTAATTGTGTTAAAAAGTAGTACTTAAACTTTATAAGATTTAATAGTAGACTTTGAAAAAACAGTAGCTACTCTAACATTTATGCATCGTTTATTCAATAATGAATTAGAACACTCTCACTACTGGCGTATGAACATACGGTATATCACAAACTAAAAGTCTGCCTTCTTCTACCGAGCGCCCATAGCTCAGAGGTAGAATCGCCGGCTGATGCCAATTCGGTCGGGCTTCAATCCAGGGTGAAAAGCAATCGAATGTCTAACCGTACTGACGAGCTGTGATACAGCGAAACAGATCTGTCTGCAGATGACTATATATGTGTGTGTGTGTGTGTGTGTGTGTGTGTGCGCGCGCGCGCGTAAAAGAGGCTATTGTGCGGACGAAGCCGTCCTTGAAAAACACTCGCACAATGAGCAGAAAAGACCGCTTCAGACAAATTCATGGCTGTTCGTGCGACAGATTTATTCGATAATGCTATGTATTTACTGGTTGCAACTAGACAAGTGTATGGGAAAAGGTACTTTGCTGAATAGGTGTTAAAGCTGTTATTGATTTTTAAGTTGACTCGTGCATGTGTTGCCAGGAGAATAGCTAATACCACACACAAGTGACCAAAACTCTTTGATCGTTTCGCTTGGATTTGGCGCGAAATGATTCATCAGATTCGACAAAGAATAATGTCTGATGTCATTGAAAGTTACGAGAGTTATATTCGCGCCTTCTGTTCGTGTCTCTTTGAGAAGAAGTCACTCTACACCAGCCGATCAATGCGACTTTTAATATTCCGATGATAGGACAGTGTACACTTTCCAGTTCAGAAATCTCCAATTTAACATTCACTAATCAATAGGTTTTGTTGATTTTTTTTTAGAAAAAAACTACATTTAATGTTGCTATAATACTGCAGCTAGTGTGCAGCAAAAAAAAAAAAAAAAGACATCATTTGTTTTATTCACAGCTGCATATTAACCGCAGTTCAGTCAGTTAAGTAACATACGTGATACATGCTTGCACGATCATGTCACCCCCACCAGATTTTTGATCGAGGCGAGAGTAAACTGTGATGTCATCGGCGTACATGCCTACTTGGGATCTTATGGCATCGGGGAGATCATTAATGTAGATCAAAAAGAGCGTAGGACCTAGGATAGTGCCTTGAGGAACACCTGCGTTCGTATGGTAGTTCTGGGAGGCATGTACGTTTAATACCACCTTCAATGTGCGGTTAACGAGGAAAGAATGGATTAGGTCAAACAAGTGTCCAGTTATACCATAGCTCCGCAGTTTATGTAGAAGGCCAGCGTGCCAGACTTTGTCGAACGCTTCAGAGATATCCAAGGCAACGGTTCGAGTTACGCCATTCTTGTCGAGAGCCTGGTATATATACTCGGTGATTGTCGTGAGCATATCAACAGTACACCTGGTGAAGCAGAAACCATACTGTTTGTCCGAGAGGAGCCTGTGGGCTGTGAGATGCTGAACCACCTCGGCGTTGATAATGGCTTCGAACACTTTGCCAAAGATCGGAAGAAGGCTGATAGGGCGGTAATTTGCGGGGTCCGAGGGTTCTCCAGTGTTCTTAAATATAGGAAATACAGAGGAAGATTTCCAACAGGCAGGAAAGCAGGAAGCAGATAGGCAGAAGTTGTAGAACTTAGAAAGGACAGAGGAGAGTTCGGGGGCACATTTCTTCAAGACTATGATTGGGATTCCGTCCCCTCCGCTCGCTTTGTGAGGGTCAAATTTTGAGATTATGTTAGAAACCAGCGAGAGTGTAATGTGGACGTCATTCAGTTGAGCCTCAGTTCTAGGTGGGAAGTTGGGTGTAGAAACTCCAGACGAATCCAGTCTCGAATTGCTCGAGAATCTGCAAGCAAAGCATTCAGCCTTGTCCTTAAATTCATTGATTAGCGGGGTTATTGAGGACTTACTCTTGTTAAGCACGCTTTTACAGAGTCGCTAGTAGTCTTTGGCACCGTACTTAGAGGATGCTATGCGTTGCTTCATTCTGGCAGTAAACAACATCTTAGCTTCGTTAAGTACCTTTTACACTTATTACGAGCTGAGGCGAAAAAGGCGCCTGTTTTGGTCAGACGCGTAGCTATGATAGAGCCAGAAGAAATGATTCCGCTGGGTAATGGCGGCCGAGCAAGCGGGCTAGAACCAAGGAGACGAATGAGATTTAAGCTGAAAGTTCCTGGCTGGGATGAAAGCATCGATGCCAGCCTTAATCCAGGAGAAGACCTCGGATGCACAGTCTTCGACGGGAAGACTAAAAACGTTGTTCCAAGGAACGTCACAGAGGAAGTCTCGGAATTAATCCAAGTCTGCATTTTGGTCTGGTCTGAGTTTCTTGGGTCGGGTGGGAGTGGAATGAGATGTTGACGGAAATTACGGCGTGGTCAGAGTTTCCGAGAGGGCAGAGCTGTCTTGTAGTGCAAGAGTCAGTGATGGAAGTGAAGCAGAGGTCTAGTAGTGAGTCCCTTCCGTTAGGGCTATTGGAGAAACGCGTAGGGAAGTCCACCACTTGCGTAAGAGATTGGGTGATTGAAAAAGTCATGGTGTAGACACCAGCAAGGTCGGTGACAGAGTTCTTCAGCCACTTGGTGTGGTGGGCGTTAAAGTCACCAAACACAAATATATGGGCAGATGGATGAGAAGAAATGGCCTTGTCGATATTGTCAGAGATGCTATGAAGTACCAAACAGTCAGAGGAGGAGGGGGAGCGGTAGAGAAAGAAGAGATAGCTAACCGAGCTTAAAAGTGAGAGACACAGGCACATGAAAGAATGATCCAGGGATTCACAAGATGTCACCCTAGCTTGAGGGAGGTTTTTCGCTGACATAAACACCAAGCCCATGCATATGGACATTGTCCTTCCTGAAGAGGGGAAAGTAACCAGGAACGTAAAACTCAGAAGAGGGGATAGAAGGGTCAAGGTTAATTTCACATAGGGATAAGATATCAGGTGAGTTAGTTTGAAGGAATGATTCGACGCTGTAAAAGTTAGTGCAGATACCTCGTTTGTTTGTGAAAGAAACGCAGACAGGTTTAAAAAGAAAACATTGATGATTTCTTTAATTTTCTTTGATGTTGTTGTATCGTGGAATGAAGAGATAGTGAAGTGTAGATAAATTACTTTATTAACGGAATGGTACAACCAAGATGTATATACAATATTTACAGTCTCTTGCAGTAGCAGGAGTTACTTCACGAAGTCCGTGATAATGGAACCGCCCCGTGCTAAACGCACATTTTCTTTTATTCATCCGGGCAACCGGATGCCACGATACAACAGATGTTGATAACTCGTTAATATTCCTGAAATACCAATAAAGTTTCTAAACAAATACCAATAAAGTTTCTAAACAAATACCAATAAAGTTTCTAAGTAATTGTTGCTCATTAAAATCTCAAGTTATATTTTAAGTAATCAAAGTTGTAAATTTATAAACGCTCAAAATAATGTCGCGACAGGTGTGACAAAAAAAAAAAGATTTATTTTGACCTATATACCTCCACTCATTTTCGATAATTAACTTTTAAATTGAATTTTTAAAATAAAAAGTTTTTCTTGAAACTTTTATTTTAGTTTTAATTGAAAGCTAAGTGATTAAATTTACTATTTCCAGTAAGCAAAATGCTCTGGTGCATTTTGAACAGAAATTATATTGATTGGAATCTAAAATTTTGAGATTTCTTGTTAATTATTGAAGTTTTCGGCATTTTTGAGTAATCGACACATTTGTAAAAAAAGTTAATTCTCGGTTTTAAAAATCTTGCAAAAATAAAATATATACCAGCGAAACATTATTTCTAGAAAGTTAGCAAATTTAATGTTAAATTAATCTGATTTACACAAGTATTAATTATTTATAGCATGAAATTTAGAATAAAATTATTTCTTAATCACAGAGTTGAACTTTTCGATCTTTCCGCTGTATTTGACATGTGTTGACAGCTCGCAGGTGCGAGTTAAGATTAGATTATGTTTATCACAAGTGACATAATTGTACAATTTTTTTCGTTAAAGGAAAGAAATCCTGAAACACATGACCTTTTAATTTACGCATAGAAATTACCACGCATAAAAAGAAATTCAAACACACACACACACACACACACACACATACACACACATACACACACATACACACACATACGCACACACACACGCACACACACACACACACACACACACACACACACACACACAGAAATAAATAAATAAAAAGTTGGGAAGCACAACAAATCTTTGAAGTATTTAAAAATATTTTAAAAATATTTTAAAAATATTTTAAAAACTTTATAAATTATTATAATTAAAAAAATATGAAAATAATTCTTTTAAAACGTTATTATTAATCGAATTTTTTTTCTTCAGACTATAATGTCATTAATTTATAATATTTATTCAAGCAATTAAAAACTTATCAAATTAAATAATGTCATAGCTATATTGCATTTTCTATTTAACTTTTAGGAGCAGATTTTCAGAAATACAGGCAAAATGTTAAAAAAAAAAAATAGATTATTTACATTTCCCAATGAGTCCTGCGTTTAACTAATAACGCCAATTTCCCCAACAAAATTTAATTTCTTAAGATTTCATGAATTTACGTCGAGGGATAACAGATATGAAATAAAAAATATTTTTACCAAGATTTAAAAAAAAATAATTATTTAGAAAATACTTTTATTTGTTTGCAAATAAATCTTAAAAGTTTCATTAAAATCCGACAGTTATTTAATATTTGCAAGAATTTCCAAATTAATGTGTCTGTCACCGGAAAAAAAAAGTTATGTAATATTAAACGATTTGGTTACCTGCTAACTCAAAACAATTTTTAAAAAATTCGAACGTGTTAGAAGGGATTTAATTTTTTTTTAAAAAAAGAATTAATAGATACTTTGATCTTTCTTCTTAATAATAACATAAACATTTTGATGGAAAAATTTCGTTTTTATTAAGTTTAGGGCCTTTTTTTATTCATACTATGCTGTTTTATCCACGATTTAGTGGAAGTATCTGTTCTGAACAGAAAAGACACAAGTATTCAGTTTTTTGATTAAAACATGCACAAAATGATTGCTATTTATGTTTACTGAACTTATCTTTTCTTGTAGAGGCACAAAAGTGATGCGTTGGAAGATAGATACGATTGTGTCGATTTTTCAAGGTTGTTACATTTGTCTATTTTAAAAACCATCATTCAAATCATTGGTTTTACCTTTACATTGACTGTTTTCGCTAGTCGAAAATAAAACAATTTTTTTGAGTCCAAATATCTCGAAGCTTAAGACACATTTTAAAAATTATATATATATATATATATAGAGAGAGAGAGAGCTTCATACTGTTCTACAGTCTGCACGAGAGAGCTGGAAACGACAAATTTAACTAGACGATACGGCGTTAGTCTTCCATAGTCCAAGAGTGATGGATTTTGATCAACGTGAGATGGAAGTAAATGTTAGACGATCACATCAAGAATGAAGGAAAAGCTTGAGGCATTAGAAATGTGGTTCTACAGAAGGATGCTGAGGATACCATGGACGGAGCACGTGTGCAACGATGAGGTGTTGGAAAGGATGCAAACGAGAAGAAAACTTATACTTAGTATCAGGAAGAGACAAATAAATTTCCTGGAACACGTAATGAAGAAAAAGGGTTTGGAGAATTTAGTACTCACAGGTCGGATAAAGGGAAGGAGAGACACGGAAAAGCAGCGCGAGACGTACTTGTTAGGTCTGAGCAAATGGGTGGCGGAGCGGGGTTTAGTAGAAATACCAAGAGAACGACAAGAGACAGAGCCAAGTGGAAGTCCATGATCGCCTACGTCATGAAGAGACAGGGCTCATGAAGGAGAGACGCATTTTCTAATGTTGTTGGTTGAAGGTAGAGTGGTTTTGGTAGGATGGTTGCGACGATACCAGTGGTATAAATAACCAAACAATAAATAGAAACATGTAGAAATTTCATGCTGACAGTAAAGTCATTTTTTTAAATCGTTTCACCCCAAGCAAGGCGGCAACGCCACTGATGCTCAGGGGCTAAATAAGAGAAAAGGATTAGATAGGACGAGAATAAAGAGAAAGACGAACCAGTTACAGGGGGTGTCAGTGAAAGGAGCAAGAGAATGATGCGAATACAGGTGTGATGACAGTTGCAAAGGTAGAGAGAAAGGAAAAGATATACAAGGTGATGTAGAAAGAACTGGAGTCAAATGGTTAAGAGATATGTATTGATATTGCATTTAAATTCCTGCAGGTTTTAGCCAACAGGAAAGCAATAATATGGAAGAGAGTTCCAAAGGCGGAAAAGTCGAGAATAGAAGCTGCTGAAGTAAAATTGTCGGTTGCATTTGGTTAATCTAACTGTGAATGAGTGGGACCCAGTTACAAGTCTGGTTGCACGAGTAAACACCTGTGGCAGGGGCAACAGTTACTTAAGTTCGTCAGAGCAGAAGCCGTGAAAATATTTCTAGAACAAACAGAGGGAAGACACATCTGGTCGGTGAGAAAGTGCCTGGAGTTGAGCCACCAGGTCGGCATCTATCACATTACAGATTCTTCTTTGGAGACTGTCGAGAACACCTGGAGATGCATTTCAGAGAAAAATGGCAAAAAGACTCCTCACATTCTTTCTTGGACAAAACACGTAAACTTTTTTCTATTTGTATTAATCTAAACTTATTTATAAATGGAACTTTGTCTGTGTGTGTGTGTGTCTGTGTGTGTGTATCCGTTACCTTATAGACTCTGAAACGGCTGAACCGATTTTTTTAAAAATTTACACAGTTGTACTATAAGCGTCTGCGAGTGTTCTTAGCTAGGTTTTGTGTCGAGGTACCTTCGATAAATATCAAAAATCGATAATCGAAAAAATCGGGTTATAGAAGGAGTGGTCCGATTTTAATCAAATTTGATACACTCATAGACAAAGACATAAGAAACAATATTCAGAAGTTTCAAGGTTGCAGTTCGTACAATAGTGCAGAAAATTGATAATACATATAAAAGGCAAGATGATGTTTGTGTGTGTGTCTGTTTATCTGTCTATATGTCCTTTATACAAATCCACAATTTTTATCCGATTCTCACCAAACCTCACACAAATATTCTTTAGGCTGAGTCTGAGCTCCAGGACAATGGATTAGTTTTAAAGCTTTCATTACACCCGAGCAATGCCGGGCTATACTGCTAGTATATATATATATATATATATATATATATATATATATATATACATATATATATATATATATATAGGTGCGATTGGTAAATTGTCGCAATTATTTTATTATTTCAAATATTCTTTAGGCTGAGTCTGAGCTCCAGGACCATGGATTAGTTTTAAAGCTTTCATTACACCTGAGCAACGCCGGGCTATACTGCTAGTAAACAATAAAGACTGACTAGAGATATTCATGAAAATAAAAACAAAAGCTGTACTTAATCTGCTTAAAAGTTATTTCGACCATTGTTGTCGTGTTTTGAAATTAATAAGTTCCATTTTCTTAAAATCAGCAGCGAATAATTCGTGAGAAAAAAGAAGCCTTTAATCAAAACAGAATTGGAAATATTTTCCATTTTACAAGTCAAACTTTTAACTTTAGTCTAGTCGAAAAAGTAAAATATTTCTTAATGAGTGATCTGGATGGCGACTTAGTCTCATTCCAAAAACGATAAGGAATTAACCGTAGTTCTAATCAAATAAATATCTTTCTTTTTGCGCTGTCGGGTCTTAACTATCTTTTCACTGTTGGCATCGTCTGTCCAACTTCCTAAACCGTTTATCTGTAGAGTGACTACATTACTTCAATGCGCTTTTTGTTAGAAACTTCAAATACCGGACTTAAGACAGTTTGCGGGCCATATTGTGCGTAATAGAGATAACCAAGCGATAAACTTTAGCAGAAAGAGCTATGCAGATGACAGAAGAGAGAAGAATTTCAAACTTGTGAAAGATAGCGGTAAACGAGTTAAAAGAAGAGAAAACCAGAAAAAATATTTTCTTCAGTTTTATGCCTCGAAAATTGTGGTAAAAGTTGAATTAATTCTCATTTTCTATTACTTCACGATGAATGAAAATAATGAAGAAAGTGAAAAATGAAAGAGTCAAAAGCCAGGAAGAAGAAAGGCAGTCAATGAAGACACGAATTGGTTTAATAAAAATGAAAAAGAATAAAGAAAAAAGATCGAGGAAAAAGAAAAAAAACATGAATCCTTCAGTTTTAAGAAAATCTCTATATATAAAAGGCAATCTGTGAGTCTGTGTGTGACTGTTCCCTATGCACGCCTACATTTTTTAAGCTACACCATTCAAAATTTCTAGGGACACATATCTACAGGGAAGCCAGGTCGACACATACCTTTTGAGTTTTAAGTTCAGCAATTTTCCCTTTCGCAGGTTTTGGCCAATGGACACGATTCTTTACATTTGCTCCGTAAAATATCTAAGATCTAAGACGCTTTCTAGATTACGTTACAGAAATCAAATCACACGTGTCAAATGCGACTAAAATATTTTTATTAAAAAAATAAGCCTTTATATTTAATTTTGAAAAGTTCATCTGGTCAACAAAAAAATGTGAATATTTTCCCCCGTAATTTTGAAACAAATGAAATATTTAAAAAAAAAAATATTTCTACATTTTTAAATATTCTTTGAAAATTTCTGAACTAAGAGCGTAATAGTTTTTATATTTCTAATTTCAGTAAAACAAAATAAATAATTTTTATTTTTATGTTAAATTCATTTAGTCAACAAAAACGTAAATATTTTCCCCCGTAATTGTGAAACAAAAACAAACGCAATGTTGTTTACAATGTCAGGGAAAACATCAAATAACGTTTACGCAAAACAAAAGAAAACAGATGTTTTAATGTAATTTTTAACAATTTTTAAACAACAATTTTTTAGATAATTATTTTTTTATATAACCTAGTCCTACGACTAAAATGTTCTGAGTTGCACGGGCAACGCCGGGCGATGATGCTAGTTAGAAATAAACGTAAAAATCTAAATCAAAACTTGTTTATAAATGGAACTTTGTCTGTGTGTGTGTGTGTGTGTGTGTGTGTGTGTGTGTGTGTGTGTGTGTGTGTGTGTGTGTTTGTGTGTGTGTGTGTGTGTGTATGTATGTCTGTGTGTGTGTGTGTGTTCGTTACCTATAGATTCCGAAACGGCTAAACCGATTTTCTTGAAAAGTTGCACAGTAGTACTATAAGCGTCTGCGAGTGTTCTTAGCTATGTTTTGTGCCGAGGTACCCACGATAAATACCGATAATCGAAAAAATCGGGTTATAGAAGGAGTGGTCCGATTTTAATCAAATTTGATACACTCATAGACAAAGACATAAGAAACAATATACAGAAGTTTGAAGGTCGCAGTTCTTACAATAGTGCAGAAAATCGATAATATATATATATATATATAAGGCAAGATGTTTGTGTGTGTGTCTGTTTATCTGCCTGTATGTCTGTTTTTTATAAGCCTTTTTTTTTATTTTTTGCTTCGGGTTTGGATCTAAGTAGGTATAATTGTAGTTCTTAAACTCAGCCATGATACCATTTACTCAGAGGACTTATTTAGCCTTCAAAATTCCGTTTACGACGAAAAAAACTTATTTGATATCGATACCAGGAAGTCAAAATTTGACTTACATCCATTTATTTTTCTTTTAGTCTACGGTTTCGCTTTAACTGGAAACGACTATTGCTTTTTAGCCTTTCATGCCAACGTCCAAAGAGTCTGAGCTCCAGGACCATGGATTAGTTTTAAAGCTTTCATTACACCCGTGCAACGCCGGGCTATACTGCTAGTATTTTATATATAATATTTTTTGTTTAACTAAAAGGAAAAGGAAAATTGAAAGAATGAAAGTGAAAAGGAGAGGAAAGAAAAGAAAGAAAACGAAAAGACATCCGAAATCACTGAAGCTGAACTGAGTAAACAAAAACAAAGTTCAACACAAATTCTTCACCGTTAAACCAATATGGCGTCCATTGTTCATTGTTTTTCTAATTGACTTTTTCATGTCACACTTCCGGCGCGTTTATCTAACTACGTAGATTCTATAGATTGTTCCTGACTTATTTTCACAAACCCGTCTCTTAAGTTTTCGAGGAAAAACATTTTAATAAGGTCATTTCATAACGACTGATATTCGGTTGCAATTTCCTTAATTGTCCTTAACTTTTAAATCCATCGTAATAAAAATATTTTACTCCTTTCATTCTATTATTTCATCCAGTGATTTCTCTCTTTCTACTTTGTTATATATCACTCACTCTTTTCTTGTCTTCGCTTGTCTAAATCAGTAAATGCTGGACAATATCATCAAAGACTTGAAATGTGGTTCTACAGATGCAAACTGGATATAAAGTGGGGGACCAATTTCATATTACAATCAATATATAAACTGATCCCTCATCTTGTGGTCACAGCAGTTTCTATAAATTTATATTCCTGAGATCCAAAGGCACAAGGATGCATTCCAGGAGCTGAGTAGAGTATTAAGAGAGGAAAATTTCGCTCGAAACAAAGAAGAGAGTACTGGATTGCTACGTGTTATTTGTCCTTCAATATGGCAGTGAATGCTGGACAATATCATCAAAGATGGAGGAAAACGTGAAGAAACTGAAATGTGGTTCTACAGAAGGATGCTGCGAATATCATGGATCGAGCATGTGTGGTTTTGGAAATGATGAAAACGAAAAGGAAATTAATAGGAAGAGACAACTGAAGTTCCTTGAACATGCAATGAGGAAGGAGGGCTTGGAGAATCTGATACTAACAGGCCAGATAGATGGGAAAAAGAGACAGAGGAAAGCAGCGCATAACATATTTGAAAGACCTGATCAGGTGAATGACAGAACGGGCGTTTATTTTTTTTTTTCGTTTTTGCAGTTTGAAAAAAAAACTTTGAGAATTTTGGAGATTAACAAACATGGCCAACCGAGAAGCATGCTCCAGGATTGAACAGAGGTCAGTCATTAAGTTTTTGGTTGCAGAAGGGTGCAAATCAGTTGAAATTCATATGAAAATGTCAGCTGTGTATGGTGCCACATATTTCAGCCAAAAATGTCTACAAGTGGGCCAAATTGTTTAAAGAAGTTTGAAAGTGACGATGAAGTCAAAAGTGCTGTGAGGGATTGGCTGAGACATCAGTCCAAAGATTTTTACGCTAAGGGAATACGGAAGTTTGTGCACAGATGGGAAAAGTGTGTGACACTGCTGGGAGCCCACGTTGAAAAAAAATAAGCTTCTATCTGTATTAGAAAAATTCACCTTAGAAAGATTCACCTTATTTTTTGAATGACCCTCATAGTTCTGCTTTAACATCTGTTACTCTCTTCCTCATTTTACACTTTCTCTCTCTCTCTCTCTCTCCCACTCTCTCGCGCGCTTTCTCGTACACACCTTTTTGTCTAGGATTTGACACCATCAATCCCAGCAGATCAATAGCCTTGAACGATTCACCAATGTGTTGTAACGATTCACCAATGTTTTGTAGTTGTTTATAACATTTTCTTTTGATTTTTTGTTTCATACCGACTTTTTCATTCATTCGCTTTCTTATTCATATACTCAGTCAGTTAAGTGCCATACGTGATACACGCTTGGGCGATCATGTCTCGAAAGAGACAGGACTGACTGGGTAGAATATTATCCCAGAGTAGGTTGTCATCACTTTCTACGGTAGACTGGTTACCAGCCAAGGATACAGAACCCAATCTGTCCTGTTATTTGACTCATAGCTAGATGGGGAAAAGATGTATTATATTATTAATGAGGGATCAGTTTATTATTTCATAACAACATAAAACTGATCCCCACTTTATGCCCAGTAGACAATATCATCGAAAATGAGGACAAAACTGGAAGCGGCCGAAATGTGGTTCTACAGAAGGATGCTACGGATATCGTGGATCGAGCATACAAGCAACGACGAGGTGTTAGAAAGAATGACAACAAAAAGGAAATTGATGCTGAGCATCAGGAAGAGACAACTGAAATTCCTGGGACATGCAATGAGGAAGGAGAGCCTGGAGAACCTGATACTGACTGGACAGATAGAAGGAAGGAGAGACAGAGGAAGGCAGCGGATAACATATTTGCAGGGCCTGATCAGGTGGATGACGGAACGGGGGTTGCCAGGAGCAACAGGAGCAAACATACTAAGAGCCACAAGGGATAGGGAGACGTGGAGAGCCATGATCGCCTACGTCCTGAAGGGACAGGGCACATAGAAGAAGAAGAAGAAGCCTTAATTTGTTTCCAACTATTCAGTTAGTCAGTTAAGTGCCATACTTGATACACGCTTGGGCGATCATGTGTCGAAAGAGACATGACTGACTGGACAGAAGATTATCCCACAGTAGGCTGTCATTACTTTCTGCAGTAAACTGGTTGCCATCCAAAAATACAGAACCTAATCTGTCTTGTTATTTAATCCATGTTCCTTTTTACCATGTCTAGCATTGCGAATTGCCTCTATCTAGTTCTCAACGCTGAGCTGCCTTCCCGAATCTGTTGCTTTCTTAAATTTAATTTGAATACAACCCTTGCCTCGCAGTTCTTAGCATTTTTACCCCTACCTGGCCGCCTCGTGGCTGCTTGTAGTAGTGGGTAGCTTTATTTTTTTCCTTCTTTCTTCTCGCTTGCTTTCTTCTCAGTATCCAGCTTTCCTTTTTCTCTTTTTTATTTCTTTCTCTTTCGTCGCAGTGAACTCATCTTTTTTAGTTCATTTCTCTTTCAGATTTTTTTACCTGATTCACAGAATAAAATCTTTCGTTTTTGCAATGGAATTCGTCCGTGTTTTCTCGTGAATTCGAGTTTACATTGGCTGTCGAAAGCAAGATGTTCTTTAGCATTTTGTCCAGGGCAGCACACCCACTCCGTAAACAGTAATCAATAGTGCTTTATGCCTAGGTTATGATCAACGAGCTAAAACGATGCACACCGTCGCACCTCGGAAACAAAGTTAGGATCCTGCTTAATTTTCACGCTCCTGCAATCGTCATGTGACCAGAAATAATGAAAAGGAGTAGAAATATCGGAACCTCAGAATAAAAATTCTAAAAGAGAAATTAAATCGTAGATGACTGTAACCAATAACAGAAAGCAAGGTCTAAGTCATCCGCGTCAAACTTCTCTATAGACGAGGAAAAGGGTGAAAAAATAAACAGTTAATTTAGGGTTTTTTTCCAGGTCAGAGTCGAATTTTTAAAGCCCCTTTCTTGAACAATAATGATCATGATTACTTATTACTAGCAGTATAGCCTGGTGTTGCTCGGGTGTAATGAAAACTTTAAAACTAATCCATGGTCCTGGAGCTCAGACTCTTTGGACGTTGGCACGAAACACTAAAAAGCAATAGTTGTTTCCAGTTAAAGCGAAACCGTAGACTGAAAGAAAAATAAATGGATGTAAGTCAAATTTTGATTTCCTGGTATCGATATCAAATAAGCTTTTTCGTCATAAACGGAATTTTGAAGGCTAAATAAGTCCTCTGAGTAAATGGTATCATGGTTGAGACTAAGAACTACAATTCTACCTACTTAGATCCAAACCCGAAGCAAAAACTAAAATAAAACGGCTGAAAAAATACAGATATGCAGGCAGATAAACAGACACACACACAAACATCTTGCCTTTTATATACATATATATTATCGATTTTCTGCACTATTGTAAGAACTGCAACCTTGAAACTTCTGAATATCGTTTCTTATGTCTTTGTCTATGAGTGTATCAAATTTGATTAAAATCGGACCACTCCTTCTATAACCCGATTTTTTCGATTATCGATTTTCGATATTTATCGGCGGTACCTCGACACAAAAGCGAGCCAAGAACACTCGCAGTCGCTTATAGTACTACTGTGTAAATTTTCAAGAAAACCTGTTCAGCCGTTTCTGCGTCTATAGGTAACGGACACACACAGACACACACACACAGACACAGACACACACACACATACACACACAGACAAAGTTTCATTTATAAATAAGTTTAGATAGATAATTATTCCTGTAAGTTATTGAATTTCAAATATTGTATCTGCCCCTTATTTTTTGCTCCCAGTGCTGTATATTTTCTGTGCTGGTGCATAATTTCGCGAAGAAGTGTATTTTTATGAAACAGCAAAAATATGCAAACTGGCTAGCAGAAGAAAAATAGACATTGTTTTGGTAAATATTTGATTGTTGTCAAATTTAAAGATGCCGTGTTTCAAGGTCACGAATTATAAACGACGAGGAAGGAATGAAATCAGTTACCCGCAGAATATAAATTAATTGGATTATTCGGTCAGCAGAGAAATAAATGCCGGAACAACGTTCAAGGTTGGAAAAGAATTAAACAACGATTTCAGTCAAAGCTGGAATGTAGAAAAATAAACACTGTATTGTGTAAAAGACAGAATATAATTTGCATTAAATTATATCTGAGTTCTAAAACAATAAGAGGAATTAATTATATTTTAGTAAGTCGACGAAAAATATGTTTTTTCATTTTTGGTATCAGAAACAATCAAATAATCAGGCGTTGTATCAGCGTATCAAAGTTGGAGAAAATTTGAACAATAAAATAAACAAGAATGTGATTGCGTTAAAATGTAACTGGCCTAAGATAACAATTGGTCATTAGTCCTGCCCAGGAATGACGTAATTTGGACATATATAAGACTGGGTTTTCTCGGGTGGACAGAGAGCAGACGAAGCAGACAAACCAGAGGACTCAAAGAGAACGCAAGGAAGACAACTCCAGCTGTCACTCTATAGGGGTTTATTACATCGTGATCCGAACACGTAACCTTCTGAACGTCGGGGTCGCCAGTTTATTGTGGGAACGTCGTCCCCACAATAAACTGGCGACCCCGACGTTCAGAAGGTTACGTGTTCGGATCACGACGGAATAACCCCCTATAGAGTGACAGCTGGAGTTGTCTTCCTTGAAGGGTAGTTGTATATTGTTGCAGATTAAAGAATTAAGAAGGGTAGTTTAACGGATTAAGAATTAACATTAACAGATTAATTAACATTAACGGATTAAGAATTAAGATTAACAGATTAACGGATTAAGAAGGGTAGTTGTATATTGTTGCAGATTAACGGAATTTGGCCTTTTTGTAGATAGCCTACTATAAGTCATAAAAAGATTATAAATCAAGAAAAGCAAATTGAGTTGAAAAATAACGTTTTATATATACACATATCAATATTGAATATGGGTCCAACGGACGTTAAAATGTTCATGGCAATAAAATGCTGAAAAGAGCATTAATACTTAGGTATGTGGGAGCGTTGTAAGTAAGGAATGTCTTTGATGTATCCGCTCCTTGGGTCAGTAAGTAGCTTTGAGACAGGGAAGAAGGAAAAGAGTTAAGGCAGGCGAGCATAGTAAGCCGCTTGACTTGGTCAAGGGGGCTACTAATTACTCTCGTCTCTCTCGAGTCGGTCTGTCTGGGTCTGCCTGTATTTCTGTCTGGCGTTGCTTTCTGTATCGGCTTATTATTTCGACTTTTTGGATCGCAGCAGATCATCTGGGAATTCACATCCGTATTTGATTCTGGGCTTCTCATAGGTCGATAAATAAAATTCGCTTTGGCTCGCGAACTGGAAATTTAATATTTAATTAATTTTCAGTTTTCAACCGGAACATCTGCGAGAAGCCGGATGGGCACCGACGAGTTTTGGTCATTTGCTTTCTGGTCGTGAGAGTGCGAACATCTGGTCCCTCGCTTTTGCTCTGTCGGTATCACCACAACTCCATCGTATGTGCGTGCTTCCTCTGACTACCCTTCTACACACAACCGTCACTGCAGAAGATAAACCAAATAAGTTAATATATTTTATACACACGTTGTCCGTCGTTATATTTCGAGCCGATCATTAACATTGATTTACAGATTATATAGCCAAAACAGCCCGGTTATATAACATCAGAACCCGTGTTTGTGTTAATATGAATCTATACTGTTGTCACTTATTTTTTTTTTATTGAGTGTTTGGTTGAGTCTTTGCGCTTACTTTTGTTTTTGCAGGATAAATATGGAAAAAGAACAGCAAAGAAAGAAGAGGTAACATTTTGTCGTAAAGCATTCAACTCAATTCGAATGCATTCTATGATCAGTCAGTCAGTTAAGTGCCATGCACGATACACGCTTTGGGCGATCATGTCTCGAAAGAGACATGACTGACTGGGCAGAAGATTATCCCGCAGTAGGTTGCTATTGCTTTCTGCGGTAGACTGGTTGCCGACCAAGGCTATAGAACCCAATCTGTCCTGCTATTTAATCCATAACTGGAAGGAAGAGACGGATTAATACCTTTCCCAAGGGTATTTGCGCGTTAGTGAATACAATGGATTCAACTGGAATTCGAACTCGGTTCCCCGATTTCTTATTCCGAGCCGATATCCACTGCGCCACATCCGCATTCTATGATGCGTTGCATAAATTAGCGAGAAAAGGTTGGAGAAGCAATTAGAAAATACATTGACGAAAATAAACTAGCCAATCAAAAAGCAACAGAACATGCAAAAGAACCAGAAATGGAAACTAGCCAATCAAAGAAGGTATATCATGAGAAATAAGCAATCAGCAGTTGCTGAAATTAAAGAAATAAACTGAACTATAACCAGATTAGGTGAAGCAACAGAACATGCAAAAGAACCAGAAATGGAAACTAGCCAATCAAAGAAGGTATATCATGAGAAATAACCAATCAGCAGTTGCTGAAATTAAAGAAATAAACTGAACTATAACCAGATTAGGTGAAGCAACAGAACATGCAAAAGAACCAGAAATGGAAACTAGCCAATCAAAGAAGGTATATCATGAGAAATAAGCAATCAGCAGTTGCTGAAATTAAAGAAATAAACTGAACTATAACCAGATTAGGTGAAGCAACAGAACATGCAAAAGAACCAGAAATGGAAACTAGCCAATCAAAGAAGGTATATCATGAGAAATAACCAATCAGCAGTTGCTGAAATTAAAGAAATAAACTGAACTATAACCAGATTAGGTGAAGCAACAGAACATGCAAAAGAACCAGAAATGGAAACTAGCCAATCAAAGAAGGTATATCATGAGAAATAACCAATCAGCAGTTGCTGAAATTAAAGAAATAAACTGAACTATAACCAGATTAGGTGAAGCAACAGAACATGCAAAAGAACCAGAAATGGAAACTAGCCAATCAAAGAAGGTATATCATGAGAAATAACCAATCAGCAGTTGCTGAAATTAAAGAAATAAACTGAACTATAACCAGATTAGGTGAAGCAACAGAACATGCAAAAGAACCAGAAATGGACAAAAAAAGAGGGAGAAGAGATGTATTAAACTATTAAATAGTAATTAGTGGGGGATCAGTTTATTACTTCATAACAACAGAAAACCGATCCCCAACTTTGTACCCAGTAGAAGTTTTAATTGTTTTCAACTATTATATTCAGTCAGTCAGTTAAGTGCTATACGTGATACACGCTTGGACGATCATGCCTCGAAAGAGACATGACTGACTGAGCAGAAGATTATCCCACAGTATCCCACAGTAGATTGCCATTGCTTTCTACAATAGACTGGTTGCCAGCCAATGCTAAGGAACCCAATCGGTCCTCTTATTTAACCCATAACTGGAGGAAAGAGACGGATTAATACCTTTCCCAAAGGTTATTTGTGCGTAAGTGAATGCAAGAAAATTCAACTGGAATTCGAACTCGGCTACCCAATTTCTCGTTCCGAGCCGATATCCATTGCACCACAGACGCACATCCCTGCTCCTTGCTGGGCGCATGGGTAGAAAGTCAGGAAAAGAGAACAGATGAAGTTGTGGCTAGCGGTTTCAATCTGTAATCTTACTCGACTTGTGATAATCAACAAAGGTCAAGTGAAGGACCTGTGTTTGGTTCTCACTCATGTATTCACATAAAATGCACATTACACAAACCACAAATCCTAATGAAGAAACTGAGATACGCACTAATCACTGTAAAGATCATTCTTAAAGTTAAGAAGAGGTTAGAAAGGCGTGATCATAGTCACACACAAGCCCGAAATAAAACGAGACCAAAACACGTTGAATCTAATTATTTTACGGCAAACAAGAATAGGATACAAGAATCCAGGGAAGAAATCATATAAGTCAAACACAAAATATTGAAATGAAGGAACGAGAACAACTCATAAAGCTACAACCAACAGTGCAAAACCTCAAAACTATTAACCCTCTGGGGCCATTCGTATCATATTAGTGGGGGATCTGTTTATTACTTCATAACAATATAGAACTGATCCCCCACTTTATGACAAGTAGAAGCCTTAATCATATTATATTATTAACCCTCTAGGGCCATTCGTATCATATTTGATACAGTATGAAAACAAGCCTTGAAAGAAATATTTTCCTGAAAAATTTTTTAAGAGAAATATTTTATAAATTTCAAATGAAAGCAGTACTGACTGCTCAATCAATGAATACCAAATGTTTCCTTATAGAGAAATACCAAATGTTTCCTTATAGGGAAATACTGTATCAAATATGATACGAATGGCCCTAGAGGGTTAAGGCTTCCACTGGGCATAAAGTGGGTGATCGGTTTTCTATTGTCATGAAGTAATAAACTGATCCCCCACTAATTACTACTTAATAATATAATAAAATGAAAACAAGCCTTGAAAGAAATATTTTCCTGAAAAATTTTTTAAGAGAAATATTTTATAAATTTCAAATGAAAGCAGTACTGACTGCTCAGTCAATGAATACCAAATGTTTCCTTATAGGGAAATACCAAATGTTTCCTTATAGGGAAATACTGTATCAAATATGATACGAATGGCCCTAGAGGGTTAACCTACAATGCAGCACTCAGATTAATTCTGGATAAATTAAACCCACATATAAGTCTCAACAAAGAAATATATACACCAGCAACAGTCAATATATATTTTTTATATTATTTCAAGTGTGTTTTTTTTCTACTGTACATCTTTGCTCTGCTTGGACCAGCCCAATACGAGAATATCTGCGCCGAACTTGGCCGCCTTATGGTCAACCTAATCACAACAAGGGGTAAGGCTGGTCAGTTTTGAAGAGATCACTCCATCAATCAGTTGCAGTACTAGACATCTTGGATGACCGGGGAGGGTATAGAGCTACATAAGCTTGACATAGAAGGTATTACATTAGAAGGGAACAATGCACAAACTTTAAGTATCATTCTACATCATTAACTTTTTTCATATTGTATTTATTAAGAAAACTTATAATGCAATCACCTAAATTTTCTTTATTATTAGATCAGTCAGTCAGTTAAGTGCCATACGTGATACACGCTTGGACGATCATGTCTCGAAAGAGACATGACTGACTGCGCAGAAGATTATCCCGCAGTAGGTTGCCATTGCTTTCTACGGTAGACTGGTTGCCGACCAAGGCTATAGAACCCAATCTGTCCTGTTATTTGACTCATAGCTAGAGAGAGAAGCGATGTATTATATTTTTAAATAGTAATTAGTGGGGGATCAGTTTATTACTTCATAACAACATAAAACTGATCCCTGACTTTATACTCAACCGAAGCCTTAATCATGTTTTCAACTATTATATTCAGTCAGTCAGTTAATTGCCATACGTGATACACGCTTGGGCGATCATGTCTCGAAAGAGACATGACTGACTGCGCAGAAGATTATCCCGCAGTAGGTTGCCATTGCTTTCTACGGTAGACTGGTTGCCGACCAAGGCTATAGAACCCAATCTGTCTTATTATTTAACGCATAAATGGAAGGAATAGACGGATAATCCCAAGGGTATTTGCGCGCTAGTAAATGCCATGAATCTGGCTGGAATTCGAACTCGGCTCCCCGATTTCTCTTTCCGAGCTGATATCCAATGCACCACAACGCACATCCTCCAGCAACAGTAGCAACTAAAAAATTAAACATCAGAATAAGAGAAAATATAGCCTCACAGACATGATGATACACCTTGGAATAAAATAGAGGATTGAACAATTGAACAACTTAGAAGTGAATTATTATGAAATGGTAAGAGGAATAAAATTAAACAAGTTATAAAATCCAAATAAAATAAAAAAAATTAGATATGAAGTTGAAATTCTGTCAGCTAAAAAAAAAATAAAGAAAACAATATAACTGAAGGATCAAACAATCAGACCCCATAAAAAAATATTGTGACACGATAAATAGGCGTATGTTAAGATGGATTTGTAAAATATATATTATAATACATTAAGAATAGAAAATGGTTAAGAATAGAAAAATAGTTTAAAAGCATGTACAAAAGTCCTAAGTGAAAAAGAAAGAGAAAAATAAATAAATAAACGCTTTTTCTTTTATAAGTAAATTTGGGGAAGAGAAAAGGCCCTCAGATTACTTTTAAATCATACCAGTCTTCCAATAAAATATTCGATTAAGTGATTTGATATGATAAAAGATAAACGTTTAGGAAATAGATTTTAGGTGACCAGGTCAAAAACTGCCTTTACTTTATCTTGACCACACATTAAGATAATAAAGAAAAGATAATAAAATTTTCCCTTTCTCCAGGCAATAAAAAACGCCTGGTTACGGGTAAAGTGTCAAGGTTATAAAAACATCCGACGGCCTTCACACGAAGCTTTATTAAGATGAAAATCCTGGAAAATACGTCGTTGGAGGCTGAGTGCAGACGGGATGTCTGCTGGATGTTTACACATTTTGATGTGTAAACATCCCGCAGAAATAAGTACCTTGAAATTTTGGACTTACAGTCACCAATGCTTATCTTTTGTTTTAAGCTGATGGTCTAGTGGACTTCCGATTATTTCAATATAAACACAAGTGATTTTTCCGAGTCAACCAGTTCAGCCGGGCGTGTACTTGAAGTAGCTACGTGTATCAGGCACAATGAAGAAGGGAACCCCGGTTGGTCTGAGTCGGTCGGTTCGGCGTTTGATCTCCATTAATTAGAGTTAGAGCTGAGTGTCACATCGCCTGCCCCAACTGCAAGACTAAGTCTGAACGAAATAAAGCATCGATTAAACTCATCCAAGTTGTGGAAGTTCGTTCCTTATAGTTTATCTTGTGCCCCCAGCTTGAGACTTCGACTTTTTCAATCAACCCCCGGCAACATCACAGCGTGGAGAACGGCTGCCGGAGAAATTGTTCGGACCTTCATCTGGGGTGTTACAATATCAAGATTCTACAGACAAAACAAGATCGTTCGAATCGACACGAAGAAATTTTACAGAGAAATAGGCAACAACTAAAAAATTGAAGTGACAGCTCCAACAATGGAAGAAGTTATACAATTCTGAGAAAAATATGTGGGCTTTCCCTAAAGAACATAATAAAAAATCTCTTGAGCAAAAAAGGGTATTAACGTGGCTATTACGGATGTTAAGATTAATTCTTAATAGGATAATCTTGGAAAACCGCCTCAATACGAAAAAGAACATCTCAGTACTTCCTGGATAGATTACTGTAAAGCAATTGGTAGTGTACCTCATTCCTAAATCTCAGAATGGAATTAGAATTCTCAGAACGGAATTAGAATTCTAAGGACGGAATTAGAATTCTCAGAATGGAATTAGAATTCTCAGAACGGAATTAGAATTCTCAGAATGGAATTAGAATTCTCAGAACGGAATTAGAATTCTCAGAACGGAATTAGAATTCTAAGGACGGAATTAAATTGAATTCTAAGGATGGAATTAGAATTCTCAGAATGGAATTAGAATTCTCAGAATGAAATTAGAATTCTGAGAATGGAATTAGAATTCTCAGAATGAAATTAGAATTCTCAGAACGGAATTAGAATTCTCAGAATGGAATTAGAATTCTCAGAACGGAATTAGAATTCTCAGAATGGAATTAGAATTCTCAGAACGGAATTAGAATTCTAAGGACGGAATTAGAATTCTCAGAATGGAATTAGAATTCTCAGAATGGAATTAGAATTCTCAGAATGGAATTAGAAGAAGTAAATTACTGTAAAGTAATTGAATTCACCCGAAGCGAGCTGAATATGTAATTCTCCTCATGCTCATATCATTTCCACTGAACTTCTCTACGGCATATGATTTCATTTAATTTATTGTGTTCCTCTCGAATTTATATTTAAACTGGGGTTATCAGGAGAAGATGCACCGTTTCGGGGCCTTCCTCTCAACGGTTTCACTTGCACACCGGCCCCACTCACTGATGTGAGGCCCCATTAAAACGATATACAAGTGTGTCATAGATGTACAAACTCAAATGTCTAACGGCGAAATGAGATTTATGAAAAATTTCGAAAAACGGCAAATCTTTTGTTCTGAGAATTCAATTCTGAATTGAATTCTCAGAACGGAATTATGGTCTTTAACTGCCTTTCCAACCCAGTGGTTCCAATATAGTTTCAACATCTTGTACTGGACTCTAAATAACATCAGACGAATGGATTCTAAGACAAGTAAGTTTCTTTCTAAGCATAGCACGCATCATCCAAAGTTTGATTGCAGACCATCTATACATCGGAGTAGATAGACTAAACTATCGCCCGGTTCACACTCCATCCACATCTATTGAACAGGAGAAGAGGCTCATCCCTTGTTCCCTGTTTAGGGTGTGGTTTCCGGTTTTCTCTTTTCCAATCCTTTTACTCTTTTTTTCTTTTCCGATTGGAGTAGATAGACTAAACTATCGCCCGGTTCACACTCCACCCACGTCTATTGAACAGGTGAAGAGGCTCATCCCTTGTTCCCTGTTTAAGATGCGGTTTCCGGTTTTCTCTTTTCCAATCTTTTTATTATTTTTTTCTTTTCCAGTTGGAGTAGATAGACTAAACTATCGCCCGGTTCACACTCTACCCATGTCTATTGAACAGGTAAAGAGGCTCATCCCTTGTTCCCTGTTCAAGATGCGGTTTCCGGTTTTTTCTTTTCCAATCTTCTTACTCTTACGTAGCCCCTGCACATCAGTGGCGTTACCGCCTTGCTTGGGGTGATATGATTAAAAAAAAAATACCCGTAAAGAAGTTGGAAGAGATTCTATTAAGATAGAATAGAATTGATACGCAAGAACTATTGGCATACTAACATAAACGGAAACAACTAAGAACTAGATTATACAATTATTTAAACAAAACGAAAATAGAAAGAAGAAATATTCAATTATGTGTCATAGTGGAACATCCTGCCATCCCCGAGAATGGAATGCTCTAGACTATAAATGACGATGACAAGCGGGGAGAGCAAATGTCTTAGGCGAAGTCATTCTCTACTTGATAGTTTATTCCGCTCCTAATCGTTGATTGCTTATCTGTATCTATTTGTTAATTGTACATTCGTACAATAAATAAATCCGTTATATCGTATTCCTGTGTCGAGTACCATTCTTCCACTAATCTTTGCACTGATATTCCTTTCCGGGATATATCATTATGAAAGAAGGCTGTAAATAAAAACGAAATTTACATTTCGTAGAATCTGTAGAAAACGAAATGAGAACCTAAGAACTAAATGTTGCAGCCAAAAATATATAAAAGGAAGCCAATGATGAATATCTTGAACAAATGAAACAACACTGGCAAAACGAACTTATACATGCCAATATCCAGAACGTGCTAATAAAGCTGATCTTGATAAAATTAAAATCGTTTATTACGACCAACTGGATTAAAGTTTGAAACGGAAGGCTTTATTCTTGCGGAGTCTTTTCATTAGGAACTTTCAGGCAAATATGTATAGTGTGGATTCAAAATGCTTGTTCTGTGACAAATATCAGGAAGCAATAGACCATCTTATTTCAGGTTATTTTGTACTTATACCATATTAATATAAAAATCTTCACTAAAGAGTGAGGCAATATTTACAATGGACACTTTGGAAAAAATGTTAACAAACACTGGTTTGAATATCACCCAGCAACGTTTATAGAAATAGAAGACGTCACAATTCTATGAGATTACACCATGTTTTCAGACAGGAAGATTCAAGAAAACAGGCCGGACATTATTGTCAAAAGTCGAAATCAAAAACTTGCCTGCTAATTGATATAGCGTGTCCAGCGGACTGTAACATAGCAACCAAGGAATTTTTAAAACTATCGAAGTATAAAGACCTGGAAATCTAAATAGAAAACTTGTAAATTGAAAACAAGAATAGTATCAGTCATAACTGGTGCGCTTGGAATTATAAAAGAAGGAAAACAAAAACACATTGAAAAATTCCTGGAAATCCCAAATCAAGAGAAACTGAAACAATTGTCTTGATAAGCACATCACTCACACAAAGAAGAACTTTGTTCATTTAACCCCAATGATATCATTGGTTGTTGGTTGTTTTGTTTTATAGCATATCAACCTCGGCGGGTCATTTATTGCCAACTAAATTTTATTTATTGCTGGTAATACCTTTTTCTTTCAACAATTTATTGTTGCTTTTATATAAGTTTTTGTGTCTAGTAATCCTTTTTTCTTCTCAAGTATCAAGATTCATTGGGATTTGTTTTTTTTTAAGGGCAGGGTCCCCAAATCCTACCCTGTTATTTAACCCATAACTGGAGGGATGGTTGGTTGGCTGGTTGTTTTGTTTTATTGCATATCAACCTCGGCGGGTCATTTATTGCCAACTGAATTTTCTTTATTTATTGCTGGTAATACCTTTTTCTTTCAACAATTTATTGTTGTTTTTATATAAGTTTTTGTGTCTAGTAATACATTTTTCTTCTCAAGCATCAACATTCATTGGTATTTGTTTTTTTTTTAAGGGCAGGGTCCCCAAGTCCTACCCTGTTATTTAACCCATAACTGGAGGGATGGTTGGTTGGCTGGTTGTTTTGTTTTATTGCATATCAACCTCGGCGGGTCATTTATTGCCAACTGAATTTTCTTTATTTATTGCTGGTAATACCTTTTTTCTTTCAATAATTTATTGTTGTTTTTATATAAGTTTTGTGTCTAGTCATACGTTTTTTCTTCTCGAGTATCAAGATTCATTGGGATTTGTTTTTAAGGGCAGGGTCTCCAAGTCCCTACCCTATTATTTTACCCATAACTGAATGGAAGGGATTAATACCTTTCGCAAGGGTACCAGTGCTTAAGTGAATGCAGGGTATTCTACTGGAATTCGAACTCGGTTCACCGATTTCTCTTTCCGAGCCGATATCCACTGCACCACAACGCACATCGTCACAAAACGCTTGCAGCACCTGTTATTTCCAAGCGGTCACCCATCTAAGTACTGACCAGGCTCAACGTTACTTAATGCATAACTGGAGGGAAGGGTCGGATTAATACCTTTCTCAAGGGTACCAGTGCTTAAGTGAATGCAGGGTATTCAACTGGAATTCGAACTCGGCTCATCGATTTCTCTTTCCGAGCCGATATCCACTTCACCACAACGCACATCCGTCACTAAACGCTTACATTTTAAAATGCAAAATGTATATTTTATTCTTCTTATGCTATTCCACACAATTCCACATAATCCAACCTTCTAATGAAAACCTTCTGATGATAATTCTGGTGATAATTCTGGTGATAATTCTGATGATAATTCTGGTGATAATTCTTGTGATAATTCTGATGATAATTCTGGTGATAATTCTGATGATAATTCTGCATAAATCCTGTAAGCTGTAGGGAGTTCGGTAAAGTCTGACACAAGGCAGAATCTAAGAAACATTAACCAGCTCCCTACGCTACAAACATAAAGCTGTGATCACAGGAACAAGTGATTAATTGAATTGTTTCTTTTTGCACTCTTAAGTTGTGGGCTATTTAAACATATTTTGGGGGAAATAAGGGTAACTCTTTTTTGCGAGTAAATATTGCACTCACCATTTTGTGAGAATAACAACCATCTTTTTCAGATACAACCAATAAACGAGGTGGGGCGATAGATGTATATATAATCAAAAGGTATCGGGGCACAAGTTCATTTATTTATTTTCTATAAATACTTTCACGGCTTCTGCTCCGATGAACTTAGATCACTGGTGCCCCCTAAATACGTATTTGAACGAGATACTAGATTAGCAACTAGATCCCACCCTTTTACAGTAAAACCGATAAAATGCAGCCGTAACTTCTACTCCAACAGTTTCTTTCCTCGCACTTCCCGACTGTGGAATTCTCTTCCACACGATTGCTTCCCCGACGGCTACAATCTCCAGGAGTTTAAATGTAAGGTCAATAGACACCCCCTAACACACTAACCTGCTCCCATTCTATCAAACACTCTTCCCATCTGCCCAACCCTCATCCTCGGTATCCTTACTCATCTGTCACCTTCCTCCTGACATTCCCTATGTCTAACCACTCCTTCTCTTTACCTTCCCCTATGTAGCCCCATGCGCAATAGTGGCAGTGGAATGCCTTGCTTGGGGTGAGATGATTAAAAAAAAAAGTGAATGTAACGAAAGCGACTGGAATTCGAAATCAGCATTCCGGTTCCTCATCGCGAGCCGATATCCACTACACCACCGGAACATCTCCGCAGTAATAATGAAAGTGAAGATGCAAGCTTGAATAATTCATAATCATGAAAAATGAGAGTACCTCACGCTGTAATAAGGATTCAAATTTGTTGTCAGATAGGAAACGTGGTTGATTTATCGATCACATGCGAAGATCTATATATATAAAAGGCAATCTGTGAGTCTATGTGTGATTGTTCCTTATGCACGCCTACATTTTTTAAGCTACGCCATTCAAACTTTCTAGGGACAAATATCTCCAGGGAAGCCAGGTCAACACATACTTGAGTTTTAAGTTCAGCAATTTTCCATTTTCGCACTTTTTGGCCAATCAGGCCGATTGTTTACATTTGCCCCGTAAAACATCTCAGATCTAAGATGGTTGCTGAATTACGTCACAGAAATCAAATCACACGTGTCAAACACGACAAAAAATATTTTTATTTAAAAAAAAATGAGCCTTTATAGTGAATTTTTATTCCGACGTTTTATTTCCGTAAAACATCTCAGATCTAAAATGGTTGCTACATTACGTCACAGAAATCAAATCTAACCTGCCAAACGCGACTAAAATATTTTATTAAAAAAAAGCTTTTATATTTAATTTTTATTCCGACGTTTTAAAAATTCATTTAGTCAACAAAAAATGTAAATATTTTTCCCCATATATTTGAAACAAATACAAACGCAATGTTGTTTACAATGTCACACAAAACATCAAATCACGTTTACGCAAAACAAAAGTAAACAGATTTTTTAATGAAATTTTTGAACAATTTTAAACAACAATTTTTTATATAATTATTTTTTTTATATAAGTGAGTTTTAAAGGAATTTATCCATTTGATATTATAAACATTATTGCATCACGGAATTTGATGTTTGTGTGAGTATTGGAAACATTGCACGGGCAACGCCGGGCTATGATGCTAGTGTTCAATCAAAGCCACATGACAACAAATTTCGATCGTAAAATTTGTGACAGGAATGCGTTAATAATAAAATATTCAGTTTGTGATGTGTGTCTACTGCAAACGATGTGCATCAATTACATTCGCTAGAATCGCTTTGCCTGAAATAAGACAATTTGTGTGACGCGGACCAAAGATAATCCCCCTTGACAATGCGAACGAGAAAAGCAAGTCGTAAAAATTAACTAATGGGCCCATTTCTGTGCAAGACAGATGAGCTGGAACGGAATATGAAAATTATGTTGACACTTCGCAATACTGTTTGCAATAATTTTGTGGTTTCGTCATATTTCTAGATCGTTAAGAATTACAAATTCTGAGTTGAATCAAGGCCTAAGCCATACTTTCTTCACTCATTTTTTGTTAGGCTGTTTCTACAAGGCATCTTCTGTAAATCAATTAGTATGCCACTCTTGAAGTTTAGACTTGAGACTTCAATGTTTTCTAGAAACCTTATTTCGAAACGTTACTAATTTGGTTTTAGAGGTATTGAATGCCACAAGCAAGTGTATTCCATATCGAGATGGCTTAGATAGAGTAGAGGATAAATCAATTGCTAGATACGGATCATCTATACTTTTCGAAGCGAACACATACAGTGTTGTATCATCTGCATAGTTATTTTTCGATAGTTAACATTCTTTTTTTGTATATATGTATAACACGGCTATATACATAAGTCATTTTTATGAAGACTTAATGATTTTATTTCGCATTGTGGGCTACGATCTTCGATTTATGTATTACACGTCTACATACATAAGTCATTTTTATAAAGACTTAATGATTTTATTTTCCATGAGGGGGTTTCGTCTTTGGATCTTCAGATATAGTTATAAATTCATTAATGTGCCCAGCCACACTGATGAGGTGTGATACAGCGAAACAGGTTTGTATATGGATGAGTAATATATATATATATATATTAGTCATCCACATACAAGCCTGTTTCGCTGTATCACAGCTCATCAGTGTGGCTAGACATATCCACTTGCTTCTGGCCGGGATCGAAACTCAACCGATTTGGTGTCAGTTGGAGTCGCTACTCCCTAAGCCATCAGCGCATGGAATCAGAGAAGGGAAATTTAAAGTCTTGCATATAAGCAGTGTATACAGATGCTAGTCACATATATATATATTACTGGCCATAATTATTAGGCCACCCCGGTTTTTTAAAAGAAATGATGTATTTCATACTGCTTATAGTATTTATTGCTAAATGAAAATAGGATGGTTCTTTTGTTATTATTACTTTGCAAAATTTTACAAGACAAATTTTTTTTTTAATCATATCACCCCAAGCAAGGCGAAAACGCCACTGATGCACAGGGGGCTACATAAGAGTGAAAAGATTGGAAAAGAGAAAACCGGAAACCACATCCTAAACAGGAAACAAGGGATGAGCCTCTTCACCTGTTCAATAGACGTGGGTGGAGTGTGAACCGGGCGATAGTTTAGTCTATCTACTCCAATTGAAAAAAAATAAAATAAAATAAAAAAAGAGTGAAAAGATTGGAAAAGAGAAAAACCGCAAACCACGTCCTAAACAGGAAAGAAGTGATGAGCCTCTTCACCTGTTTAATAGACGTGAAAATTCTTTCTTTTTTTTTTTTTTTTTTTTTTTACTAAATTTAAATAGCGACAATTTACCCATCGCAACCTGTAGATTTGCTGTATATATACACTACCAGCCATAATTATTAGACAACCCCAGTTAAAACAAAAAAAAAAGCTGTATTTCATACTGTTTTCGTATTTATTGCCAAGTGGATAATTCTAAATGAAATTTTACAAGACAAGAAAGCAAAGATGAACTCCTCTGAATCAGCCTAAATTTTCTTCATTTTTTCATTGACGAAACTGCAGTATAGGTAATTATTGAATATTTGATGCATTTGTTATTGAAGTGTGATATCTGTTGTGATATGTTTTCCCGTCGTTTCTTGATTTATCCTCAGAATATCATCGTTGAATTAATGAAGTTTGCCACAATATCAGTTGAGTTTCATTTCGACGACTATATGTATAGGCAAGTAGATGGTGTCTTTTTGGGATCCCGTCTGTGTTCTGCTTTAGCCAATATATTTGTGGATTTTGTGATTCTTCTATCTTCACGCGTGTAAATAAGCCGTCCATATATTATCGGTATGTGGATAATATTTTTTGTCTGTTTGATAATGTGTTGTGGAAGAATATCCTGTCCTACCCAGGAATGGGTATGGCCCGGGTTATAAAAGACCGGGACTAGATCGAACCAGAGAGAGATCGAGTGTGTTCGTGACTATACGAGAGTCTTCGTCATTACACGGGAGTGATCGAGAGTCTTCGTCATTATACGAGAGAGATCGCGAGCCATCGTGGGTTGCCTAATAATTATGGCTGGTAGTGTATATATACAGCAAATCTACAGGTTGCGATGGGTAAATTGTCGCTATTTAAATTTAGTAAAAAAAAAAAAAAAAAAAAAATGATAAAGAACATTCTGATTCCTTTTCAATGGTAACTTTTAAGGACGGATGCAACTGATCCAACGTAGCAAAAAATGAGTCGGCCTGTCCCTCATTATGTTGTATCTCGGGATGGGGGGAATAAACAGAGAAAGAATAGTGCAAAAAATAACTATTAACCCTGAGGATATATAAATAGAGATTTATTATACCTCAGTACAATAAACCAAATACAAGTACACCAACGAACAGTTAACACGAATAACAATTAAGAAGGCAATGTCTCTGTATAGGACGTATGCGTCCGTCTTGAGAAGAAGGCTTCCGTCTAGTGACGTCTAACTCTCGTCTAAGACCGAAGATAATGACGTATAATGACGAAGACTCTCGATCACTCCCGTTTATCATTTCTCGATGTTTTCTTTCATCGGACTCCAAATAAATTTGAAACTTCCGTGTTTCGAAAACCACGTTTTCGAGATTATGCGCGCGGCGGTGGGGTGGCGGGTGGGGGCTCATTTTGTCCAAGAGAACTAAAAATAAATATAATTAAAATACTTACACACAGGGCATTAAAACTTTGGACGGAAATTACATCTTTTATTATTCCATCATCTATAAAGATATATATACTAGCAGTATAGTCCGGCGTTGCTCGGGTGCAATGAAAGCTTTAATACTAATCCATGGTCCTTGAGCTCAAACTCAGCCTAAAGAATATTTGAAATAATAAATTAATTACGACAATTTCCTAATCACACCTAATATATATATATATATATATATATATATATATATATATATATATACTAGCAGTATAGCCCGGCGTTGCTCGGGTGTAATGAAAGCTTTAAAACTAATCCATGGTCCTGGAGCTCAGTCACTTTGGACGTTGGCACGAAAAACTAAAAAGCAATAGCTGGTTTCAGTTAAAGCGAAACCGTAGACTGAAAAAAAAAATGAATGGATGCAAGTCAAATTTTGATTCCCTGGTATTGATACCAAAGAAGTTTTTTTCATCGTAAACTGAATTTTGAAGGCTAAATAAGTCCTCTGAGTAAATGGTATCACGGCTGAGACTAAGAAATACAATTATAACTACTTACAGCCAAACCCGAAGCAAAAACTAAAATAAAAGGGCTGAAAAAAATACAGACATACAGACAGATAAACACACACACATACAAACATCTTGTCTTATATATATATATATTATCGATTTTCTGCACTATTGTAAGAACTGTAACCTTAAAACTTCTGAATATCGTTTCTTATGTCTTTGTCTGTGAGTGTATCAAATTTGATCAAATTGATGCTCATAGTACAACTGTGTAAATTTTCAAGAAAATCGTTTCAGCCGTTTCGGAGTCTATAGGTAACGGACACACACACACACACACACACAGACAAAATTCTATTTATAAATATGTTTATATATATATATATATATATATATATATATATAAGAAGAAATATATATATAATAAAAAAGAAATATATATATATATATATATATATATATATATATAGAATAAATATATATATAATAAAAAATAAATATATATATATATATATATATATATATATATATATATATGTATATATATATAATCATTTTATAATCATACCGCATTTTACTGCCACTGTTTTGCAAGGGGTTACATAGGAGGAAAGTTATGAGAAATAGTGACAAGTTATAGGGGGTGTTAGGAAGTGGGTAAGAGAAGGATGAGAATACTGATGAGAGTGGAGTGGACGAAGAAAGGAGCATGAGAGAGAGGATGCAGGTTAGTGAAATAGGAGATGACTATTGACATTACATTTAAATTCTTGGAGATTGTAGCTGTCGGGGAAGCAAGTAAATGGAAAGGAATAAATAGCGAGAAAAGAAGCTGCAGGAGTAAAATTTACGTTTACATTTTATTGGTTTCACAGTAAAAGGGTGGGACCTAGTTGCTAATATTGTGGCTCGAGTAAATGTATATATAAGGCTCGCCAGTGAGCTAAGTTCATCGGAGCAGAAGCCGTGAAAGTATTTATAGAAGAGACACAGGGACGCCACATTGCGCCGATGAGAAAGTGGCTGTATCCGAGCTGCCAAGTCTGGATCTATTGTGATTGTTACAGATTCTTCGTTGGATTTTGTCAAGGACATCTAGGGGGATAGCAGGAGCACCTGACCAGATGTGGCAGCAGTATTCAATTCACGGGCGGATGGTAGATTTATATATGTGCAGGATTGTTTCAGGCGGAAAAAAACTTCCTGGCCCTACACAGCGAACCGACAATTTTAGAAGCGGATTTAGCTATGGATTCTATATAGTCATTCCACTTGAGGTTTTTTTGTGAGAGTTAAGCGGAGGAGTTATATTGAGATATATATATAAATATATATATATATATATATATAGAGAGAGAGAGAGAGAGCGAGAGTGAGAGAGCGAAATAGAGAGAGAGATAGAGAGAGAGAGAGAGAGAGAGAGTAGCTAAACCCCTTAATTGATTAAGGGGGTTTACCTACTCTTTTAAACTTTTAAAATCCTCAAGCTTGTAATATGATTCATTAGTCGATAAGACAGGGATAGGGTCGAAACAAAATGGCTAATTTTGTAGTGCTATAACATATTTATGTTATAAATTCTAAATAAAGTTTATTAGCTCTACTTTGGATTGAGCACTTTTTTAAGAATAGTGTTTCTTTGGATACGGAATGCCAACCCTACACTTATATATATATATATATATATATATATATATATATATATATATATATATATATGAGAAAAATTAAGACAGACACGTTATTTCATGGTGAATCGGAAGTATGGCCTATTTCAGGCGAATTGTCGTCAGCTTCCGTCTTTATTTCACAAAGGATTATACACGATTATATATATATATACACACACACACACACACACACACACACACACACACACACACACATATATATATATATATATATATATATATATACTCATGTTTAAATAAAGAGAGAAATGAACGTATTGCTACAGATGAACAGATTGGCATAAATAAATCAATAAAGTGAGTTTTCAAAGGATATAATGAAATTATGTTTGTCGACAAAATTAAGCACACACTCACACAAACACACATGTATATATATATATATATATATATATATATATATATATATATATATATGGAATCATACAGAAATATACGAAACTGGCATTAGCCGGCATATTTTGAATTTTTTTTATTTAACGTTATTATTCTTTTAAATTTTTAATGGATAAAAATAAAAAAGAAATAATAATGTTAATCAAATAAAAATGCATATATATATATATATATATATATATATATATATATATATATATATATATATTCATCTTTAAACGAGTTATTTCGCTACCTTGGTTTTCACCATGAGTATTATTAAAAATTTATTAAAAATTGCCTGAAGAAACCACTCATGGTGGAAACCAAGGTAGCGAAATAACTCGTTTATAAATGAAAAATATTCAAAAGTTCTACAATATAATTTTTAATACAAATCTGCACTGGTCTAACCCTATTAGGACCAAAAACTAAGTATTAAACAATCAATCAATCAATCTATATATATATATATATATATATATATATATATATAGTTTCTGAAAGGTCTTTTCTGTTGCTGAGGTGATGTGTCGTCCCCCGTGGGGATCTTCATATCGAAATGGCCATTCAACATCTTTGAATTAATCCTTTTTTAATATATATATATATATATATATATATATATATATATATATATATATGCTTCTGGTAGTCATGAGTTATCTCCCTTTAACTTAACTCTATAATTTATTTGTTCACCACAGTTGTAGCCTAGTAATGAACTTACAACTCTTTGGTTCAAGTCACTTTGGCTTCGAAATTTCTAGCACCTGATGAATGCCGAAGCGTATAACGGCCGAAACACTGTAAACTGACAACAAAGATGAGGACAATAATCCGAATAATTAAAATACTACCTTATCTCAAAAGTATAGACAAATATAGTTGTTTTGTTTGAAACTGGCAGCATCTTGTACGACACGTTATCTACCATAACTGTCTCTTCCGAATGACTGACATTTTATATGGGTTCGCATGCTAGATAAATATCTCTTTTGTTCCTTGATACTTCATTTCCTTGTTTTGATGATGGCCAACCTATCTTCAGCCGAAATCTTTGGCGTGACGCATAGGTTGTGTTTACTTCCAACCAAAGAACCAATTTTCCCTCATACCATATCCTTTATCATCCCACAACATTTCGTTTCAATTCACGCAGATATATTTTCTAATTCAGTACCTTTTATTTTTCAGTTAGAAATTATTCTAACGTTCTGATATAGATTAGATTATAAATTCCATATAAAAAGTTCATTTGAAGATGAAAATCATCCATGAAAATTTAATAAAATGTTTTCTTGCATATCACACTGTATTGTTTATGATATTTTAATATTTGTCAATCTTTTAAATATTAAAGTCATTTTAGTCAGCGTAGATTAACATTTGAGATTGGGATTCAGTTTTCCCTTTTTACTACTTATTTGTGTCTTTCGATCAGGCTTATATTAAATGACTTTGTGAATGTAACAATTTAAACAGTTTAAACCTAACCTAAATAAAATAAATTTCGACACCTCTACTAACATACTTCAATGCCTATAAGCGACGGAAGAGGTCATAGTTATTATACTTACCACCAAAACCATAGTAGTAGCAGTTCCTAGACCAATGCCCTCATGCCACTATACACTCAATTGACCAAAAACCCAGTACCACCATTCCTTCTCGGCCTGCAGCCACGTGCGACACAAAAAATGGACCTGTTTAATTTTCTCTGCATAACTCCACTCTGTTAATAATTTAAATGTTCTATGTTCACTGAATATTAAATGTTCATCCTTTGATAATGACTTATGTAAACTGAAAGCTCAGACCTGATAAAAAAATCAACAATTATTGCGATTTCTTGTCGTCTTTTCATGACAACACTATCAAGCTAATCAGGTCATACGAAAGGATCTTACACAAAATAAATAGACAGAACTTGTCTATATTATTCAATGAAACCTGTATTAATGAAAAAATGCTGCCAAAATACACACAATTTCAACTACATTATCCAACAGCCCAACAAACCATCACCACCTTGAAATATAAATGGAACCTTGTGAAAAGGCAAATCGAAATGGCGAAAGAAAACCTCGACACTGTCGGAAATTTACAGATGTAACGGGTCTCCTGATTGGCTGATTTAACCCGAACCTCGTTTTGAACTTTAGGCGGGCTTTACCAGAGGTTTTATGTTTTTTTTCTGATGGTTTTGTTCTCTCCTTTTTTCAGCTAGCACGAACAGTATCGGGCGTATTTGTGCCGCTCCGGATTTTTGTTGCAGCAGGGCCTAAATTGGCGCCCACTTGTCTCGCTATATCGAGACCATCTTACCAATTCTTTGTAATCTTTTAGGCTAATGCCATAACTTTGTAACAGAGAAAATCTCTTGTTACCCTTCTTACCTTAAAAAGGATACCCTATGGGCAAAGCCTTGCCTTCCTAGAGAAAAATTCTCTAAGCACTATCATCTTATACCAAGATAAGAAACTGTGAAAGAAGCTGACCCAGAAGAAAGTTCCTGTACGTCGCGGATCGCAGTTCCTTGTGTCTTTTTCATCCCACTCCTAGACGGAGGATACTATACCAAGCTAAGCAGAGAAAAGAGACTATACCAAGCTACACTGTAGCAGCAAAATTCAGCATATTTTTGCAAGACAAATAAATTGTTTTTTCTATACTAGGTATGTCTTGTTATGTTTGATAATTTCCTTTCACTGCTTAAGCGCTAAGCTATGTGAATATATTTCTCACAACACACTATACAAGAACAAACATGACCTCTACAACAAACTGAAAGATGTAACTACCCCAAACCAACTGGAAGATATTATGCTCAGACTGTCCAAAATCACCGAAAAATCCGAAGTTCAACACCGTGCTAAAATTGTAAAAAAACTAAATTCACTATACAATGGCACGATCACTCTCCCCAATAAACTCGATAAATTCATCAACCTTTCCAGCCACGAACTAACTAAACACCAAAAATAACTCAACCTCGGATCTAACTGCCATATATACCGTAAGTACAACCAGCTCACTAAAAAAATTGAAATTGAAACACTCTTTCAAAGCATCACTAAACTACAAGACGAAAAACTTATAACAACTAAACCCGAACTAAAAGACCTACTTAAGGCTGAGGCACTCAAGGATCGCCATGATAAAAGCCGAAGCTTCTCAAAAATTCTGTCCAAACAACTAAAAAGTGCTGCGCACAAACTACGCAACCACCCCCACATAATTGTAAAAAACCCCGACAAGGCTAACATTTTTGTCGTTCATAACCAATCAGATTACAACACAAAACTCAACCACATACTCCATGACCACACATAATTTAAAAACTTAACAAGAACCCGACACACCAACTAAAATCTAAACTTAATAAACTCATTAGCGCCAACAATGCCGATCTGAACTCCTTAAAATTCCCCCAAATTATCGGCGACTACAAATCTGGCTACATATACGGAACCATAAAAACGCACAAACCTAACTATCCTCTCCGCCCTATCATATCCCATATTCCTACTCCTGTATAGCATCTAACTAAACATATTAACCAGCTTATCACACCCTACCTCCCGAGTAAATACAGCATTAAATCAACTCTAGAGGCAATCCAAATCCTTAAGAGCGAACAACCCAATAATGAAATCATAGCTTCACTTGATGTCGAAAACCCGTTAGCGAAACTATCGACATAATTATAAGGAATGTCTACAATAATCCTGCATTACCCCCACTCAAAATTAATCCCAACATCTTAAGAAAAATCCTACTAACTTGTACTACCGAAGTCCCTTTTGTCGACCCTAACAACACTATATATATATATAACGTGACGGCGTTTCCATGGGTTCAGTACTCGGTCCGACATTTAGCAATTTCTACATGTCGAACCTCGAGAATGCTACCTTTACAAAATTCAAAAAACCATCAATATACCTTAGATACGTTGACAATATCCTACTATTAATTAAAAATACTAACGAAATCCTACAACTTCAAAAACAGTTTCAGGATAACTCAGTCTTAAAATTCACCTATGAACTCAGCAATGACAACAAAATTCCTTTCCTCGATATACTAATCAACACTAATGGCAATAAGTTCACTATCTCACCATATAAAAAACCCACTAACAAAAATCCCTCCACACTTAACTATATTAGCGAATGCCCCCTCTATTACAAATTAGCAATCACAAAAAATCTACTACATCGTGCGAAAACCAACTCGTCTACAAAACACATCTTCCACAGTGAACTAAAAAGCATAAAACAGAAACTCATCAACAATAATTTTCCTAATTACATAGTTGATGAACAAATACGACATTTCCTTAAAAACCTGAACACGAAAAAAAGCAACACATGTTAATAGCCCAATCAATCCCAAACATATCACTCTCTTATATCGTACTCAAATACACACCAACTACCAACTAGACGAAAATATTCTAAAAAAACTCATAAGCACTAATATCTCTCCGACAGACCCCAACAAAAGAATTAAATTTATCATATATTACGCTAAATCCACAACATCCAACTCAATCGTCCGCAACAACTCCTCCCCCAACGTTAGCGATTTGGAAAAAAAACAATGTATTGTATAAATTCAAATGCCCCTTTCGAGAATGTATCTCTAACAAACTAAATAATACCTACATTGGACATACTATTAACTCGCTCTCGCTGAGGCTTACATTCCACTTAAATGAAAATTCTAACATATTCCGACATTTAAAACACCACGGCTATCAACACACACTTCTTAGGAAAACACTTGTCGAAAATACGTATATACTTAGAAAAGAAAATAATAAACGAAAACTTAAAATTCTAGAAGCTATCTGCATCAAACAGTTTAAACCTAACCTAAATAAAATAAATTTCGACACCTCTACAAACATACTTCAATGCCTATAAGCGACGGGAGAGGTCATAGTTATTATACACCCTACACCATAGTAGTATCAGTTCCCAGACCGATCCCCTCATGCTACTATACTCTCATTTGACCAAAAACCCAGTACCACCATTCCTTCTCGGCCTGCAGCCACGTGTGGCGCAAAAAATGGACCTGTTTAATTTTCTCTGTATAACTCCACTCTGTTAAAGATAATTTAAATGTTCTATGTTCACTGAATATTAAATGTTCATCCTTTGAAAATGGCTGATGTAAGCCGAAAGCTCAGACCTGATAAAAAAATCAACAATTATTGCGATTTCTTGTCGTCTTTCCATGACAACACTATCAAGCTAATCAGATCATACGAAAGGATCTTACACAAAATAAATAGACAGAACTTGTCTATGTTATTCAATGAAACCTGTATTAACGAAAAAATGCTGCCGAAATACATACAATATATATATATATATATATATATATATATATATATATATATACAATGGTATTTATTATGAGAGAGAGAATTTATATATATATATATATATGTATATATATATATATATATAGTCTTCGCTACTCGATGGCATAAATATTGCAAAAAAATGCACTGTTAAAGAGCGAACGTGCGCAAGAGCTTTCATAACTAGTTGTAATGTTTAATATCTGGTAGTAAAGAGAATTAACTAAACCGATGCTGCCTCACTATTGTCCCTGTAATAGACTGAGCCGATGCTGGATCGCTAGTGTCTCTCTTTCCATGAACGTCACAGGATATATATATATATATATATATATATATATGTGTGTGTGTGTGTGTGTGTGTGTGTGTGTGTGTGTTTAGGCAGCAAATTTTCTTTTAGATCTGTTAGATTAAATAAATTGAAAACATGGTGTCTGCTTATTTTTAATAAAATTCATTCATACTCATGATAATCCTTCGTGTATTATAATTAAAAGTTGTCAGAAATGAGCTGTAATCTTGGCAAATCATTTTATTATTCATTTGATGTTCCCAAGTACTTTCAATCTCCTTTCGAGATAATTCTCAGGGGTGTTAGTTGTGGTAACAAAAAATAACCGTTAAACTGTATTGCTAAAAATTACTGTAATTTTTCTTCTTGCTTCAAATATAATGGTTGACAAATTGCTTAGCAATCATTAGAACTTGAAAATTATCCAAAATGGACTTTTTTATGTTGTAATGTCTTGGTTTGTACGTGTTGAAGCATGAAAAAAGGTTCCTTCTATCAACATTTTAGAACATTATGACAGTATTCATACCTGATTCTATTAATTGACGGTTTAATTTTTTTAATGAATATTGCCCCCAGGATCATGCTAGCGATGAGTTCACGAATATCATCTTGAAGGATTTCTTGCCATGTTTCACACAATAATCCTAAAAGTTCGGGCTTAGAAGATGGCTTCCTGTTCTTTTTTGCGGAGTTTTCGATCTAATATACCCCAAAGGTATTCAATAGGGTTAATATCCGGGGACTGACTTGACTATGGAAGTTTATTGATCCCATTTTGTCTCAACCTCTCTGGTGAATTGTATGATTACTTTATTAACAGTAGAATGGGGTATTGAAAGATTTTCAGATATTTTTCATTTGACTAAGACCACCTTTATGTTGGCCCACGATACGTCCTCGCTGAAATTTGGATAGGTGTGATGCTCCTTTGGTTCGTGGCATGTTCCAGTATTGTTATCTGCAATTTTAATCAAATAATCAATGTTAATTTATCTTGGTTATTAAAAAAAATCAGAAATCAAATTTATCTTGGTGGCTTTTCAGTTCTATCATGTCTGTATACATCATAAAAGGAACATGCCTCCATCTGTTCCCCTGGATCACTCAGTGCAGCTCAAAGAGTTATACAGACGTGACAAGATCTTACATGATACCTTGGAAGTACAGTTAGGAGACTTCAAAATGATGGCCTTCCTAACATGTTTCCAAGTCGGCTTTATCAAATTTCTCTGTTATCTTAGCATTTGGAACAGCAAGAACACGTTGGTAAGATACCACAGGCGGTACTGGCCTTAGCGAACCAAGTTCAGTGTGAAGAGAAACTTAAATGAGAGCCACTGTCGAACTCTCGCTACCAAGGATCAAATAACAGAAACATGATGGGTGACTATATTTACGGGAAAATTCGTAAAAGTACTTTGCAGTTTAACCCTCTAGGGCCATTCGTATCATATTTGATACAGTATGAAAACAAGCCTTGAAAGAAATATTTTCCTGAAAAATTTTTTAAGAGAAATATTTTATAAATTTCAAATGAAAGCAGTACTGACTGCTCAGTCAATGAATACCAAATGTTTCCTTATAGAGAAATACCAAATGTTTCCTTATAGGGAAATACTATATAAATAAATTTATCTTTATGTCTATTCAATTCTGTCATGTCTGTGTAAAATTATTATTGTCATTAATTGTTAAAATAAACTTTTCAAAAAACCTTAGTCAGATTTCATATCCGGTGAAACTCTCTAGGTATCTCATTTTAGAAAATGATTACTATATAAGGATTTACTAAAAAATGTAAAAACTAAATATTTTTGAAAATTTGAAATAAATATTTCATGAAAATGTTTTTACTCTTATGAATAAAACATAAGTATTTATTAAAAAAGATTGAAAGCAAAATAAAAAAATAATTAATTTAAAATACTTTAAAAACTAGGACATTACAAATGTTTTGCTATCTTACAAGAAAAGTATATCAACAGCGACTAATATGTGTCAAATATTGGCACCAAAAATTAACGATGAAAACCGTTTGTATTGCCAAATTCTTTTTGGAAAATATGTGAAAAAAAGACGATCAAAACGAAGTCAGACGATCTTAAAAACTCGATTGGTTGATAAATATTATGCATACCTAATAAATGATTTTTGTAAAAATTCGCGTACAATCTTTGAAATTTATATTTTTTCTATATATTTTGATTCATAAAAGTTTTTGTAACGATTTCAGTAACAAAATATCAGGTATAACACTTTTAATCAACATAAAAACTAATCATCTTAAAGAGTAGGTATATTAACCGACCGATCGGCAATGCAACAACTCATGTTTAATACTTAACCCTCTAGGGCCATTCGCATCATATTAGTGGGGGATCTGTTTATTACTTCATAACAATATAGAACTGATCCCCCACTTTATGCCCAGTAGAAGCCTTAACCCTCTAGGGCCATTCGTATCATATTAGTGGGGGATCTGTTTATTACTTCATAACAATATAGAACTGATCCCCACTTTATGACAAGTAGAAGCCTTAATCATATTATATTATTAACCCTCTAGGGCCATTCGTATCATATTTGATACAGTATGAAAACAAGCCTTGAAAGAAATATTTTCCTGAAAAATTTTTTAAGAGAAATATTTTATAAATTTCAAATGAAAGCAGTACTGACTGCTCAGTCAATGAATACCAAATGTTTCCTTATAGGGAAATACCAAATGTTTCCTTATAAGGAAATACTGTATCAAATATGATACGAATGGCCCTAGAGGGTTAAGGATACCTATTTACGAAAAAACGCGAAGACAATCACAATTTTTTGTCTTCTTATTTCCACTAGTCAACATTGTCAACAACCTATTCAGAAGTGGCAAAAACACTAAAAGACGTTTTGTTTTTTTTTCTATAAAGTTTTTTCTATAACGTTTTTTTAACTCCATAATTCGAAGTTATTTATTTATTAAAATTATAATATTTTAATTAAGATATATTAAGTAAATTGTAATAAGGATATAATAATTATAATTATATAATAATATATAAATATAAATTTATAAAAATATAGATTCCGACTTGGCAGCTCGGATACAGTCACTTTCTCACCGGCGCAATGTGGCTTCCCTGTGTCTCTTCTACAAATATTTTCACGGCTTCTGCTCCATGAACTTACGTCAATCGTACACACTATACATTAATTTACTCGAGCCACAAAACTGTCAACTAGGTCCCATCCTTTTACTGTGAAATCAATAAAATGTAAACGCAAATTCTAGTCCACCAACTTTATTTCTCGCACTTCCCGCCTGTGGAACTCTCTTCCTTGCTTCGCCGACAGCTACAATCTCCAAGAATTTAAATGTAATTTCAATAGTCATCACTTATCTCACTAATTTGCATCCTCTCTATCATGCTCCTTTCTCCGTCCACTCCACTCTCATCAGTATTCTCATCTTTTTCTTACCCACTGCCTCATAGCCCCTATAACCTGTCACTTTTTCTCATAATTTTCCTCCAAAGTAACCCTCTGCAAAACAGTGGCAGTAAAATGTCTTGCTTGGGGCGATATGATCAAAAAATAATAAATAAAAATAATTCATATTAAATGATTTAAAAATACTATTTAAAATATTTCCTCTTTTTAGATAGATATCAACAAAAGTTATTTAAAAATTCGTATTTATCTACAAAATGCTTTCTATTAAAAACATGCACGTGTATGGTATTTTTGCATAAAATAGTTAAACTATCAGCTGTTTAACCGTAATAAAAAGGTTTAGTTTATGAAAATAAAACATTTAGTTTTGAATTTGAATTTTTGTTTTGATAATTAAATGAAAATATTTTCTTTTTTTTAAAACGATTTTTTTTAATTTTGTTGATTAATTGGAAATGTTTTTTTGTATGGCTTTTACGAAGGGCAAAAGATTAAACTGATTCCATTAAAATGTAAGTTTTGTATGTGAAAATCATTATTCATGTCGTATTTTACTTTACTTTTTCGTTTCTCCGGGCTTACTGAGATCAAATTTGGAGAATTTGACTAAAGTCCTCCAACCACCACCACCACCACCACCACCACCACCACCACACATTCAGTTAATCCGTTTACCACACATTCAGTTAATCCGACATATATATATATATATTTTTTTTTTTAATCATTTCATCCCGAGCAAGGCGGAAACGCCACTGATGTGCAGGGGGTTACATAAATGTAAAAAGATTAATTAGAAAAGAGTGAGGAGTACAAACTTGTTAGAAAAGAACAACAGAAAGCTGAGAAAGCAGGTGCGATGACAGATACATAGGTGGAGAGAAAGGGAAGGTTATACAGGGGTGGGGAGAGAGCAAGAGTCCAGTGGTTAGTAGATGAGTATTGACTTTGCATTTAAATTTCTGGAGGTTGTAGCCGTCAGGAAAGCAAGAATACGGGAGCGAGTTCCACAGGCGGGAAGTGCGAGAGAAGAAGGAGTAGAATTGTCGTCTGCATTTGGCTAACCTGACTGTGAATGGGTGGGACCCAGTTGCCAGTCTGGTTGCACGAGTAAACACATGTTGAGGTGGCATCAGTGACTTAAGCTCATCCGAGCAGAAGCCATGAAAGTATTTATAGAACAGACAAAGGGAGGCCACATTTCGACGATGGGGAAGTGGCTGCAGTCGAGTCGCCAGATCAGTACCTATCACATTACAGACTCTCCTTTGGAGCTTGTCAAGAACACTGAGGAGAACAGCAGGGGCGCCTGACCATAAATAGCAGCAGTACTCCATGCACGGACGGATGGTTGACTTGTATATATGCAGGATGGATTCAGGTGGAAAAAACATCCTGTATCAACATAGTGACCCAACCTTCTTAGCAGTAGATTTTGCTATGGATTCAATATAGTGGTTCTATTTGAGGTCTGAGGACAGGGTAAGTCCGAGGAGGCGTAGTGTATTACTCTCAGGGAGAATCACTTGGTCCATGCTTATGGGATCTGCGTCTTTTCTTTCAGGTATATGTCCGACAAAATCAATCTTTATTTACTTAATGTGAAACAGCTAAATCGTATGAGGATAATTTTTTAATCAATTCACCCCAAACAAGGCAATGAAGCCGCTAAGATGTAGGGAATTAGTGCGTGTGATAGAATATGAGAAAAAAAAAAAAAAAGAACAGGAATTAATAAGACAGAGTATATCGAGTAACATTGCAATTAAATTCTTGAGGATAAAAATGACTGGGGAGTAAAAAGCTGGAAGAAAGTTTCATCAGCGAGAAGTGCTAGAGAAGAAACTGTTAGCATAGAACTTACGGATACGTATAGCAATTTCAAATGCAAAATAATGAGACCTCGCTGAAACTCGAGTACTGCACTTAAATTCATAAAATCTTGAAATTATTTATAGGAAAGGTTCAGAGAAGTTATGTTACGGTCGTAAGAAATTTACTGAGGCTGAGATGCCAGATCAAACCCAATAACATTGCAGATTCTTCTTTGGATTTTATCAAAGATCTCTAAACACATAGCAGAGGCACCAGACTAGATGTGACAGCATGGACTAATATTAAACCTATAAATGTGTAATTCTGGCGAGGAAAATTGTGCAGCACAGCATTGTGAACGAACTTTCCTAACAGTAGACCTAGATATATAATATTTAATATAATCTTTTATTTTTTTCAATCGTTACACCCCAAGCAAGGCGGTAACGCCACTGATGTGCAGGGAGCTACATAAGAGTAAAAGATTAGATAGGAAGAGAGGAAACAAGAAAGAGGAACCAGTTAGAAAGGAACAAGAGAAGGATGGGAATACAGGTGTGATGACAGTTGCAATGGCAGAGAAAAAGGAAAAGATATACAGGGTGATGTAGAAAAAACTGGAGTCAAGTGGATAAGAGATGGGAATTGACATTGCATTTAAATTCCTGGAGGATGTAGCCGTCAGGAAAACAAGAATATGGAAGCGAGTTCCATAGGCGAGAAGTGTGAGAAAAGAAGCTGGTGGAGTAGAATTGTCGTCTGCATTTGGTTGATCTAGCTGTATATGTGTGGGGCCCAATTGTCAGTTTGGTTGAACGAGTAAATTGAAGAATGATGTTCAAGCTCTACGTCAGCCTCAACTTCCATCTCAACCAGATCAAAGTTTTAAATTCCTGGAAATTGTATTGGAAATACAAGAAAGACCATTTCAACACTACTAATTTTTGCAATGTTCTTGGTTGTATTATAGAATTCAGTCGGTCATTGTAACATGGTACAATCTTAAGAATCAAAACAAGATAACACGTTTGTTGACATAAAGATGTCAAGAGGAACCATTCATAAAAGCAGATTTTAGAAATTAAAAGAAACCAACAGAAAAATCTATCACACCATTCGTTCTAAGATAAAAAAGCTGTCCTTATTTTTCCGTTACACTGCCATAATATAGTCATACTGTTGAAATGAAAGCAAATCGTCTACAAAGTAATTGTCGTAATTTTATGGCCATTCTAAAAAGCACAATAAGTGAAGTATCATCAATGCGTCGAAATGACAATGAGTCAAATTTCAATCGGCTTCAGAAGTTGCGATCAAAATCGTTTCAAAAAATTAAAAAAAGTAGTTGTTTAAAAAGCAAAAGTACCATGAAATTCGGAATTGAAATATAACTCTAATGTCTCATCTATTGGATCGAGTAACAATTAATTTTTATGTGCCGATAAATATTCACACTTACCAGAGCCAAAGCGTTCAAGGTGTTTTGCTTGTCGGGCTGCTGTGTTGTGATGAACGGGTGCGTAACCCCACGCTAGACAGTTCGTCGTTTCGTCAGCTGCGTCCGCTCCTCCCGCGAGTTTGGTCCAAGAAAGGTATATTCTTCGACCTCTGTCATTTTATGAGGCTAATTGAGGACTCTGTGTGAGGACGAGGCCGACAGCGATGATTGGTGCGTCGTCAATGGTTTTTGTCCATAAAAAGGTTCTGCACTGGTATAGAGATTCGTATTGAATTACGACTCCGTGTATTTTTGTCTGGAAGCTGGACGCTAGCTTCAAACCTACGAGTAAAGCGAGCAGTGTAACCAAAACGTGACAGAAATCCACTGTTTAACTAAATTTCATTACTTGAGGTCTATGAATTATGCGGTTCACTTTCTTAGGAAATAATGATTTTATGTTATTTAAATAATTATTACGTTTTTACAAATTCGAACCTACGAACCACCCGATAAATATCGAAAATCGATAATCGAAAAAATCGATAATCGAAAAAAATTATAGAAGGAGTGGTCAGATTTTAATCAAATTTGATATACTCATAGACAAAGACAGATTTTTCAAGGTTGCAGTTCTTACAATAGTGCAGATAATCGCTAATATATATATATAAAAGGCAAGATGTTTGTGTGTGTGTCCGTTAATCTGCCTGCATGTCTGCATTTTTTACAGCCTTTTATTTTAGTTTTTACTTCGGATTTGGCTCTAAGTAGGTATAATTGTAGTTCTTAGTCTCAGCCATGATAGCATTTACTCAGAGGACTTATTTAGCCTTCAATATTCAGTTTACGACGAAAAAACTTATTTGATATCGATACCAGGAAATCAAAATTTGACTTACATCCATTCATTTTTTGTTCAGTCTACGGTTTTCGCTTTAACTTTAAACAACTATTGCTTTTTGGTCTTTCGTGCCAACGTCCAAAGAGTCTGAGCTCCAGGACCATGGATTAGTTTTAAAGCTTTCATTACACCCGAGCAACGCTTGGCTATACTGCTAGTGTCCTCTAAAGGACACATGGCTCAGTGGATATAGACGTTGGTTAGTTCCTGTGAGTTGACCGAAAGTGTTGCGAGTTCGACACCAGGCTACAGTAGTGGTGAACAAGTAACTTACAAGGCTAGAGGGAGATAACTCATGACTAGCAGAAGAGGCTCTACACAAGGGAGAAAGGTTATATAGCCCAGTGATTGTTATAAAGGGTTCGGTTCGAAATTCCTAGTTCCTGAAGAAGGCCGGGGTGTACAACGGCCGAAACGTACAAATGGCAACAATAGTCCGAATAATGTAAATACTAGAAATCTTTTGTTTCCTACTTCTCGCAGACTTATTTAACGTAACGTGTGACACTCTTTCAGCTTCTTAATGATGCTTCTCACTTCATGTCTTGACACGTGGAAATGCCTTGATAATTTTAAAAAATATTTTTCAACTGTTTTGTTAACATCAACAATACTTCTTTTTAGATCTAAACTAATTTCTTTGCTGTTTTTTTTTTTTACATGGTGCTTTCACAAATTTGCAACTCAAAATCTCACTTAAGTTGTTAAACGCTGTGTACATTGGAAGGTAAACGTTAGCGATAAAATCAATTCACAAGTTTAGAAATTTAATAAGTTAAAGAACAACAATACACAACGGCAGTTTTTGTTATGATTCAACAAAAAATGAGTCCTTAAGGGGAGCTGATAATATTGAACTTGGCTGATTTTGATCTGTTTGAAACAATTGTATCGTTGTACGTGTTCTGTGGTGCTGTGGTGATCAACTCAGAACAAAAAATCGGAGGGCCGCGTTCGAATTCCCTATGTATTCACTTACGCGTAAGTACGCTTTGGAAAGATATTAATTATTCTCTTCCCTTTAGCTATGGATTAAATAACAGCAAATGATAGATTCTATAGCTGATGCAAAAATAAAAGTCTTTTTAAAGAACACAAGCATGTTTAGCAATCAGTCAGTTAAGTGCCATACGTGATACACGCTTAAGCGATCATGTCTCTTTCGAGACATGACTGACTGGGCAGAAGATTATCCCGCAGTAGGTTGCCATTGCTTTCTTTGGTAGACTAGCTGGCTAGTATTTAGTGGGGGATCAGTTTATTACTTCATAGCAATAGAAAACAGATCCCCCACTTTATGCCCAGCAGAAGTTTTAATTGTTTTCAGCTATTATATTCAGTAAGCCAGTTAAGTGCTATACGTGATAGACGCTTGGGCGATCATGTCTCGATAGAGACATGACTGACTGGGCAGAAGATTATCCCGCAGTAGGTTGCCATTGCTTTCCGTATTTACTAGCCTTCCCACGCAAGGCCAGATGTGACACATGGTCATTTTATAGTGGGTATTCTCGGCCATATAGTAGGTTGCTATTGCTTTCTGCGGTAAACTGGTTGCCGACCAAGGCTATAGAACCCAATCTGTCCTGCTATTTAACCCATAACTGGAAGGAAGAGACGGATTAATACCTTTCCCAAGAGTATTTGCGCGTAAGTGAATTCAATGGATTCATTATTTAGCAATAGTATGTGAAAAAATATTTGTTCTGTTAAAATGCGACTTAGGTCATTTTTTTTTAAATAAAAATAAATAATTTTGGCTAATTTTAAGATTTAAATTCCAAAGTGAAACATTTGACAAGTTATTCATTTTTAATTTTGACCTGCAGATCTCATCAGAATTTTGTTGCATGTTTTGTTATGATTCAATAAAAATGCGTCCCTACGGAGAGCTAATAATATTGAACTTGGCTGATTTTAAATTGGCAGAAAATTACATGTCAAAGTTATGAATTATAGCCGTTGACAGTATTTCAATTAAAAATAATTTTGTTTTCAGCTAATATTGTGGGGAGCCATGATCGTCCATGTTCTGAAGAGACACGGTTTATAAAAGACTAAGGAGAAAAAATTATAAGATGCATTTATGTCCAGTACGGAATCGCATCATTTAACAAAAAAGGCGTACGCATGCGCGTATAAGTGAATTTGTATTAATGCGTGTGTCTCGCTTAAAATCTATGGTGTCTCCATTAAACCCGACTGTTTATACATATTAATACTATTTGGTAGAGCAGATTTCAACAAGTGACCAAACAGACCGCTATAGATAGGAGTCATCAATAGACTCGACTCGACCTTTCTCACTAACTCAATTTATTAACTAACGGCCTCTTTAACAAGCAGTTTTTGTGTCTGTCTCATTGTTTTATTCGTCTTATCTCTCTGACCGTCGTATCATTTTTCTTTTAATTTTATACTAGCATCATAACCCGGCGTTGCCCGTGCTACTCAGAATATTTTAGTAGTAGGACTCGGTTATATAAAAAAAAATAATCAAATAAAAATTGTTGTTTAAAAATTGTTAAAAAATTCCATTAAAAAAATGTATTTTTGATGTAGTTTCGTAGGATGTTCAAAGGATATCAGCCGGAAATGAGAAATCGGAGAACCGAGTTCGAATCCCAGTTGAATTTGTTACATTAACTGACGCACAAATACCCTTAAGAAAGGTATTGATTCATCTCTTCTCCCTCCACCAGGAGAGATTGGGTTCTATAGCCTTAGTTGGCGACCAGTTTACCGTAAAACGTAATGACAACCTACTGCGGGATAATCTTTTACCCAGTCAGCTATGTCTCTTTCGAGACATGATCGCCCAAGCGTGTATTATGTATGGCACTTAACTGACTGACTGAATATAATAGTTGAAAACATGATTAAGGCTTCTACTGGTCATAAAGTAGGGGATCAGTTTTATATTGTTATGAAGTAATAAACTGATCCCCCACTAATTACTACTTAATAATTTAATACATCTCTTCTCCCTCTAGTTTATGACTCAAATAACAGGACAGATTGGGTTCTATAGCCTTGGATGACAACCAGTCTACCGCAGAAAGCAATGGCAACCTACTGCGGGATAATCTTCTGCCCAGTCAGTCATGTCTCTTTCGAGACATGATCGCCCAAGCGTGTTTCACGTATGGCACTTAACTGACTGAATGCCTGCATGTAAGATTGACCAAATTTTATAGAACACTAGCATGATAACCCGGCGTTGCCCGTGCAACTCAGAATATTTTAGTAGTAGGACTCGGTTATATAAAAAAAAAACAATCAAATAAAAATTGTTGTTTAAAAATTGTTAAAAAATTCCATTAAAAAAATGTATTTCCTTTTGTTTTGCGTAAACGTGATATGATGCTTTGTGTGACATTGTAAACAACATTGCGTTTGTTTTTGTTTCAAAATTATGGGGGAAAATATTTACATTTTTGTTGACTAAATGAATTTAACATAAAATAAAAATTATTTATTTTGCTTGACTGAAATTAGAAATATAAAAACTATTACGCTCTCAGTTCATAAATTTTCGAAGAATATTTAAAAATGTAGACATTTAATTTTAGAGGAAAAAGTTATATTAATGCCACACAAATTAGCAATAATTACGGACAGTTGATTTCCTGCATAAAATATTTAGCGAAAAAAAAAAGAAGCTTTTTTTTAAAAATTTTATTTTTTGAAGTATGAGATATTAAATCTGGAAAAAAAAACTTAAATAATTAAATTAACCATTGGCACTTTTTTTTTTTTTACAAATTTTGTTTTTGTTTGAAAAACACATTTTTTAAAAATATTTCTTTTGTTTTAAAAGTACGGGTAAAAATATTTACATTTTTTGTTGACCAAATGAATTTTTAAAACGTTGGAATAAAAATTAAATATAAAGGCTCATTTTTTTTTAATAAAAAAATATTTTAGTCGTATTTGACACGTGTGATTTGATTTCTGTGGCGTAATTTAGCAACCATGTTAGATCTTTGATGTTTTACGGAGCAAATGTAAACAATCGGCTCCATTGGCCAAAAAGTGTGAAAGGGAAAATTTGCTGAACTTAAACTCAAAAAGTATGTGTCGGCCTTGCTTCCCTGTAGATATGTGTCCCTAGAAAGTTTGAATGGCGTAGCTTAAAAAATGTAGGCGTGCATAGGGAACAGTCACACACAGACTCACAGATTGTCTTTTATATATATAGATTACAGAAGCATCATTGTATCAAGATGATCAATACTGATGGCTCATATGCACGAAGAGGAAAGGATGTTCCACCTCTAGACGAAGAAGATATACAGTTATGTGTTTCTTGCGAAACCGACTTTCTTATACGACTAGTCATGTGCACACACATTTTAAACATCACTGAAATGTGTACATGAATCTATCTCACTGTGTATGTGTACCTGTGTGTATGTGCATTTGTGTCTCTTTATTAGTGTGTCTGTGCACGTATGTCCGTTCATTGTTGCACCAGACATGGAGATTTGAAATCAATTCAATACACCAATCATCCCCCCCTCTCATTCTTCTCCGACTTACCGATTTTTATAAAACACGCGCATGCGTATTATGTCGTCATTTTCTTTCTGAAGTTGGCTACTGGCCAAATCACATCTAGCTTGTTTTTCGCAAAAGCAAGTCTTTTTTTCCCTTCTTTTTTTCTTTTTTTTTTTTAAATAGAAAAAGTCAATGACTAGCGTTGCATAATTCAGCTCATGGTTAAGCGTCTACCTTGGAAAGGACACTTGCTATATAGGACGGCCGAATTTTGGTGAAACAAATCTTTTGAAAACAAATATAGACGAATACGCGAGTGGTTAAAAATGATGGCCTTGTGCCAGACCATGTGGAGCTTAGTAAATAATGTACTTTTATTGCTTGCAGCAGCGATGACAGTTGGAAAACCCGCTGAAGCTGTAAATAATAGCTTCATTCTTTCCATAGTAGATGATAAATAAATATCTTTTACAATCATAGGGGAAAGATTAACCGGTGTTGGTATAGCTGATGATAAATAGTAACAATTTGATCTGGAGAACTGAAATTAGTAATAAAAAAACAACACTTTTTTGATAATCATTAAACCCCAAGCAAGGCAGTACTTCCACTGATGCGAGGGGGGTACATAAGAAGAAAATGATTAGAAATAGGAACAAGTTATAGGGGGTGTCAGAAAGATTTGCACACTGGTGTGAAGAGAGCTGCATGAGAGTAGAGTGGACGGGGAAAAGAACATGAGGGAAAAAGAACATGATACAAGGACTGTCAGGGAATTGATATTGCATTTAAATTCTTGTAGATTGTAGCTTTCAGGGAAGCAAGTATACGAAAGGGAATCCCACAAATAGGAAGTGCGAGAAAAAATGCTGGTAGAGTAGAAGTTGTGATTACATTTGATTGGTTTCATCGCAAAAAAGGTGGGACCTAGTTGCTGGTCTAGTAGCTCAAGTCAATTCATGTCGAGGAGACACCAGGGAGCTAAGTTCATCATATCAGAAGCCGTGAAAATAATATTTGAGAGAGAGAGAGAGAGAGAGAGAGAGAGAGAGAGAGAGAGAGAGAGAGAGCAGGCAGGCAGGCAGGCAGGCAGGCAGGCCACATTTACGTTGGTGAGAAAGTGACAAGAGTTGAGCTACCAAGTCGGGATCGATTACATCGCAGATCCTCCGTTGGATTTTGTCAAGAACCCCGAGATGAATAGTACGGCCACCCGACCAGATGTGACAGCAGTATTCAATGCACGGGCGGATGGTAGATTTGTAAATACGCATGATGGATTCAGAAGAGAAGAGCTTCCTGGTCCGACACATGGACCCGACCTTCTTAGCAGTAGATTTAGCTATTAATTCAATGTAGTCATTCCACTTGTGGTCGGCTGATAGAGTTAGGCCGAGGAGGCGCAGTGTTTTGCTTTCAGGGAGACTAGCCTGATAGGAGCGTTTGTCTATGTTGATTAAAGGACAGCAGTTTCGTTTTGGTAGCATTAAAATTTACCAGTCATTTCTTATTCCATACCAGCAGAGATTGGATATCATTTTCCAGATCAGCAGCGAGATTTATTTTGGCAGCCTCGGCAGATTTCTTATCGAGGTGGGAGTAAATGGTGATGTTGTCAGTGTAGATGCCTACTTGGGATATGGTTACATCAGTGAGAATTTTGAAGATTAGAAAAAGCGTAGGACCTAGAATAGAGTCTTGAGGGTCACCAGCGTTTGTATGATAATATCTGGAAGCATATTCAATACTAGTTTTAGTATGCGATTTGAAAGTAATGGCTGGATTAGATAAAAATAGCACCCAGTTATACCATAGCCCTGTAGCTTGTGTAGAAGGCCAGACTTTGTCTTTGGAGATATCTAGCAGTAGACCTGGTGAAACAGAAACCATACTGTTTATCGGAGAAGAGGTTGTAGGCTGTGAGATGTTGAACCGCATCAGCATTGAACACTTTGCCAAAAATCGGAAGGAGGCTCATAGAGCAATAATTAGAGGGGGTCTGAGGTTTATCCGAAGTTATTAAATACAGGAAACACAGAGGAAGACTTTCAGCAGACAGGAAAGCAAAAAGCAGAGAGGCAGGAGTTGTAGAGTTTGACGAGAACAGGGGAGAGTTCAGTGGTACATTTCTTATTGAGGTCAAACTTTGGAATTACGTTAAAAAACAGCGAGGGTGTAATGTGAACGTAACTCAGTTGAGCCTCAGTTCTAGATGGGAAGTCGGGTGCTGATACACCAAACGAATCAGATGTTGAGTTGGTGGAGAATCTGCGATCAAAGCACTTAGTCTTGTTCACTGAAAATGTGAGGACCTCAAATTAATTGATAAAAGAGAGGATTGAGGGCTTGCTGGTGTTTAACATATTTTTGCATTTTTGTTGTTGTGGATTCCGGGTGAGGAACCGCACAAAATACAAAAAAATACAAAAACAGATATGGAGAAAGAAAAGTAGGTTATTTTGAACGTTTTTTTTTTTTTTTTTTTTTATAAGCGTTTCACCCCGAGCAAGGCATGTCACTGCCACTACTGTGCAGGGGGCTACGTACAGTGGAGAAAGGCTGATTAAATATAGGAAATGACAGAGGGTGGGTGATAGGCGGGTAAGGATACCGAGAATGAGGGTTGGGTAGATGAGAGTGTTGTGAGAATAGTTGGAAGTTAGTGTGATAGGAGGTGTCTATTGACCCTACATTTAAACACCTGGAGATTGTAACTGTCGGGAAAGCAGACTTGTGGAAGGGAGTTCCACAGGCGGGAGGCGCGAGAAAAGAAGCTGTTGGAGTAGAATTTACGGTTACATCTTATTTGTTTAACTGTAAAAGGGTGGGACCTCGTTGCTAATCTAGTATCTCATGTAAATTCGTGCTTATACAAACTTGAACGCAGTCTGTAAATCCAGTAATACTATTAGTTAGAAATAAATATATACAAGTCTTGAAGTGAAGTCGTTGGAAATAGTATATCCGGGTATATTATTCTAGTTGGGTGGAGCTCAGAGCTCGTCTGGCTTCTGACGAGTCTCTGGGTAACTTCGGTAACTTGAAGTATCTGTTCTGGTGCTCTCCGACAACTCGCACGGATCTCTACGATTACTCTCCACTCTATGGCAGCCCCTGTTATCTCTATGGCAGGAGTATATATATACTCAGTCGAGTCCATTATCATATACAAAGGGGAGATCCCACAACAGTTGTGGAAAAGGTTGTATTATAATTTTAATTCCTTCCGTCGGCAGTAACAATTTATGAAGTATAGCTGATTTGTTTTTACGTTCTGTTAATTCCTGTGCTTCACATTATATGTTAAAATTTTAGCAACATTGTATTCCACTCTCTCTAAAAAATAATTTACGTTTGAGATTAAAGGCGTTTTTCTCGAAAAGACTGTAGAGCTTCAAAGATATGAAAATTATAAAAGGTCATTTTTTTATTTTCTAATGGAAAAGCAAACTTTGTAAGTAGATTCAGAATGACAATCTCATACTGAATTTTGATTTTCACAGCAAAATATAATAGGGAAGTATAGAAATCAGTTAAGTACCATACATGATTCACGCTTGGGCGATCATGTCTTGAAAGACTGACAGAGAAGTAGATAGCTATTACTTTCTGCGGTAGACCTGTTGGCATCCAAGGCTATAGAAACCAATCTGTCATAAGGGAGATTGAAGGATAAAATAGAGACGGCAATTAACCCTCTAGGGCCATTCGTATCATATTTGATACAGTATGAAAACAAGCCTTGAAAGAAATATTTTCCTGAAAAATCTTTTAAGAGAAATATTTTATAAATTTCAAATGAAAGCAGTACTGACTGCTCAGTCAATGAATACCAAATGTTTCCTTATAGGGAAATACCAAATGTTTCCTTATAGGGAAATACTGTATCAAATATGATACGAATGGCCCTACAGGGTTAAGAAAGAAAAATTCTGACTTAATCAAGATTAAAAAAGTGGGAGTTAACAAACTGGGAAGGTTTGAAATCTGCCGAAACCAGCCGCTTTCTATCAGTACTAATCTTCATTTTGAGCTGATGCTCAAAAAATCGGATTAGATCCTGATGAGAATGAAGGTCAACGAGGAGTGATACGAGCCGTCAACTCGCTGACATGGTTCTATAGGGGGCGGACCCGGAGACCATATTAGAAACCGTTGCCTCTAAACCAAGGTTACATCGTTCCCAGTCTGGCAAGTCCGCCAAGCCCCATATAAAGGTCTTGTTATTGAGAGGTAGCCCATTTTGAATCAATCGCCAGGTAAGCGAAAACCGAGCCGGTGAATCCTTCACAAACCCCTCTACTAGTTCATGACAGAAAACTCTCTTAGGCCGAGCAATGTCACTCGACCTAGGAATGGCCCTAAAGGCCTGTTGACACTCGAGAAAGAAACTCGATTGATCCCGAGGATTACAACGGCGCTTGATCTTCGAGATGCGAGGATTGAATGCAGCCTTCACACTATCCGCCAAAATCGAATCCCCTATCAATGTGCGGCGTAGGAGGGCCAGCCTCGATGCGAATTTGCGACTTGGCTAAATGCGGCATTCCCAGCCTCTCATGACACGGATGTTAGACAAATACATCTGTATAGACGTAATGCTTGCATCCCACCCCTCACAAGAGAGAGAGGAAAGTAAGAGCTTGGTCGTTCTCTTCCGTTCCTTACAGTGAGGAATTACAGACAAACGGTTAACGAAAAGAAGACTTTTGAAAACAACACATGCCTCAGCTCTGCCCTTCACGGACAACCTCTTTCAGCCAAGGCTTGACCGCCGTGGTGATCTTTGCCTGTACTTCTGCCCAATTTTCCTCCAGGTTAAGATCGGGTCCAAACCACTCTCCAAGAATAAGGACAGAACCGTCCGTACAACCTAAGGGCCTCGGAAGATCGACTCCCTTCACGGCACCTAACCAAAAGCCGAACAACTTGTCGCTATTAATCTTGTCTCATTGACCTTTTCCTATCGGTCAAGCGCCTTCAATACCACTGCAATGTCGCTCCAGTAAGAGACGAAAGTAGATACGTCATCACCGCACGCAGAGACCTTGGCCCGAGCCCCACCGGAGACAGCGATTACACGTAGCGTTGTGCACTGTTCCTCAACCGGCAAAGGAGAGGCTTTAAAGCTAAAGCGTAAAGTAGCGGCGACAGCGGACAAACTTGACGAACAGATAGAGATATCATAAAAGCGCACGCAACTTCCTGTTTACCTGTACCCTAGCACTGGATGCTAATCCACTGGCAAAAGTCGGTTTTGAATCTGGCGGCCTGCAAAACAGCATCCAGGTAATGATAGTCGACCCTATCAAATGTGCGATCGTCATTTACACCCTCTAGGATCTTTCGGATCAGATGCAGGTTGCTCTGAATTGTTCGGCCCCTCACAGTATAAGTCAGCTCGGGTTCCAACAGAACCTCGGCGAACGACTGCAAACTCCCGGTCAGGATCTTGTCCATAATACGTAACTCTGTGTTTAGCAGAGTTTTGGGTCTGTAATCGTCTCAATTCCTTCCAACATCTTTTCCATTTTCCAACAGTAAGAACACAACCCTGAAGATCCAGTCAGCGAAGGAACCCTGGCGTTACCAGTTGTTGAACACTACAGTCAAACATGTGCAACAGCCTCAAGTACAATTCTTAGTGCAAACCATAAAATTCAGGAGACTTGCCACTGTCGACTTTCTTCAATGGCGCGTAGACCTCGCCCTCAGTAATTTCACTGATTCTTTTGCTTAAAGCATCTGGACAAATGCTTGTGTCTACTAAGGTACATAACATCAGGATATGATCAATACTTGAAGGAACCGTCAAGTCATCAGCTACCCTATGAGAATAACATCACTTAAACGAACAAGAACGGAAGAGTCGTGGAGGTTACCTCTGCTGCTTGGCACTGTCAGCTCTCTATCCCGGGTGGAGAGCGCTCTCTGCCTTCGGGTGGAGAGCGTTCTCTGCCTTCGGGTGGGGAGCGCTCTCTGCTTTCGGGCAGAGATCACTAACCCTGTCGTGGTTCCGTTGAAGGGTAGAATCACGACTGGGTAAAGATAGACAGATATTTTTAGCCTGGCTATATGGCCGGGAAGACCCACATTAAAAAGACCTTGTGTCACATCTCGCCTTACGTTGGAAGGTGGGTAAATACCGTCGTGGACAACAATCAAAAATCGATCTACCATGCATAAAGAGTATATAAGAAAAGATTAAAAATGATATAAAATTCTATACAGCAACAGAACGATATTTACGATAATGTAGAAATAATAACAGATCAACTTTTTCAATGAAAAAGAAAAGAACGAGTGAGATAAATGGAACAAAAAGACAGAAATAATTGACACATGTAATGAAAAGCAGAAGAATATTCTACTATTGTGTGTTAAAAAATGTTTAACATTCTAAGAAGATTGCTAATTAAGAAAAACATTGGAAGAAGACCGGAGGGTAAAACAGTCGAAACGCTGTGAGTATAACAACGAAGATGAGTATATAATGATTATTATGTCATTTTTCATAATATTTCGATTTCTGCTATGGTCGCACTACCAACCAAGTCTGCGGGAAGACCTAAGGCAGATCGTGGCGTGTTTTTATAGCTCCATTTCATGTTTTCTATCTCCCCTATCATCCCTAGCGTTACATAGATAAAGTTCTCCTTAGTGCGTGGGCTGAACTTAATAAGACAATTTTTTGTATATCTCTTAAGCTGGGGTTTCCAGGGATTCTTTCAATGTATTCTTTTGTTCCATTTTTTATCATTCCAAGTGCACCTACTATCACTGGCACAACTCTTGTTTTCAATTTCCACATTTTTTCTATTTCAATTTCCAGGTCTTTATGTTTTGACACTTTTTCGAATTCCTCGGTTGCTATATTACAATCCGCTGGACAAGCCCTATCAATTAATAGACAAGTTTTTTTCTTTTTGGTTTTTAACACTAATGTCCGGCCTATTTGCTTCAATTCTAGATGTAGATGGTGTAATCCCGTAGAATGGTGACATCTATTTCTGTAACCGGTGCTGGGTGATGTTCATATCTATGTTTGTTTGCAGATTTTCCATAGTGTTTGCACATTGTCCAATGTGTCCATAGTGTTTGCACATTGTCCAATGTAAATATTACCCCACTCTATCGTGACGATTTTTATATTCATTTGGGGCAACTACAGAACAACCTGAGATTAGATGGTCTATTGTTTCTTGGTGTTTATCACAGAACCTATTATTATTATTATTATTATTATTATTAAAAATTGACAGGGACATTTCGTGCTTACGTCGTCATCCGGCTAAAAACCTAATTGTTAGATTGAAGACTGGTATTCACTTTAATGAGAAAGATTTGGTACAAGGCTTCATTTATGAAGTTCTAAATAAAAGGATATTTTGCAGTTATTGTACTCACACGCGTGCACGTGTGTGTGTGTGTGAAGATTGTATAGCACTCTTCCAGCAGGTGAGAAATGTGTCAAAAAAAGTATCATTCAAGGCTTTCCTCTCTACCAAGACTCGAACACCGACTGATCGTATTTACAATACCGCTGACATAACTGCTTTGTAAAGCATTTATGTTTATACTAAAATATTTAACTGCAACTGTTTTAGACTGAGTGAAATTTTGCTGCATATATCTAATTATTTACACAATGTGTGTGTGTGTGTGTGTCTTAGTGTGTGTGTGTGCCCTTTTTATGCATGTGTGTATAAAGGAGAATTTGCCCGTGCCGACAAGTGTATGTGAGTTACTGAGAAAGGGAGAGGAAGAGGGTATGTAACGCTAGAATGCGAGTAGTTAACATTCGACGCGTTGTCATCTCTGTTACAACACCGCCCAATATCACATTTCTTCCAATCGTGCGTGCTGTTTGGAAATAGGCACTCTTGCTTTCGACCCTGGGTCTCAAGACCTACAGCCCTCTGGCCCTTCTAACATGTTCCGTTTCCAAGACGAACAGATTCCATTCTTCGAGTAGGCTAATTGATGAGAATGGTCGAAAACAGTGCTATTCACCGCTTGTTTCTCTTCCTCAATACAAGCGAATTCCTCGGGGCTCTATTCTGGAATTTCTCCAGTGCTGTTTGCCAAGGAGTCTTGGCTTAATTTTGGCGAGGAATTTCTAAATGCTTTGACTGACGATGATGCAGATGTAAAGAGAAGTTGGGGGGGGGGGGGGGGGGCAATGTATTTGCGGGGTATGAGGCTCCTTCATTTTTTTCTTTTTAGAATTGTTTAGAGAAGAACTTGAGATGAATAATGATGCCCAAACACATTTTTGCACAGCTGTTTAAAACATTTTTTTTTTAGATACGCCTGTGATAATAATGGAAAAATCTCTAAATCTGTTAAAAAATGTAAAAAATGACATTTGTACACATCATTATTGGCACGCTTTGAACAGTCTTATAAAATGTTGGAAAATTAGAAATTTGAAAAAGAATTGAAACCGCCTAGAAGACAGCACTCCCCCCCAAAATTTTAGTTTTGTTGGCGCAAATGGTTGTTTTGTTTTTATGGCATATCAACCTCGGCGGGTCATTTATTGCCAACAAAACTTTATTTATTTATTGCTGGTAATACTTTTTTCTTTCAACAATTTATTGTTGCTTTATATAAGTTTTGTGTCTAGTAATACTTTTCCTTTTCAAGTATCAAGACTCATTGGGATTTGTTTTTAAGGGCAGGGTCCCCAAGTCCTACCCTGCTATTTAACCCATAACTGGAGGGAAGGGACGGATTAATACCTTTCCCAAGGGTACCAGTGCTTAAGTGAAGGCAGGGTATACAACTGGAATTTGAACTCCCCTCACCGATTTCTCTTTCCGAGCCGATAGCCACTGCACCACAACGCACGTCCGTCACTAAACTCTTACAGCACTATTTTAGAGGTCTATTTGAATAGAACGGTGGAGGGGAGAGAGGGCAAACTGAAACTTCTAATAAAGCGGAAACTCTAACATCAACATTTTATGCCGGGTTCAATAAGGTATCAATTAACTGCATAGAGTGATCACACTTGATCCAAACTCTATCTTGTTCAACTCTCTGCTTCCGAGCAGAGACGGACCCAAACGAGGCTCCGCCGAAGGGTAGAGTCTCGTTTGGAGTGAAAAAACAAGAGTCTGACTAAGGGATATTTTTGGCTCAGCTTACGGGCTCAGAGTCCCCACTTTAATTGACCTTGTGTCACATCCGCCTTGGCGAGATGGTAGTAAATGCCTAGAGTGAGAAAAAACTAAAGAAATATTTACTAAGTTATAGCTGAGACATTCAATTACAGGGTTTTGTTTGGGATATCGAATTAAAAAGTTAATCAAATAAAACCCTTATTGTAGACTTTTAGGAATTTTTAATTTTTCCTTTGAATTTGATGGAAAAACGATTATTGTTAGTGTTGAGGTGTCACCCCTTTTTAGAGACCTAATGAACTCTTCCAAAGTATACAAATAATTCTGCCTCCAGAGAATAGCGGTTGAGTTGTAGTTAGAGTTGGGATTTGTCAGAGCAGCTCGTTGGTCAGCAAGAATATAGACTATTACCCGGATTTTTTGTATATATTTGACTCCTACTAACAAGTATTCCTGAATCTACTAACCGTGTACAGGTTGTATATCTTTTATTGAATATACTTACATTTTTCCTCTCATATCTGGTTTTGTTATTGTTATATTGTGTGGTTTTCTAAACAAGAATCCACAACAATTAGATTCTCTCTCTCTTGTAGTTTACGCTCTCATCTGTGTATCGTTTTCAAAAGAGATATCTGGTCCTGGGCATGACAGTAAACTCCATCCGGCAGCAAGGCCTCTGATTGGGAGGTTGTGAAGAGCATGGAATCACCTCTTAATTACTGTTGTTTCCAGTTCCACCCTAACCCGGAGTGGTAGCACCTGTTGGGATCCCAGCAATGGGCAAATAGTTAACACCCAAACTGGCGTCAAAACACCATGAAAGCATAGAAATACACTTTTATAGAAATATAAGCATATAAATAGACTTTTATAGAAAAATGTATTTTTGAAGGAAAAATATTAGCAAAAATACATTTCTGAAGAAAAAAACTATTACCATAAAACATTTTTGAATGAAAAAATATTCTTGTAGAATTTTGAAAAATAATATTAACAAATGAACCATTCTATTTTCATTTAGAATTATCAACTTGGCAATCTTCTTCTTCTATGTTCCTTGTCCCTTCAGGAAGTAGGCGATCATGGTTCTCCACGTCTCCATATCTCTTGTGGCTTTTAGTATGTTTGCTCCTGTTACACCTCACAACCCCATTCCGTCATCCACCTGATCAGGCCCTTCAAATATGTCATCCGCTGCCTTCCTCGGTCTCTTTTTCCTTCTATCTGGCCAGTCAGTATCAGGTTCTCCTAGATCTCCTTCCTTATTACATGTCCCAGGAACTTCAGTTGTTTCTTCCTGATGCTCAGTATTAATTTCCTTTTTGTTGTCATTCTTTCCAACACCTCATCGTAGGCGAACATGGCTCTCCACGTTTCCCTATCCCTTTGTGGCTCTTAGTATGTTTGCTCCTGTTACAACTCGCAACCCCCATTCCGTCATCCACCTGATCAGTCCCTGCAAATATGTTATCCGCTGCCTTCCTCTGTCTCTTTTTCCTTCTCTCTGGCCTCTCAGTATCAGGCTCTCCAAGCTCTCCTTTTTTATTGCATGTCGTGGCTTGGGGAGGCACTATCCTATGGGCAAAGGAGCTTGGAGTAATTCCATCATGGAATTCGTGAGGAGCGGCGCACTCCATCGAACTTAATCCGTTAGAACTTCGTCACCAGGTCCCGTGGTACAGTTGGTATGACATCAGCTTAATAACCTGACTGTCGGGTTTCAATTCCTGGTAGTGGATGCGCACTGCTGAAGAGTCCCACTTATAGGACGAAACGGCCGTCCAGTGCTTCCTGCATTCTGTTGAGGTCGAATATAAAGCTCGATGACTTACTTAATAATTGTTCAAATCCTCCTACTACTTGAATTATATATATATATATATATATATTAATACAGGTTTCATTGAATAATATAGACTAGTTCTGTCTATTTATTTTGTGTAAGATCCTTTCGTCTGATTAGCTTGATAGTGTTGTCATGGAAAGACGACAAGAACTCGCAATAATTGTTGATTTTTTATCAGGTCTGAGCTTTCGGCTTACATAAGCCATTATCAAAGGTTGAACATTTAATGTTCAGTGAACATAGAACATTTAAATTATTAACAGAGAGGAGTTATACAGAGAAAATTAAACAGGTCCATTTTTTGTGTCGCACGTAGCTGCAGGCCGAGAAGGAATGATGGTCGTGGGTTTTTGGTCAAATGAGAGTATAGTGGCATGAGGGGATTAGTCGGGGAACTGCTACTACTATGGTGTATGGGGTACACTCAATTGACCAAAAGCCCACTACCGCCATTCCTTCTCGGCCTGCAGCCACGTGCGACACAAAAAATGGCCCTGTTTAATTTTCTCTATATAACTCCACTCTGTTAATAATTTAAATATTCTATGTTCACTGAACATTAAATGTTCATCCTTTGATAATGGCTTATGTAAGCCGAAAGCTCAGACCTGATAAAAAAATCAACAATTATTGCGATTTCTTGTCGTCTTTCCATGACAACACAATCAAGCTAATCAGATCATACGAACGGATCTTACACAAAATAAATAGACTGAACTAGTCTATATTATTCAATGAAACCTGTATTAATGAAAAAATGCTGCCAAAAGACACACAGAATATATATATATATATATATATATATATATATATATATATATTCTGTGTGTCTTTTGGCAGCATTTTTTCATATATATATATTTTTTTTTTTCATATATATATATATATATATATATATATAGTCATCCGCAGAAAGATTAGTTTCGCTGTATTACAGCTCATCAGTACGGCTTAGACTCCGGTCGCTTCCTAACCCAGGATTTAAACCCGACCGAATCGGCGTCAGTCGGCGATTCTACCCCTAGGCCACGAGCGTCCGGTAGAAGAAGACACACACACTACCAGCCATAATTATTAGGCCACCCCAGTATTTTAAAAAGATGATTTATTTCATACTATTTTTTTGTATTTATTGCCAAGTGAATAATTGTAAATGAAAATAGAATGGTTCTTTTGTTAATACTGCACAATAACATGTGCATCAAATGAATTTATAAATATTTAATAATTATCTATATTGCAGTTTTATCAATGAAAGAATGAAGAACCTTGAGGGTGAATCGGCCATAATTATTAGGCCATCCCAGTTTTTTTTTTAAGAAATGATGTATGTCATACAATTTTTAGTATTTATTGCCAAGTGGATAATTCTAAATGAAAAGAGAATGGTTCTTTTGTTATTATTACTTTGCAAAATTTTACAAGGCAAGGAAGCAAAGATGAACTCGTCCGAATCACCCTAAATTTTCTTCATTCTTTCATTGATGAAACTGCAGTATAGGTAAGTATGACATATTTTATATTTAAAATTAGCCTCTCTTTCTCTCTCAACTTCTTTTTCTTCATCGTTCACCAATCTACTTAACTTGCCGGTACCCTAAAGTCTGAGCGAAGACTTCAAAGACACTCCTAAAAAACATACACGCATACATACATACGTACGCATAAACCCTTTCAGCAATTACTACTATCAACATTTTTAACGACCTTGTACAAACCAAAAGACAATACTTTTATTTGTAAAAAAACAAACAAACCTTAATTGAACTGTCTGCGGATGACTATATATATATATATATAGTCATCTGCAGACAGATCTGTTTCGCTGTATCACAGCTCATCAGTACGGTTAGACTCCGATTGTTTTTTAACCCAGGATTGAAACCCGGCCGAAGTGGCGTCAGTCGGCGATTCTAACTCTGAGCTATGGGCGTTCGGTAGAAGAAGGCAAACTTTTTAGCGTGTATATTATCATTATATGCGCCCAATAGCCAAGTGATCTAATTCATTTTACTGAATGAGCGATGCGTACATGCCAGGGTAGCTACTGTTTTTCAAAGTTTACCATTCTTCCAGAGTGCTCAATCAGAGTGTGAGAGCGTAATATATATATATATATATATATATATATATATATATATATATATATATATATTGGGAAATTCCACTTGTCTAGTTAATCCGAATCTATTTTTATCTACTTTATTAAAAGTTATTATTTTGAAGTCTCTTCGTGTGCCAACTTGCAACAACTATTTTTAAAAAAATTTCTTTCAAAAAATAGACTAAACTTAATTGGAGTAGATAGACTAAACTATCGCCCGGTTCACACTCCACCCACATCTATTGAACAGGTGAAAAGGCTCATCCCTTGTTTTCTGTTTAGGATGCGGTTTCCGGTTTTCTCTTTTCCAATCTTTTCACTCTTTTCTTTTTTTTCTTTTTTTCAATTGGAGTAGATAGACTAAACTATCACCCAGTTCACACTCTACTCACGTCTATTGAACAGGTGAAGAGGCTCATCCCTTGTTTCCTGTTTAGGATGCGGTTTCCGGCTTGCTCTTTTTCAATCTTTTTACTCTTACGTAGCCCCCTGCGCATCAGTGGTGTTATCGACTTGCTTGGGGTGATATGATTTAAAAAAAAAAAATTGCCCGAAGAGAGTTTTTTCTTGATTCAAGTTTACTTGGGCGAAACACACTGCCCCCACCTCATTAAAGAATCATAGAATCAAGAAATACTTTCACGGATTCTTCTCAGATGAACTTAGCTCTCTGATGTCCCCTATGTATGAATTTACTCGAGCCACAAGATTAGCAACTAGGTCCCACCCTTTTACTGTGAAACCAATAAAATGTAAACGAAAATTCTACTCCATCAGCTTCTTTTCTCGCACTTCCTGCACGTAGAATTTCCTTCCGTCTACTTGCTTCCCGGACAGCTACAATCTCCAAAGATTTAAATGTAAAGTCAGTAGTCATCTCCTATCTGACTAATCTGCATCCTCTCTGAAGCTCCTTTCTCCGTACACTCCACTCTCATCAGTATTCTCATCCTTCTCTTACCCACTTCCTGACAGTCCCTATTACCTGTCACGCTTTCCCATAACTTTCCTCCTATATAACCAGCTGCAAAACAGTGGCAGTAAAATGCCTTGCTTGGGGCGATATGATTATAACACACACACACACACACACACACACACACACACACATATATATATATATATATATATATATATATATAAACATCTCCTATCTCACTAGCCTGGATCTTCTCTCTCATGCTTTCTCCGTCAACTCCACTCTCATCATTATTCTCATCCTTCTCTTACCCACTTCCTGACACCTCCTATAACCTGTCACTCTTTCTCATAACTTTCTTCCAATGTAACCCCCTGCAAAACAGTGGCAGTAAACTACTTTGCTTGGGGGCGATATGATTATAAAAAAAAATTGCTTGGCTCATCCAAAATCTTATACTTTTACTGCAATTTTGAGTGACTGTTTAAGACACTGAAAATGACTTTTCGATTGCTAAAACAATCATAGACTAGAAGTATATAAAATAATTTGCAACCTGGAAACTGCGGGTCTGTTTTTCAGACAGCAACTTTGTTGACCATGTCCACCATAGTTTATGAATATAGAATACAGCGCAGTACGTAATCTGTCCAATGAAACAACATCAAAGATTAACACTCACGAATCAGACACGCTACTGAATCTGATTATATCGCCAATACTCGGGAAAATATGGTCACATTGAATATTTTGAGCTTTCTGATTGGTTAACCCTTCTATCGGTGAACTATAAAATGAGTCAACGATTGGCTGGCTCACTAGTATACAAAGGTACTCAAAAATTCCAACAAACTCCCCATGCTCTTTTCTCCGTCCACTCCACTCTCATCAATATTCTCAGTCTTCTCTTACCCACTTCCTGACACCCCCTATAACCTGTCTCTCTTTATTATAAATTTCCTCCTATGTAACCCCCGGCAAAACAGTGGCAATAAAATGCCTTGATTGGGGTGATATGATTATAAAAAAAGTCATCTCCTATCTCACTAACCTGCATCCTCTCTCTCATTCTTCTTTCTCCATCCATTCCAGTCTCATCAGTATTCTCACCCTTCTCTTACCCACTTCCTGACATCCCCTATAACCTGTCTCTCTTTATTATAACTTTCCTTCTATGTAACTCCCTGTGCACAGTGGGATCAAACTACCTTGTTTGGGGCGATATGGTTACGAAAAAAAATTCACACTTTAAAATAACATTCTAAATTCCGATTCTATTAGAAACTGGTTCTTTTCTCCTCTAGAGTGATCAACTATATGCTCTTTTGATGACCCTGTGTAACACGATTTTGTTTTTGGGTAATAGCTACTATTTTCCATTTGCTTACGTCTATAATGTATGATAAATGGTTGATATTTCCTTCAAACTTTGTTTTGTGACCAGGATAGTGATATTTCTGAAATTTATCTATTCCTAGAGAAAACTGGCGAATGTGAACATTCTCTTTCATACAAAGTAAGAAAATGACATATGATTCAAAAGTAGGATTTATTTATTCAATGATTACATGAGGGACCATAAAACATTAGAAGTAAGTAGTTTCTCACGATTTACGTTTAACCCTCTAGGGCCATTCGTATAATAAAGTGGGGGATCAGTTCTATATTGTTATGAAGTAATAAACAGATCCCCCACTAATTACTACTTAACCCTCTAGGGCCATTCGTATCATAAAGTGGGGGATCAGTTCTATATTGTTATGAAGTAATAAACAGATCCCCCACTAATTACTACTTAACCCTCTAGGACCATTCGTATCATAAAGTGGGGGATCAGTTCTATATTGTTATGAAGTAATAAACAGATCCCCCACTAATTACTACTTAACCCTCTAGGGCCATTCGTATCATATTTGATACAGTATTTCCCTATAAGGAAACATTTGGTATTTCTCTATAAGGAAACATTTGGTATTTATTGACTGAGCAGTCAGTACTGTTTTCATTTGAAATTTATAAAATATTTCTCTTAAAAAATTTTTCAGCAAAATATTTCTTTCAAGGCTTGTTTTCATTTTATTATATTATTAAGTAGTAATTTTGGGGGGATCAGTTTATTACTTCATGACAATAGAAAACCGATCACTCACTTTATGCCCAGTGGAAGCCTTAACCCTCTAGGGCCATTCGTATCATATTTCCTATAAGGAAACATTTGGTATTTCTCTATAAGGAAACATTTGGTATTTATTGACTGAGCAGTCAGTACTGCTTTCATTTGAAATTTATAAAATATTTCTCTTAAAAAATTTTTCAGCAAAATATTTCTTTCAAGGCTTGTTTTCATTTTATTATATTATTAAGTAGTAATTAGTTGGGGGATCAGTTTATTACTTCATGACAATAGAAAACCGATCACCCACTTTATGCCCAGTGGAAGCCTTAACCCTCTAGGGCCATTCGTATCATATTTGATACAGTATTTCCCTATAAGGAAACATTTGGTATTTCTCTATAAGGAAACATTTGGTATTCATTGACTGAGCAGTCAGTACTGCTTTCATTTGAAATTTATAAAATATTTCACTTAAAAAATTTTCAGGAAAATATTTCTTTCAAGGCTTGTTTTCATTTTATTATATTATTAAGTAGTAATTAGTGGGGGATCAGTTTATTACTTCATGACAATAGAAAACCGATCACCCACTTTATGCCCAGTGGAAGCCTTAACCCTCTAGGGCCATTCGTATCATATTTGATACAGTATTTCCCTATAAGGAAACATTTGGTATTTCTCTATAAGGAAACATTTGGTATTTATTGACTGAGCAGTCAGTACTGTTTTCATTTGAAATTTATAAAATATTTCTCTTAAAAAATTTTTCAGCAAAATATTTCTTTCAAGGCTTGTTTTCATTTTATTATATTATTAAGTAGTAATTTTGGGGGGATCAGTTTATTACTTCATGACAATAGAAAACCGATCACTCACTTTATGCCCAGTGGAAGCCTTAACCCTCTAGGGCCATTCGTATCATATTTCCTATAAGGAAACATTTGGTATTTCTCTATAAGGAAACATTTGGTATTTATTGACTGAGCAGTCAGTACTGTTTTCATTTGAAATTTATAAAATATTTCTCTTAAAAAATTTTTCAGCAAAATATTTCTTTCAAGGCTTGTTTTCATTTTATTATATTATTAAGTGGTAATTTTTGGGGGATCAGTTTATTACTTCATGACAATAGAAAACCGATCACCCACTTTATGCCCAGTGGAAGCCTTAACCCTCTAGGGCCATTCGTATCATATTTGATATAGTATTTCCCTATAAGGAAACATTTGGTATTTCTCTATAAGGAAACATTTGGTATTCATTGACTGAGCAGTCAGTACTGCTTTCATTTGAAATTTATAAAATATTTCTCTTAAAAAACTTTTCAGGAAAATATTTCTTTCAAGGCTTGTTTTCATACTGTATCAAATATGATACGAATGGCCTTAGAGGGTTAAACTGCAAAGTACTTTCACGAATTTTCCCGTAAATATAGTCACCCATCATGTTTCTGTTATTTGATCCTTGGTAGCGAGAGTTCGACAGTGGCTCACATTTAAGTTTCTCTTCACACTGAACTTGGTTCGCTAAGGCCAGTACCGCCTGTGGTATCTTACCAACGTGTTCTTGCTGTTCCAAATGCTAAGATAACAGAGAAATTTGATAAAGCCGACTTGGAAACATGTTAGGAAGGCCATCATTTTGAAGTCTCCTAACTGTACTTCCAAGGTATCATGTAAGATCTTGTCACGTCTGTATAACTCTTTGAGCTGCACTGAGTGATCCAGGGGAACAGATGGAGGCATGTTCCTTTTATGATGTATACAGACATGATAGAACTGCAAAGCCACCAAGATAAATTTGATTTCTGATTTTTTTTAATAACCAAGATAAATTAACATAGATTATTTGATTAAAATTGCAGATAACAATACTGGAACATGCCATGAACCAAAGGAGCATCCGATCTCTCCGAATTTCAGCGAGGACGTATCGTGGGTCAACATAAAGGTGGTCTTAGTAAAAGAAAAATATCTGAAAATCTTTCAATACCCCCTTTCTAGTGTTAATGGAGTGATCGTACAATTCATCAGAGAGCTTGAGACAAAATGGGATCAGTGAACTTCCCTGGCCAAGTCAGTCCCCGGATATTAACCCTATTGAACCCCTTTGGGGCATATTAGATCGAAAACTCCGCAAAAAGAACAGGAATCCACCTTCTAAGCCCGAACTTTTAGGATTATTGCGTGAAACACGGCAAGAAATCCCTCAAGATGATATTGGTGAACTCATCGCTAGCATGCCTAGAAGGGTCATTGCATTAAAAAAAAGCAAAGGGGATGTCAACCAAGTATTAGTTATTAAATTTATAACCATTTATAATTACTTTATTTGTATAAATCACTTTTGTAATAAAATAATTGCTCGTTTAATAAAATAAATGGGTTCTATGAGCGTCTATTCAATTCTGTCACGTCTGTGTAGCACAGCTTTGAGGTTCCTGGATGAGCTGTCGATGAAGAGGCAGCATTTACAAACGCTGATTACGCAGTTTTTTGTCTGTGACTTGCACACCTTATCGAACAACTTCTACTACCTGAGTCTGAACATTAAAATCTCGCTGTTAAACTTTGTGAGACCAAGATCTCTGATAAGGCCTTTGAGGATTTTGGCTGGGGTAGTATGTCGTCTATATTACCAGGATTTTCTAGAGATGCTTGGACCTTGTAGAAACTTCTCGAAAGTTTTTGAAACTTCGAGAAAGTTCTAGAAAATTCAGCAACCCAGTGTTGAATATATCTGGAATGTAATGAGAAATAGGTTAGTTGCAAAACATCGATGTCCAGGTCAGAAAAGTCAATTTTGAGAGCAAAATTTGGTTACACTGTGTAATTGACAGTTTCAATTTGGGTAAAAGCAATCGGATGTCTAACCTTACTGATGATACAGTGAAACATATCTATCTGAGGATGACTATTTACGCTCTCACACGCTGATTGAGCACTCTGGAGAAATGGTAAATTTTTAAAAAACAGTAGCTACTCTAGCATCTACACATCGTCCTTTCAGTAATGAATTAGAGCACTCTAATTACTGGCGTAGATTTACATGATATATCATACGCTAAAAGTTCTTCTACCGAGCGCTCATAGCTCAGAAGTAGAATCGCCGACTGACGTCAATTCGGTCGGATGTCTAACCGTACTGATGAACTGTAATACAGCGAAACAGATATGTCTGTGGGTTACTATATATATATATATATATATATATATATATATATATATATATATATATACACAAACTACCGGTCATAATTATTAGGCCACGCCAGTGTTTTAATAAAATGATGTATTTCATACTATTTTTTAGTATTTATTGCCAAGTCAATAATTGTAAATCAAAATAGAATGGTTCTTTTGTTAATACTGCACAATAACATGTGCATTAAATGAATTTATAAAATATTTAATGATTATCTATATTGCAGCTTCATCAGTTAAAGAATGAAGACAAGTTAGGGTGATTTTGACGAATTCATCGTTGCTTCCTTGCCTTGTAAAATTTTGCAAAGTAATAATAACAAAAGAACCATTCTATTTTCATTTAGAATTATCCACTTGGTAATAAATACTAAAAATAGTACGAAATACATCATTTCTTTTAAAAAACTGGGGTCGCCTAAGGATAATGGCAGGTAGTGTGTATATATTTCTACTCTAATAGCTTCTTTGCTCGCACTTCCCTCCTGTGGAATTCCCTTTCGTATACTTGCTTCCCTAAAAAGTACAATCTCCAAGAATTCAAACGCAAAGTCAATTGCCATCACTTGTTTTCTTGACTCGCATCCTTTCCATGACAACCCTTGTATCATGTTCCTCTTCCTTTACACTCCTCTCTCATGCAGCCCTCTTCACACCTGTATTATCATCCTTTTCTTACTCATTCTCTGATTCCCTTGTAACTTGTTCCTCTTTCTCATCAACTCACCTCTTTTGTAACCCTCTGCGCACCAGTGGCATTTCTGCCTTGCTTGGAGTGAAATGATTATATATATATATATCTGCGGATGACTATTTACGCTCTCCCACCCTGAATGAGCACACTGGAAGAATGGTAGACTTTGAGAAACAGTAGCTACTCTAGCATGTACGCATCGTTCATTCAGTAATGAATTAGAGCACTCTGGCTATTTGGCGTGTATAATGATAATATACACGCTAAAAAGTCTGCTTTCTTCTACCGAGCGCCCATGGCTCAAATGTAGTATCGCCGACTGACGCCAATGTGGTCGGGTTTCGATCCTGGGTAAAAAGCAATCGGATGTAAAACTGTGCTGATGAGCTGTGATACAGCGAAACAGATCTGTCTGGGGATGACTATATATATATAAATATATATTTGGACAGCAATCTTTCTTTTAAAAATGTTTCGTTAAAAACAACCGACAACAAAGATTTGATTAACTTTTTATTCATTTTTTTCCAGTAATCTTGCATATTTTTTTTTGTTGGAAATATGGAATGTAATATAATTACATAATTATTAACTTTCCAAGCGCTTTCAGCCACTTCACTGGCCATTCGCAAGAATATCATGCTGCCGATGTAGTTATTTTATACCTATTTTTTTTTATTCTAGTGTAATTTATTTTGTGTTTCAAAAGCAGCTTTCTTTAAAAGCTATTACGTGACACGTACTGGAGAATTTTTAAAAATAATTGAGGCATTACTAATAAAAATGAGAAACCCTACACTTAATAAGATCAACACAAAATGAAATCCTACACTTAATAATATGAACACGGCAACAATGTGCTTACCGTGTTCATATGCCTCTAAAAATCACTAAACTCACTTCATTATTGATGCCATAAATACCTCTAAATATCGCTAAAGTAGCTTCATTATTTATGCTACAAATGCCTCTTAAAACCACTTCATTATTTATGGTAGCAATGCCCCTAAAATCACTAATGTCTTTTCATTATTTATGATACAAATGCCTTTAAAAATCAGAGTCACTTCATTACTTATGCTACAAATGCCTATAACAATCACTAGGGTCACCTCATTATTTATGATACAAATGCCTTTAAAAATCACTAAAGTCATTTCATTATTAATGCTACAAATGCCTCTTAAAACCACTTCATTATTTATGGTACCAATGCCTCTAAAATCACTAACGTCACTTCATTATTTATGCTACAAATGCCTATAAAAATCACTCGGGTCACTTCATTATTTATGATACAAATGCCTCTAAAAATGACTAAATTCACTTCATTATTTATGCTATAATGAAGTGACTTTAGTGATATTTAAAGGATTTGTATCATAAATATTGAAGTGAATTTAATGATTTTTATCGGCATTTGTAGCATGATTAACGAGATGACCCTAGTGTTTTTTTATAGGCATTTGTATCATACGTAATGAACAGTGTCTTAAACAGTCACTCAAAAGTACAGTATAAGTATAAGGTGTCCGATGAGCCAGGCAAATATTTTCTTAAGGAATTAAAAATATTTTCTTTTTACACACAATGAACACATACAGAAGTCAATAAAGATAATCGTCACACAATTTGTACGAGTAAGAGTCTAACAAATACCACTATCATGATTAACATTTCCAGCACAATGACCAAATACTTCTGAATTTTACTACCATCTCGGCTACCTTCCATCTGGAAATGAATCTAATCTTTTGTTACAGGAATTCTCCTCAAAACGAATTTAATATGGCAATAGAATCTTTCATAAATCTTCGTATTCATTTAAGTTTCTAGTAAAAAAAAGGATTAAATGTCTTAAAAGGATTGAATCGAATCAATATTCATAAGGGATGCGATGGAAAGTTATTGATCCTGTTTATGTTAGGAGGTAAACTGTCATATCTAAACTTATTTATAAATGGAACGTTGTGTGTGTGTGTGTGTGTGTGTGTGTGTCTGTGTGTGTGTGTCTGTGTGTGTGTGTATGTGTCCGTTACCTATAGACTCCCAATCGGCTAAACTGATTTTCTTGAAAATTTACACACTTGTACTATAGGCGTCTGAGAGTGTTCTTAGCTAGGTTTTGTGTCGAGGTATCCCCGATAAATATCGAAAATCGATAATCAAAAAAATCAGGTTATAGAAGAAGTGGTCCGATTTTAATCAAATTTGATAGACTCATAAACAAAGACATAAGAAACAATATTCAGATATTTCAAGGTTGCAGTTCTTATAATAGTGCAGAAAACTGATTAAGGCAAGATGTTTGTGTGTGTGTCTTTTTATCTGTCTGTATGTCCTTTATACAAATCCACAATTTTTATTCGATTCTCACCAAACTTCACACAAATATTCTTTAGGCTGAGTTTGAGCTCCAGGACCATGGATTAATTTTAAAGATTTCATTACACCCGAGCAACGCCGGACTATACTGCTAGTCTTTCATAAATCTTCGTATTCATTTAAGTTTCGAGTAAACAAAAAAAGGATTAAATGTCTTAAAAGGATTGAATCGAATCAATATTCATAAGGAATGCAATGGAAAGTTTTGATCCTGTTTATGTTATGAGGTCAACTGTCATATATAAATAAAGTGTAGCAGCCGACATTTAAGTTTGAACATAAATCGACATATAACATACATAGACGACCTCGTTTTGATATAATTAGAGAAATCGCGCTGCTGGGATCACGTGACGTTGTAAAACTAATATGAACAACATAAGGTATGCAGATGATACATTTCTGATTGCCGACACGGAAAGGAAACTACAAGACCTCCTACAGAAGGTAGCTGAAGAGAGTGATAAAAAAGGACTATAAAGAAACTTTTTTTTACAAAGATAGAAGAGGCGTAAGACAAGGATGTATCTTTTCGCCGGATCTGTTCAACTTGTACAGCGAGAATATTTTGAGGATCCTTGATGACACGCGAGGATTTGTTATTTGAGGCCACAACTTGAACAACATAAGGTATGCAGATGATAGAGTGCTGATTGCAGACACAGAAAGGAAACTACAAGACCTCCTACAGAAGGTAGCTGAAGAGAGTGACCAAAAAGAACTACAAATAAACTTTAAGAAAACTGAATTCATAGTTATCAGCAAAAGGTGCAAACCAAAATGCTAAATACTGGTGGGAGATACCAGTATAAAACATGGACAAAATTTTAAATACCTTGGAAGTGTTCTAACAGGAGATGGAAAGTGTGACACAGAGATCCGAAGGCGAATTGGCATGGCAAAAGACGCGTTCCAGAAGCTGAGTAAAGTACAAACACACAGGAAAATTTCACTAGAAACAAAATAAAAGAGTGCTGGATTGCTATGTGATGTCAGTTTTTCAATATGGCAGTGAATGCTGGACAATATCATCGAAAATGAGGACAAAACTTGAAGCAGCGGAAATGTTCTAGAGAAGGATGCTGCGGATATCGTGGACTGAGCATGCAAGCAACGATGAGGTGTTGGAAAGAATGACAACAAAAAGGAAATTAATACTGAGCATCAGGAAGAGACAACTGAAGTTCCTGGGACACGCAATAAGGAAGGAGAGCTTGGAGAACCTGATACTGACTGGCCAGATAGAAGGAAAAAGAGACAGAGGAAGGCAGCGGATAACATATTTGCAGGGCCTGATCAGGTGGATGACGGAACGGGTGTCGCATGGTGTAACAGGAGCAAACATACTAAGAGCCACAAGGGATAGGGAGACGTGGAGAACCATGATCGCCTACTTCCTGAAGGAACAGGGCACATAGAAGAAGAAGAAGAACATAAGTATTCGAGGGAGAAAAAAATGGTTTGACAGTATTCTTCAAAGGCGTTCTTTCTAGTATAAGTGGCTTTACAAAACAATTAAATCTTATTTTCAACTATCAAATGTTGGTTAGATTTGTATCATTCTCAAGTCGTCTTTGGAATCAGTTCAAAAGCTATTTTAAAAGGAAATTACAGTTAATATTTTTTCTTCCTGTTTGGCAGTTTCCTTTTTGGGAATGTATTTTATCTTGGTTCAAATCGGTGTTCATGAATATTCACCCGGAACTGTATAATGAAGATTTCTCAGATTCATGTCTCTTCTTATGGTACTTTTCAGAATCTACTTGAAGATCAATAAACCGGGCTAATACCGTAAAACATCAATATTAGCTGAAGGCAATGTGTTTAATCAACATGATTTCTACCTTCTATGTTTTCGACAACGTTATTGCTATTATTGCTACTGAAACAAATTTCGCGTATCTACAACCGTGGGAATTTCGGAGGCATTTGTAGTATAAAAAATGAAGTGACTTTAGTGATTTCTAAAGGATTTGTACCATAAATAACGAAGTGGTTTTAAGAGGCATTTGTAGCATTAATAATGAAGTGATTTTCGTGATTTTAAGAGGCATTTGTAGCACAATAAATGTAGTGACTTTAGTAATTTCTAAAGGCATTTGCAGCATACATAATGAAGTGACTTAGTGATATTTAGAGGCATTTGTACCATAAATAACGAAGTGATTTTAAGAGGCATTTGTAGCATTAATAATGAAGTGACTTTTGTGATTTTAAGAGGCATTTGTAGCACAATAAATGTAGTGACTTTAGTAATTTCTAAAGGCATTTGCAGCATACATAATGAAGTGACTTAGTGTTATTTAGAGGCATTTGTACCATAAATAATGAGGTGACCCTAGTGATTGTTATAGGCATTTGTATCATAAGTAATGAAGTGACTCTAATTTTTAAAGGCATTTGTATCATAAATAATGAGGTGACCCTAGTGATTGTTATAGGCATTTGTATCATAAGTAATGACGTAACTCTGATTTTTAAAGGCATTTGTAGCATAAATAATGAAAAGACATTAGTGATTTTAGGGGCAGTGCTACCATAAATAATGAAGTGGTTTTAAGAGGCATTTGTAGCATAAATAATGAAGCTACTTTAGCGATATTTAGAGGCATTTATGGCATCAATAATGAAGTGAGTTTAGTGATTTTTAGAGGCATATGAGCACGGTAAGCACATTGTTGCCGTGTTCATATTATTAAGTGTAGGATTTCATTTAGTGTTGATCTTATTAAGTGTAGGTTTTCTCTTTTTTATTAGTAATGCCTCAATTATTTTTAAAAATTCTCCAGTACGTGTCACGTAATAGCATTTAAAGAAAGCTGCTTTTGAAACACAAAATAAATTACACTAGAATAAAAAAAAAATTGGTATAAAATAACTACATCGGCAGCATGATATTCTTGCGAATGGCCAGTGAAGTGGCTGAAAGCGCTTGGAAAGTTAATAATTATGT